>WBNO01001079.1:4972-82564 GCA_013400575.1 Peucedramus taeniatus
CCCTTGTAAGAAGGCTCTCTGCAGCTTCCTTTAGGCCCCTCTTCTTGCAGCATGAGGCTGTGCAGTCCCTGGGGCAGGCAGCAGCTGAAGAATCCATTTGGGGCAGGGAGCTGGGTGTGCAGCTGCAGTGCCACTTGCAGCTTGAGCTCTGGCTGGCAGGGGCCCGGGACCAGAGGCTGTGAACTGCCCACACTTTGCATAACAGAGGGCACAGGGAGCTGTGGCACTGGCCAGGATTTGAATGGACACTGAGCACTGCAGCAGGAGCTGGTGGCTCTTTATGGAATGCAACATCTGTGAGTCTGCTGGGGGAATCATGGAACTGAATGGGTATGGAAACTTGCTCTGACTGGGTGAGAGTGGTGTGGGTGGGGAATCAAATGGGGCACCCATCAGCCCACTGAAGCCACCTGTGCCTCTGGAATGGTCACACAGGGGAGTTTCCTCATCACTTTGGCAGCCCAGATGGGACCTTAGGGCACCACTGCTGGAGCACTTGTCAACAGTCTTGGTGTTGCAGGTGCTGTTGGACCACTCACCTTGGCCTTCCATGGCATTCCTGGTGTCTTCTACTACTGTTCCTGCCAGGTTCCTCTCCCCAGAATGACCCCAGCTCTTCCTTTGAGTATCTGTGAAGCGTGGCCACCTGGCACATCAATCCCCCTTTACTGCCTGTGAAATCTGGCTCTGCCTTAGGGCACTGGCACTCCAGTCAGGAGCCAGGAGTTTCCCTTGCCATGCTTGGTTGCTCAGGGCAGTCTCCTCTCTGACCAGGCACTCTGGCTGTGCAGTGGCTCTTTGGAGCCACTCTGTCCCTTTGTGCCTGGCAGGTCTGCCCTCAGGCTCATTCTGCAGTTGCCAATTGTGGCAGTCCTTACTTTGCCCAGGAGTTGGAATTGCACTGAAAAGATGGTTCCCTGTGATCATTGGCAACTTTACTTCAACACCTAAGTCATCTCCAGTGTCTGAGTGCACACAGGAGAGGAGTGTGATCAGAGCAGGGTTTTGACCCTGAGGCTGCCTTTGGATCTGCAGGTGCTGCCCCAGCAGGAAACGCTGTGCACTGCAAGGTGCCCTGGAATCTGCCCACCCTGCTGTTCAGGAAGCACTTCCAAATGGGCTCAGCCCCATCTGGTCCAGAATCCAGTCATAGAAGTACTGAGTAGAGGTGTAGACGCCGGGCAGCTTTGCTCTGGCGCAGCCTTTTCCCCAGCTGGTCACTCCGACAATCCACCAGGACTCAGCATGGTTCTCTTGGCACATGAGAGGACCACCACTGTCACCCTGCAGTGGAGCAGAGAGGATTAAGGTGGTGTTGGTGGCACCTGCCTGTTCCCCTGATTTATTCAAGTTTTTCTAAAGCCTTCTGATCTTTACATTCTTGTACAGAACTTTCCCACACACTTTACGTAAATAACTTATTTGTTTGCATTCTTTTATGAGGGACGAGCAACTTGATGGACTGTTGGGTTGCCCAGTGGCATTGAGGAGGTGGCATTGTCACCTTCCAATGACACTGGCATTTCAGGAAGATATAAAATTGGAGTCAGATTTTAATAAACAGTTCTTTATGCCTTGAAAAGAGCTGCTGCCGCGTTGTTTGTCCATGTCCTACAGCGACACCTGCCAGCACTGGGGCTGATTCCTTCTGTCTCACAGCCCCTGGCAGAGCTGTATTCTGGGCAGAGGAAGGTTCTGCTCAGGGGCTGGAGCCTCCAGAAGCTTGGCTCTGAATGGCTTGGGATCCTGTAAATTAGTACTCTCTGTCCTCTCTGCACAGGACTCCTGGATGTGCAGAGGATGGATGTTTGGCACCTGGACCTCTGCTCTGCCAAGAGCACTAGCTGGGCTTTCTGGGCTTTTGGCACAAGGGGAGCCCTGGGCAGGCAGGTGTGGATGGGCAGTGTGTGGGAAGCCCCCAGAGCAGTCGGGGGGAGCTGGGGCTGGGAGGGCGACTGAGTGGCCGGGCAAAGCAGGCCCTGGGCTGCATTGGGGCGCTGCTGCCCGGGCTGCCGGTGCTGCTGGGGGCTGAGTGGCTCGTGGCACGCTCCTACCTGGCAGGTGTCGATGCCGCCCTGCGGGAAACCAGCACACAAGTTGTGGGTGTGGATTTTCCCTGAGTTCCAGCCACTGCTATTGCAAAGCTGGACATCGATAAGCTGGACCTTGGCCTCCTGCAGGTGATCACTTGAGTCCTCATCTGTGAGCAGAGAAAGGAATGAGCCCTCAGCAGCTCCTCCCCAGTTCTCCCCCTCCCCTTTCTGGAGGGGATACACTTCCCTTGATAGCTTTGCCTCTGCAGAGGCCCTGGGGGACTGTGACCCTGCTGCCTGCCTTTGGGGAGCAGGCCAGGCCCCTCTCTGTAGAGGTGTATGTCCTGCAGCCTGGCTTTAGCCTCTGCTGTCGAGAAGCCCAAGCCATCTCCCCAGTATGCTGAGCTTGCTCTGTGGGCAAGAGTCCCTGTTGAGAACTCACCTCCTTCTGTGGTTGAACCCCAGCCAGCAATCCAGCAGTTTTGCAGCTCTGACAGGCTTAGGGTGGGGTCAGCCACACAGGCCAACTGGATGTAGGGGCTGCACTGGACAGGTTCATTCAGTTCCAGCAAGGCAATGTCATTACTTATATCACTTCTCTTATAGTTTTCATGACGAAATAGCTTCTTAATTTTGCGGACTTGTGCCCCAGGGCCTGGCTGAGTCAACTGGGTGGCCCCAATCACCACATTGAGGATGCCGATTTTCCTGAAAGGCAGATGGAGAGAGGGCTGAGAGGGAGCGGAGCCGTGTGCCCCAGCAGCCCAGCAGTTGCCAGACCTCTCTCTGTGTGGCAAGGCAGAGAGGGAGCAGTGCTCTGGCAGGTGTGAGTGCCCTCACATGCCTTAGGCTGGGGGAATGTGAAGCTGGAGGCTGCTAGGAAGCCTTGGCATGAGCCCAGGCTTCTCCTGAGCAGTGTGGCAGCCTGGCTGCCTGAGAGGAAAGGGGATGGGAGTATCAGGTGGTGCTGCTGACAGGGCACCTGCTGGTGTTGTGGGGATGTACCCATTCCCTGCTCCTTCTTACTCAAACTTGTCGAAGCAGTGGGCTGCTGTGAGGACCCAGTCTGCACTGATGAGAGACCCTCCACACCAATGCTTTGAGCCTGGTAACCAGGGGTGCTGAATGCTGACAATCCAGGGCCAGGCCCCTGGCTTGGCACCTGTGCCACCCACAATGCGTGTCATGCTGTCATCATCATGCATGGAGTCAGAAACCATGGGTCGGAGGCCACAAGTCCATCTGCAAGCAGAAAGTCATTTCCATGCTGCTTCATGGCCTGCTGTGGCTCAGGATGAAGCTCAGCCCTCTGCCCTCCCCTCAAGGGCTTGCACACACAGCAGGCCAGGGAAGCCCATGGTGTGTGCATCTGCCCGTGCCAGCACCTGGCTGCTGGCAAGGAACTGAGGCTTCCCCATGGCGGGTGGAAGCTGTGGCCCGGCCATGGGGGACAGGCGGGTCCCCTCCAGGGAAGGCCGCAAGTGTTGCCGTGGCTCCCTCCCAGGGCCTGGGGCCACTCACCCGCAGTTGTCCCATGTCCCCTGTGCCAGCCCGGCCACGGTCAGCAGGATGAGGAGGCTGAGCCAATTCATGGCTGCCAGAGGCACGTGTCAGCTGCAAGCACTGAGGGCTCCGTGCAGCAGCACAGCCACAGCCGCAGTGCCCGCAGCAGCCGCGCTGCCCGTGGTGCCCTCGGCCGTGGGGCTGATGTCACAGAGGGGTGGGTTTTGTGTTCTGGGCCCTTTGGTGATCTGTGACATGGGTCATGGAGGGAGGGACAACATTGAATCAAGGAATCACAGAATGGTTTGGGTTAGAAGGAATCTTGGAGATCCTCTAGGTCTGACCCCCCTGCCATTGGGAGAGAGGGATAGCTTGCACTAGATACTGTTGCTCAGAGCCTGGCTCAGAAACCTGTTTTCAAGTACTTTGAGTGATGTGGCATCCACAGCTGCTCTGGGCAATCCATGTTAGTGCCCCAGCAACCTTGGAGTCAAGAATTTCTTCCTAATATCTAATCTAACCCTACGCTCTCTCCTTTTGAAGCCTTTCCCTTTTGTCATTTTTTGTGTTGACCCCAAATAAATAATTTCCTGCATTTCATATAGTGTAAATCTTTAGATAGCTTAATTATCTATTTTTGTAAACTGCATTAGGGACTTTGTTCAGCAGCATGTATTCCAATGCAAATTATTATTCTTACTGGAAATGTATTGTTAATTTTGGCTATTAAGTATTTATCTGAATGTCTTTAGGAACTTCGCTTAAAATCATGTCAGATGTTTTTCAAAGTAGTTTTGTTTTCTGTAGCCATCCATACAGGATAATGAACCATTAAAAATTAGGAACTAATGAACTTATAGCAAACCCACAAAGTGTTATTGCGAAGCCAAAGTGTTAATATGAGTTTATCTGTACTCAAGACTGTCTTGAAATATCAGGTTATTTGCTGAGTATTCATTGTCTTATTTAATGGTTTCATTGGTATCTTGGTAGTTCTTGACTTCTTCATGTACAGCAAACCAGGCAGGGATATGACAGTCTGACACTGTTCACTATTTTCTAAATGAAGAAAATTTTCATAATGTGATGAAAGCTTCACTAAAGAATGACAAACCACGTTGTTAATTTAATTTCTTGCATACTCTATTAATTCAGATGACATTACTAGTGACTGTGCATGTTACAATTCTAAAATGTCATTAAATTGTTTTCTTTACAGGCTTTATATGTTTACTCAGAGCATCTGCAAATTCACCAGCCTCTTGTCTCAGCTTTTCCCACACTGTGACCTAGTTTTTCAAGAGTATCCTTCCTATTACTCCACATCATGTAACTCTATGCTTGTTCGGAAAAACAGGATTGAACAACTCTCTATTGAATAACCACAGGATTATTCGTCTGCTTAAATTCAAGTCTAACCTGCGTATTGCCTGAGGAGCCACAGATTTGAAATGTAGACAAAGAACGTTCCTGTAGCTGCCAAGGACAAAATTACTGAGCCCTGGTTACTTGTCCTGGGAACAGAGGAAAAGACAGATGGAGTTTCTAGCACACTCTAATTCAATGCCACCTACCTCATTGTGGAGCTGTGGTTTCAGCAGGAAATTTGGGGTGCTGGAAGCAGAAAGCTCCTCATGTTTTTGCCAGGCTTGTGGAAGGGGCTGGGACTGCATGGCTGCTCAGCACCCAGATAAAACCACCATGGCCACTGTAGAGTCCCATTGCTGCCACCTCAGGTATATTTTATACAGAATGAATTATTCATTATGACATATTATTAGATGAAAGATCTTAACCAGTATAAAAGTTAAAACTACTAGTAGTGTATAGTACAGGGTAGTATAGTATACTATATCAAAGCAACTATATTAAAGCTAGCAACAAGAAAATGCCAGGCTCTTTGTTCAGGAAGTGTTTGTGTTTGTTCCATGTTGAATAACCTCTTGTGGGTATTGCCTCTTTTGTGCCCTCTTTTATTGGTACTGTGTTTATTACAAGCTCTTCAGTAAAATTGTCATTCCTGCTAGTGTTTTGTCGCTTGTTGGAAGAAGGTGGAGGAGGAGATGCAGTTCAGTGGGATCAACTTTCCTGCTGGGTTTAAAACCAGTACCTCACTACAACAAAATAGAACAGCTGAAGACATTAAAAAGTTATCAGGGTAAATTAAAGCCAGTTTCTTTGAATATCTCACAAGTGATTTTCTGGAGTTTATAACCTGGTACAGTCTGTGCCTTTAGGACAATGCAGCTGGAGCTCACTTTGGCATGAAACTTCTTTTAGTAAAAATTTGTTTAATCTTAGAAGGTATTTAAAGACCACATAGAAGACCTAGACCACAAATCAAACTTGCAGAATAACTTGGACTTTCTCAGTTATTTCTGCTTTTAACTATATAAGACACACATTGCTATCTATCACAAAAAGAGCCCTGTGAGAAAACAAGAAACGGAATTCTTATATAAATATATATGTGTGTGTGTGTGTGTGTACATATTAAGGCTAGTCAAGTAATATCCATTAAAAAAATTGTCAAGTCTTATGCATAGGGGAATTCGTATTTCCTCGGGGTCCAGAAAACACCCCTTGGTGTTCTTCCCACACATTCTTTTTTTTTTCCTTACCTGAGGAGGAGGTTTTGGAGGCTGCAGGTCAGCTGTCAGCATTGTACCAATGTTACTCTACAGCAAATCTCAATCATCATAATTGCTGCTGCAGTGTCCAGAGAAGGAATAGAAATGCTTTGACATTAAATCTAAATAAAAGCTTTATATTTGCAAGAGCAATCAAGACTGAAAGAAACCCTGTTTTCACTAACCATAAAAAGTGTTTTCCATTCATCAAAGTAACATGGGGGTTACTTTACGCTGTGCTGGTTCAATATTAGGTCTAGATGGTGAAATCCAGCAGAGGGAGCACGGCAGCTTGCAAGAAGCCAAGGACGAAGCCGCAAAGCTCCGGGCTTGTGCCCGCAGCGTTTCTACTGCTAGAGGATGGTGGCTGCCACTCGCCTGCCTGTTGCATTGACGTTAGCATTCGTATGGAAGGACAACTTTCGTGGACAACTTTCCTGTGCTTCTACCTAGTCCTCTTGCAGCTCACCGTGGAAATTCTTTGCGTCTACCTTTGGCCTCCTAGATGCAGAGAACTCGATGGCATTTGCAGAAGGGAAGGGCACCGGTGAGTTTTTTCAAGTAGCAAGAGCATAGGCAGCTGCCTGTGTTTGGGAATGAGCTGCTGCTGGATTTTGGCAATCCCCTTCACTGCGCACAGAAGCCCGGTGCTCTGCCGCTTCATTCTTCGCCTTCTGTCATCTGCACAGCACTGAAGCTCAGCGAGGCCATTCAGCTTTGCCGCTTTTCAGCATCTGCGCTACACGTGCGCACTGTGACAGCTTCGGGATCTTTTGCCTTTGCGAGGCTGGAATGTGCCTGCTGGTACAAGGAGCTGAGGAGGCGCGGGCAGAGAGCACAGCCATCTGAGAGCAGGTTGCAGGTTGCCTAGGAAAAAGAAGTGCCCCTTGAATGTGCAGCAAATCCAAGTTTCAGGAGCAAGCTCCGGGGAAGTATTCTGTCCTGGCACAGCTTCTCCTTGCGAGACGCACTGGAAAAGCTTCTCGCTACGATGCAGACGACAAGAGATGCAAAACACGGTGCTACGGAGCCCTCCGGAGGTAAGTGCCGCTGACGAGCGTCCTTCGGCTGAAGCAGCGCGCCGGAGCGAACCGCTGCCGCCACAGGGATGTGTGCGAGAAGCAGCCGCTTCTTCGCGGCCAGGAGCTGGGGTTGTTTACACGGATGATCTCATAGCTCTCTCCAGCTACCTGAGAGGAGCTTGTGGGAAGGGTGGCGATGGCACTTTTTTCCCAGGCAGCTAGCGACAGGACAACATTAGATCGCCTCAAGCTGGGCCAGGGAAAGCTTACGTCGGCAGGAAATTCTTCACAGAACGTGCGATTAAACACGGCAATGGGCCGCCCGGGAAGGCGGTGCGCGCAGCGCCCCTCCCTCAGCACCTCCCCGCCTTGCCGCGGGAGCGGGGCATGCGCTGTGCGCGGGGCCGCGCCGGGCCAGAGGGAAGTGGCCGAGCGTTTCCGGGTTGGGCCGCGGCTCTGGCTCGGGCTCCACCGGCGCTGGGAGCATGTCCTGCGCCCTCGTCCCCTTCGCCCACTTCCAGGACCTGGAGTTGGCCCGCGACTTCCTGAGCCCGCACCGCCGCCAGTGCAGCGCCGCGGCCGGCAAGGAGAGCGGTGAGTCCTGCCCCCGGTGCGGGGCTGTGCCCGGCCGCGGGGCTGTCCCTGCGGCCGTGCGCTCGCTCCTGTGGCGCNCCCTGTTAGCCCCCCAGTGCTCAGGGTCGCCCGTGTGGCGCAGGGCGGGTGTCTCGCCATAGCTGCTACATCCTCAAAGTCAGACTTTCCCGGCGTCCAGAAGTTTCAGATGCGCAGCTGTTCGCAGGTTCACTCCTTACCCCGTAGTGTGGAGGTCTGTGGCCGCTGACCCTGCGTGCCCCAGACTTTAAAAGTTTGTAGGTTTCTTGCTGGGAGTGCAGCTGTCTGAAGACGCTCTCCTAAAGACAGCACACGTTGTGCATGCAAGATTATCCTGGAATGAAAAACGTGCTGAAAGTGTACTAAAGATTTAGCTTGGCAGCTTAAATTAAAAGACAACGAATCTTAAAGCAATTAATTTAAGTAATTGGTCTGAAGTCGTGGACCAGGTTTCTGCTTTTCACCATAGTGCAGGTTGAGCTGTCTGACACCGAAGCTGCATTCTCAACAGATCCATGCCCAGGACAGAAACCACAGGGAATTGAAACACTGTTTCATGTATTTGGTATTGCATACTGTGTTAATTGTACATTGTGTGTATGTGTTTGTATATAGATGTAAACCCCCCAATATATACAGACTATATCTGGCTGATGTTTTTTGGTTTCTGGCAACAGTAGGGAAGAGAGTGTTTGAAGAGGTTAATGAGGATACTTGTAAAAATTCCTCATAGCTGTGGACAGAGCTTTAAGAGAAAACATCGAGGTGCTTATTTTAAAAGTTATGCCTGTGGGGGAATTAGAAGAGGGGAGATCATAGGATGGTTTATGTTTGAAGTGACCTTTAAAGTTAATCTAGTCTGACCCCCCTGCCATGAGCAGGGACACTTTTCACCAGACCAGGCTGCTCAAAGCCCCATCCAGCCTGTCTTTGAACACTTCCAGAGATGGGGCATCCACAGCTCCTCTGAGCAATATGTTCTAGTGCCTCATCTTCTTTACTATAAAAAAAATTCTTCCTAATATACAATATAAATTCATTCCCCGTTTAAAGCCTTTGGTCCTTGCCCTGTAACTACAGGTCCTGTTAAAAAGATGACACAATTGTTAAAAACCTTTAAAAGTACACTATATGTTCAGCTAGTTAATTTTGCCACTAAAACTTCTGTGTGCAAAACTTTTGGTAGAAAACAGTTTTCTGCTGCTGCTTGTTCTGTAACTCTTAACAGTTTTTGAAAAATGTATAACAAGTTTCACATGGCTTTTCTTTGGTATTATCTGTATCTAAAGGAGGGATTCTGGAAGCAGAAGGCTTCTGTTAGTATCTCTTGAATTCTGAAGATTAAAGCAAAGGATTGGAATGTGTTTGTGTTTCTAAAAGTAGGTGTTGAAAGAAATTAAAGTGTTTTTCTCATATTTAATAGTACATGAGCGGCGTTTGTGTAAAATAACTTGGATATTATATTGGAGTGGATTTATCAAATGCCAGCTATAAAGAGAAAATATTTAGTATGTTGTAAAACTACCAAAATAATAGAAGCAAAGAAGATGCATGGCTTCTGTTCCATGTTAATGAGTTGGCTGTTTTCTGGACTATTTTTATATTTGCATATTCAGTCATTGAGGCAGAAACTAGTGTTTTTCAAAATAATGCTCATTTGGATTCATTCAAATCTTTTGGATGTGTGCCTGTAATTTTTTGCTACCACAGCTGTTTTCATTGTTCAGGATAAATAAGTAGAAATGTCATCAAGTGAGATTTTCCAAAGTGATTTAGACATAAGATTGTAACTTAGTGATTTTGGAGCAGAAATTCTTGATGTGTTTGTGTTTGACAAGGGGGAAGTGCTGCTGCAGCTTGCCAAGGTATCTTAAATTAGAAATGAGTAAATTGTGCTTTTTATCAGGGAATGCTTTGCTAAAAACTCTTCTGTTGACAGAATGTACTGTTTTAAAACTGTAGTTTAATAAGGTTGCATGTTTAAAAACTTGGATTTTAATCTGTTTTTTATATTTTTACTCTGTAGGAGAAAAAAATAAAGTCTAGGAGTTTTTTGCTAATAAGTTCAACAAAGATGATGTTAATTTGCTCTCAAATAAAACTTTTAAAACTGTGTTTATTTTTATGCAAACAATTATATAAATACCAGCACACACCTGTCAAAACTCTTAAGTATTTTTTTTTACCCGAGGACAAGAACATTTCATTTGCTTTCTTGTTTTTTTAAAGCTATGCTTCGTTTGTGTGAAAACTCTTGTTAGTATTTAAAGATTGTAGTTAAAAATGATGGCTACCTTAGGAAATAAATGTATATTAAATATTTTTATTTAACAAAGTACATTTGAGTTAACAAATTATTTTAGTCATAACTTAATGTTTCAAGTGTTTAGTAGAATTTTCAAGAATTCCTGTCAGGTTTTGGATAACAAATGTTTTTGGCATCTTCAGTGTGTGGGGTTCAGGTTTTTAGTGGAGGCTATAGGCCTTATCTTTTTTTGTTTCTTAGTTAATAGAGCAAAGAAGTTTTTAATGCTGTTTTAACTTTGGCCATATTTTAGTTCTAACAGAACTAACCAAAGTATTTTCTGTGAGTGTGTTTGCTGTAATAAAATTTAGGGTTATGACTGTCAAAGCATTTCTGCAGTAACATTTTAAATGAGGAGAATTTGCTTGCTTCAGAAAATGCAGGCAGTATACATTTCTAAATCATGAAGTGTGACTTCAATCCAGTTTTGATGTTAGATGTCTTTGAGTAAAATACCTGTAGCTTGTCATCTTGTATTTAAAATAGTATATTTCATTTATATAAAAGTTAATCTAGGTTGTTAATTTCAAATTTAACTTGGAAAGGATTAGCAAAGTGTTGCATATATTAAAAATACAGGTGTAGATAAGTAAGAAAAATCTGGATTTTTATTCCAAGGGGACTTTTTTTTTTTTTCCCCCATTCTTTGTACAGGTAAGCATTTAAACACATTCAACAGTAGAACAAGATGAAGGAAAACATCCTATCAACTACAACTTCACTTAAGTTTTTCCTGTAGCCCAACAGGTTGTCCTGTTGGTGCAAAGGATACACTTGTTTGGTAAACTGGGCGGAGAAGAAAGCTGTCCTCCTCCTCTGAGCCTTGTGTGAAGTCACTTCTGCAGGTGCCTGTTTCCTGCTCACTCAGTAAACACTGGAAGGAAGGGTTCGTGTGCTTTGTGCTTGTGTTATGCAGTCATATGTTAAAATTGCCATTGATGCCATGCTGGAATAATTTAAGAAATATTCATAGACTGCTTGAGCTGACCATTGATCTGCCATGAAGCAAAATACAAGAAGCCACTTTTTATTGTCCATATTAGAATAGAATAGCAGGTGTTGGGTTGGATCTTGGCTCGTGTACTTTAAGTAAATAAACCTGGTGTTACAGAGTGAGCTGGTTAAAGATGCTTCCTATGGAGTTGCTGTATCTTTATTCTTTAGGAAAAAAAAGGGTTGGAGTTCTTTTTCATGTTTCAATGAGGAAGACTTAAGCATGAGAATTTAAAAGTCTCGGGAAAAATAATGCTGCTAATGCAGCACAAATCCTCTGTGGAGCCTCAGCCTGGTGGTGTCTAAGTGGCTCTGAAAACTGCTGTTCTAACTGTGCAGTACTGGGAATAGGAAGTGTTTGACCACATTTAATTTGACATCTGGCTGTTTTGAAGAGGTTTTGGGCTGCTGTTGGCTGGATCAGGAAACAGCTGTAACAGTTAACTTTCTTGTAAAGCTTTCTAAAATAAAGCCATGCATATGAAGGAAAAAATCCATCTTATTTGCAATATGTGATAAAGCTTTGCAGGCATTACAGTTTTAGCATTCAGAAATTATTTAATGGATGTTTAACTGAACAGAGCAGAAAGTAGAGCAAGGCATGACATTTCCTATAATCTTTATAAATTGAGTAATTTTACTGCAATTCATTTAGAGCAGTGTGTGTCTCTGTTCTTCTAGTACACTCACAGCTTGAACTGTGTTTTAAAACATTTTATAGGCTTGATGACAGCAATTCAGTGTCACAATCAGGTAGGACTGCTGCTAGATAAAGTGTGGAGGTTAAGGTGAATCAGAAAAATCAGTACTTTCTTGATGTGCAGATATTTTTAGTTCCCAGGTGTGTTTATCTCCTGTTACCTAAATGAAATTAATAAGGAAAAAAGTCAACAAACCCAAACTTGACCTTGAGAGTTCCCAAGCAATGACATCTCCATTTATGATCATGAGTTTGTTCTTATTCAGGGGAAGAAAAAAATGATCCCCTGACCTGAGGGCTTTCTCAGAGCTACAAGGTGTCAGCTGTTTCTGTTAGCTGTTTCTTTTTGTAGTAGAAGTGATGGCTTAAGCCTGTAAAAAAAACTCCTTTCCAAAATCCTGCCTTGTTACATTGACAGCAGCCTGAAAAGTGCTCTTCGGCCCAGTTCCTCTGAACATCTTTGGAGTTGTACACTTTATCTGGATCAGCTGATTAAGTTCAGAAATACAGAAGGCCAGGGTTTTTATTTCAGAGTTGCCAATAAATTAAAAAAAAAAAAAAACATTATAAAATGAAATTCTAGATTGCATTTAGCATTAAGGTTGTTGTTAACTGCTTCTGTATCGATCTTATTGAACCAGTTATATTCCTATTGAATACTCTTCTTACAAGCTCTTTTTCATTGCCTCTTTATTCAGATCCTCCCTTTCCAGATTGTAGTATTTACGTTTAGTATGTCTTTCTTTCAGTTTTCCTGTAAAATGTCACTAAAATAGGCAGTGTGCCTGAATTGGGTTGCATCTGTAGCAGTTAATACATCTCGGATATGGGGAAGAGTAAATGACATGCTCTCAGCATATGTGACAGAATGCTGTCAGAGTACTTCATCCATATTATCTTCTCACCTGAGTTTTTGCTGCTGTAACACCTCCTTTGCAGCATAGCCTTCATTCTTTCTTGCTCTAAATTAAGGCATTGCTTGCATCTGAGAAAAAGTGTGGAATACTATATTTTGTATGTAATCTGTTTCATTTGTTTCCTATGGTCTTTGTTTCTTTCCCTCTGGTATTTCAGGTTTTGGGGTTAAGTTATAACTGTAAGCCATGGTACTTTGCATTATTACTTTAAAAAATATATATGGTATCTGGATTATTTTTAATTTAGTCATTTTTTACTTTGTCGAAAGAAATTGTGACCTCCTCGAGGAAGAAAAAATGCTCTAGTTATTTTTGTGATTAAGAGACTTAGTTATGCTTTTGGTTTTTTTTTTTCCCATTTAAGGGTGCCTGAAGTGAGAAGAGAGAACAAATATAAAACTAGTCTCAAGCGAGGTTTCCTAGTAATGTTGGCAAAATAGCCGTATGTGTCAGTCCTCATGTTGGAGGAGCTTTGGGAATAAATGCCCTATGATTCCTGAATAGCAAGAAGATTCTAAACTATTTCTAAAATTCCTTGGCCTGAAGAGAAAAAAACCTGCTCCTATTTCTTTCATAATTATGCAGTCCAGTGGTATCAGAATTGCAGTAAACATGCATGGAGAAAATCTGCAACTCTCACAGTTAAGCAATCATTTCTTGCACTGTTGCCTAGTAATGTTTTATATTCATGAAACATGGATGGGACTTCATTGCATATGTCCAAGTGCATCCTCCAGTAACCTCCTGCACGGATTTGGAATGTAAATGTGAGGGCAGGAAGGAAAGGCTTCAGCTGCCTGCCCTGGTCATGGTGCTGCTCTGGAAGGAAGGGCACTGGCAGTTCTCTGTGCTCAGATGTCTATTTTGTAATTTGGGAAGTGAGTAAAAGCATCTTTCATATTGAATTTGACCTGCTAAATGTCAGTTAGACCTTGGTGGTCTAGATATGTTGCTGTTTTTTCTTTCTCCTCTGTTCTTGTCATTTAAACAAAACATGCTTATAGGTTAAAATGGTTCTCATGGGTGTTATGTTTAATGATAAATGTGCTTAAATGAATTTTCTTATGCATTAACATCAGTGTTGCACATGTGCAGCATTTATACCAGCTCTTAAATTTCAAATGTGCTGATGCTGTATGCTTCAAATTGAAGAATTAAGTGGTTTGTGTAAATCCAGTAAATTAACTTTTATTTTTGCAATCTCTGTAGTAAAGGAAAATCTGGAATATTGCTGCTGCTTTATCCAAGTAAGGAGAACTGTTGTAAGACATCTGCTGCTAGTCAGAGATAGAGTTGAATGGAAATAAAGATTTGTGCAGGAAAGTTAGATTTATTTTTTACATTTTTTTTTCCTGAAGACAGACTGGAAAAAATGATCGTGTAGCAGCTGTTTAGGGCTTGCTTAGGTATTGGTTGCTAGATAATGTGTTACATTCCACAGTTGCTAGTTCTGATCTGTAATGGTACTAAAGGAAATGGCGGGGGATTTCTTAAAATCATCATAACAGAACGTGGACCCTGTGGACTTGGACTCTCACTTGACCAACCTTATCAAGTGCTGGTGGGTGGGAAAGACTGTGCAAGCTGGCAGCCTCCATGGAATATTTTATAATTCTTTGGCATATGTGAATAACTGGTGTTTTGAGTTGCTTATGACAGTGTCTCCTCTGTCCATTATTCCAGGGATTGTTGTCTGTTGTTTAATGCCTTGCTTCACTATTCATTGCATAGGTGAAATGTTTAAATAATAAGAATGATGTGAATAAGAAAACAATTTAAATTTCATTTCTTCTTAAAATAAGAAGCAATGTGTGGAAGAAAGGCAAGATGAGTGCAGGCCTTGATAAATCCATATAATGGCACATGCTGGGATGATCTATCCAATGTGGAGGATGGATATGAAGGAGCAGGCTTGTAAACACTTGTAAGCTGGAGTGGGTGCTGGCTTTGCAGAGCAGGCCACACACAGTTCCAAAAGATCTCTGCAGTTTCGTCAGTGGAATGGTGACTCACCATTACATCATTTTCCCATCTTTTTTCATTTATCTAGTATCATCCCAGCATGATGACAACTACCACAAAATTGTGGCTATTCACAGAGGCAGTAAGAATCCTCACAGCTGCAGTTTTATGTTGTGGGTGTTCAGTCTCAGAATTGAAGTGGCTGAGGTTTCTTGGGAAGGTTGGTCTGCTCTGTGCTGCAGGGAAGGTATTGGCTCCAACTGTGTTTCTTAGATATGGTTCTGTTTCTCTCTGGACCATGGCACATGGACAGATTTCTTTCATCTATGAATTTTATAGGAAGAAGTTTTTATTTTATCTTTCGAGATAGCAAAATGCAAACAGAAGTGGAGTTTTATTAGCTATCTTAATCTAAACATTGAAGTTAGCTACTGTTTTCTTCTTGGTGTTACTATATTCAACAGTATTTGTCATAATTTTCCTTTATATGTTTGCACACTGCAGAAAATTTCAACCTCAAATACAAGATGAGACTGTGATCCTTGAAAGCTTGTTGCTTATATAGTGGTCTGAAATAGCTGTGCAGTTATATTTGCATTGATGAGGATGCAGTAAAACTGCTTGACTTGCCCATTTTGCAGATGATACAGACCTTTCCATTTTACAGAGGTAAAATGGAGTGGGCATTTTATTTTCTACACCCTCCTGAAATATCTTCTTGACAGCATTGGGGAAAAGTTTGTCTTAAATGAAAATATTTTTTTCGAAGGTTTTTGTCTTCATTAGCCATGCAGAAGATTTAAAATCTAACTAAGCAGAGATATTGCAAATTTCTGTTTTGTCGTTCAGCCTTTCATTGCTTGGTGGTAACAGAACCATGAGTTTTTAGACCAAATAAAATTGTTCTTGATACAAACCTTCGTGTCTGTGCTGTTTGACCATCTGAAATGGCAGAGTCTTGCTTGCATAAAACTGGATTTAAACTCATTAGAGGAAATATGAGAGACAATATGGCAAAATTTTGACCTTAAAATTCTTCTTAAGGTCAAATTTACCATGACAGCAGTTAATGGAAAAACTTGAAAGAAATCCTTGGAAAACTCTTGAAGTCTTATTGATGTTACTGCTTCAGATTTCACTCTAGTGCATGCTTAGATGGAATTCAGTCCTTGGCTTTTCCACTGAACTACAAGGATGTTTGTTGATTTATTGAGGGCTTGTAGATTTATTGTGGTGGTCTGAGAATTGTACATCTGCTCCTACTAAATGCCCGTGGCTTTTCAATTTATTTCAAGTTCTGTATTTTTAGGTGGAAAAAAAAAAAGAACTTCCACATTCACTCTTCCAACTAAAGAAGTAGGCCTGTCTCTATGAATCTCTGTTTTCTCGGCTGTTCGAGGTATTTTGTGAGCTTGTGGTTACCCTGAGGTTTCTGAATGACATGATTGAAACTGATCAGTGTCTCATTAGTTTTCCTCTCTGTTGTCTTGCAAAGATGTGAATGACCAAGATCCTTGTGCTCATTTTCTCCTCAGAGGCCAAAGCTTCAGCTCTTGCTTTGCTGGTGGGATCTGCATTATTCTGGGCTCAGATGTTCTGTGGTCACAGATGAATTTCTGTGTACCATTGTTCCCTTTTGTATGTAGGGTACATCTGTTAATACTCTTCTGTAGGGTCAGAAATGGAAGCAAATAAAATACAGAAAAATAAGACACTTCAGGGTTCTTTCAGCAGAACTCCTTTAGTATCTGTCATAAAAAATGTTGTAATGCATTAGTGGGGAAAGAAAAATTATAATTTTGTTGCCTGTGCTGTATTCCTGTGACAAGTCTTTTTTCACTTAAAGCAGGCAAATCAACAAGCTGGGAAGATGGTGGCTGGGGAGCCTGGGATGAAGCAGAATTACAGGAACCTGTAAGTTCATATGTATTTTTTTTATGCTAGCTTCCCTATTGTAGAAGACTTTTCCACTAGTTTGTGTGTGGTGTTTTGGTTTTTTCCTCATATGTAACTGTCACCTGGGCAAGAAAGGTCTTGACCTGTGTTTTAAATGTGACTGCTTGTTTGTCACTTGCTCCAGTAATTTTTTTCTAAATATAACTTGGATGTTACCTATTGTGATAATTGCTCATATTCTTGTGTTCTGTAGGGCTTTTCTCACCAAAGTATACACACATCTTCCTGTGCTGCTGCATCTGGGGGCATCCCTTTTGTCCTGTAGCTAGTCAGAAACAGTAGGGCATGGCAGTGTATCATGAATTAATATAAATAAAAAAATCCTAAATAATGAATTACTGGCATAGACATCTTCCTAAGGATCACTAGTGCTCCTTTTATGTTGTGATGTGTGGATGATGTTACAGGAGGGTTTAAACTACCTATGTGGGATGGAACAGCACAGTTGCTCTTTAAAGGAGCAGAAACATTCCTCTGCACAACTCAGTTCAACTGAGAGTAGCAGGGCTGATCTGTGCATTGTTGTAAGGCTGAGCCTTCCAGCTGACTTGATGAGATGTCAGTGAGGCTCCTTGTAGAAATCCTTTGTGCCTGAATGAATCATCTCAACAGAATTACTTGATTAATCCCCTCTAAGAGCTCTGAGGTATCCAGACCTCACCTTGGTAACAAACCCTTTATCTGCCGTCTTTTTCTCCGTGTGTAGGAAGGATGCCCAAGCTGTTGGACAGTATCCTTGTGACTATTCAGCAGAGAAACAGATTTTTCAGCTGAGGTGACAGACAAATTGAAATGAGCATGATGTGTCCCAGGGATGAATCACTGACAATGTCAGAAATGATGGGGTATAAAACCTTTTAAATAGGACGGGTACTCAGCTGCACTATAATTGTCATGAAATGAGTGTATTTCTCAGGCCACATCTTTGTTAGATGTGCTGTAATGTTTATAACTTCCTGAATGAGTGGATCAAATACTTGATTTTCTACTTTTGTTGTAATTTGGTCCAACCGGCGGGCATTTCTAAATTGAAATAGTTGAATTTTTTGCTCTTTTCTTTAAAATCTCACACTTTTCTGCCAGGTGGTTCACATCCTTCTTGCATCCTCTACTTGCAAGTTTTCCTCTAAGGTTACTAGTGATTCCAGGCCAAACTTCAGAAAGGTTTTGCTGTCATACACAGCAAAGAGGTTGTTCTGTGTAGGAGCATATAAGTACAGGAGTCTGTGTATCTGAACACACAGCAAAATGAGTGCGTGAGAATTATTAGTAAAATATAACAATCAGTTCCCTTGTTTAAGCTTTTAGCTCTTGATTTGCATTATAGTTGGTGAAAGGTTCATTGTTTCTTGGAATTACTTGTGCCCTGGGCAAGTATCTATTTCATGGAACATAGCAATTTCTGAGAAGGCATTGAAAATTTTAAAAAGTTCTGTCTTTTATATGGTGTCCTTTTATGGATCTGAGTAGTTGTTTTGTAGAAATGATGTCTTTTCTTAAAGGCAGATTTTAATCATTCTGTCTTTCACATTTAAGTTTGTTTTGACAAGTTCAGGGCTTTTCCTGTTTTAACCCATAGCTTCTTTTTATAGCTAATATGAGATGGTCATGTTTTATGTCTTTGTATTTCAAGTTCTTTGTTCATGCTTACAGATAATTTTCAATTTTCTGCCTGAAATACTGTTGTAATTCCTCTTAATCTTCTGACAGGCCTTTAATCTCTTTTTCCTCAGTCTGAAGACCATGGCATTAAAAATTAGTACAAGGCTTTTCTTTGGCTTTTGCTTATGTGTTTTTGCACATGATACATATATCTTTGTCGTGAGGAGTTAAAATTGTCATAAGTATCTCAAATAACTTCATTTCCTTTTTGTAAAGTCTTGAAAAATGTCGGTAAATAGGGGAAAATTGTTGCTAAAGTATTTGAAATCCATCAACAGATAAAAGTCACATAAAAATGGACTCTCTTACACAAATAAGGAGATTGTGTGGACAGTGGTTAACCATGTTTGTAGTGTGCTAATGTAGACTTTATCATGGATATGCAGCATATTTCTATGTGCACAGTGACCATTTTTATGGTACAAGCTTATGGAAGGAAATAAATACAATGAATAGCTGATTAAGAGCATGATATGCAAATTCTTCCTACAGTTTTGTATTTATTTTTCTGCTGGGAGTAAATGGGCAGATTTTCATGTGGATGCAACTTTTCTGTAGCAGAATAAATAGAATGAATCAGAAAATGATCATGCTGAAGTTGTTGGTTTTTTA
Source organism: Peucedramus taeniatus (assembly GCA_013400575.1). Taxonomy (NCBI): domain Eukaryota; kingdom Metazoa; phylum Chordata; class Aves; order Passeriformes; family Fringillidae; genus Peucedramus; species Peucedramus taeniatus. The sequence goes on from WBNO01001079.1 coordinate 23,880, forward strand.
ATTTGTGCATAGCTGCTTAGAGATGTTAGAGGATGGAGTAATATTTTGCAGAACTAAGAGGAGGTAGGGTAGGATATGGAAGTGGAAGTGGAGTCTGTGGACAAGGCAAAATCTGTTACTGTGATTGGATAAGAGGATGGATCTAACTAACCAGGAGTACCAACTCTGAGACTTTGCAGCAGTTCACTTGAAGGCTGTTACTTCCTGACTTTGAACTATGATTGGCAGGAGCTTTGTTTGCACCACAATAAAATATTTGGCTTTTTGCCCCAAGGGAAAAAGATACCATTTTTTTGCTCTTATACATGAGAATGGTATCTAAATTTTTACTTAACCCTCTTGATACCATTAAAACTTGGCACCATTTAGTTTGGCATTGTTTCATTGTGAAGTTACTTTGTGGAAAGGCACCTGATATCTGTTGCCATGTGAATACCAGCTAAGTTACCTTCTTCATATGTGCATGTATTTGCTTAATGCTGGTCAATGTATGAGCTTGGATAAATTCTTCATTTTGAGTATGGCGTGTAATGAGAATATTTAAAGAGATTCTCTCCACTAACCAATGATTTAAAAACTTTAGATCTCATTCTACCCATGTGTCTTTAAAAGGAGATGATTTTGAGTAGAGCTGGTGATGAGTACGTCTTTGTTTTCTGTTTTGTAAACACACAGAATAAGTGCAAGGCTGATGCATTTCTCAGGGCTTTTCATGCAAGTTGGAGCTGAAGTGATGTGGTCAGTAATAAAAAGTCCATTCAGCGCTGCTATGGAAGTCAAGAGAGATTATTCTCATCAGTCTTGCAAGTTCTGCTGTGTCTAAAAATTGTTGACTAAAGCTTTATCTGTAGGAAGAAGAGGAATCTAATTCCAAGAACCAGCGAAATTACTGGCTTCAGGACTGTGTGTTGTCCTTGTCACCAACCAATGACCTGATGGTAATAGCTAATGAACAGAAAGCAGTCTTTCTAGTGCGTGAGTATCCATTCCACTGAGTGTTTATGCCAGCACACTTTATAGTAACTGAAGGAAGATTTGTTTGCCTCACTCCCTTTTGTTTATCTCCCAAGTCATACCTTCAAGAATTTTGAAGTGTTTTATAGTACACATCATGCACTTTCTAGGTGCTGCTTGTTAAGCAAGTTGGTTTGTCTTTACTTCTCAGCTGTGTTTTGACCTGTGGAAACTATTTTGTCACATAAAATGCATATGTATTATAGCTACCCAGTTGTTTTAAAATGCTCAGAGATATTGACATTAATTTTTCTCAGTAACAAAATTAAAAGTTTTGTATCGGTTTTAGCCATTAAGAAATGCTTGACCTTAGTTTTCTTTTCCCTTTAAAAATTACCTAAGCCAGTATCAGTCTCAGAAAAGACTATTAATCTGAATTTTCTTGAAATTCCACCTTTGATAGAAAATTCTTGAATACCATCTTGAACAATGGATGGCTTTGTATTTTACTCTAAAGTAGGGCTCTGGGAACTTCTAAAGCTATCACTAGTAATATATGAATACTTATCAGCTAGCTGCTGTTTATAGATGTGCTGTTGTTTGGGGTTCTGGTCTTTTGCTGGGTGCGGTGGGTGACATGAGGAAGGTGAAGGGAAACATCCTGAAATGGGGACTATTATGGCATTCTTAAACAAAAGAAATCAGAGTGTTGAAACTCAGATTTGCGTAATTGGGCAGATTGCATTGAATTGTTGTGCTGCTTTGTCATTTCCTGCAAAGCTGCGTATTCCAAACCTGCTGTAGACCAGTTGCTAATTTGTCATCAAAACTGGAAAAACAGCAGTACTCCTCATGAAGTTCTTATTGGATCAAGCATAAAAAGTGATTTAAATCACTCACTGGAGAACTGCCTCTGATGAACTTTACAGTGACAACTGTCCCACACTGGGCAGAAGTGTCCCTGTGCCTCAGGTTTTAGGTGTCAGACAGATGGCACACAACACTAACTTAGTTTTGGTTATTCATTGACACCTGGGAGATGATTCAACAATCAAATGCCAGCTGTAACAGCACCCTATGAATAACAAAGTATGGTGTCTTTTAACCTTGAATTATGATGCAATGATTAAGGATTGTCAGATTTAATTTGGGGTACTTATGTTCTTTTTGGCAGTTAAAATTAAAATTTTCTATTCATTGTGGCTCATGTTGAGTAGAGTTCCCAGAAGTTTTTCCTTGCTTAGTACTTCTTTCCTGAGGATCATTGTTTCCTGAATTGAACCTTTTAAAATTTGATGGATTACTGAATAAATATTTTTAAACAAAACTAGGTATTTCAAAATATTGGTGTCTTATTCCATGTAAATTTCTAAGAAAACAAATGAAAGTCACTAAGAATATATTTTTATTTTTATGATCTTCAAGGTTTGTAATTGGCACTTAATCTAAGTGTGGTAGGATTTATTGTACCAAAGAGAAAAATTAAAAATAGAACCACATTTGTGAGATGCAAAACATTGGAGTTTTATAGTTGCTGTCTTTATTTTTCATGGCAGCTAAATGGAAGCACAGTGACAAGGGAAAGGAAGAAATGCAATATGCTGTTGGCTGGAGTGGCTCTCTGAATGTTGAAGAAGGGTAGGTGTTGAAATGCAGCTGTGATTAGTATGTTATTTTCATGTTTAGCAATTAGTAACCTGCTTTTTACTTGTATTCTTTTTCCTTTCATCTGAGCGCGTTCATGGTTTTATGTATATTGGGGTTGGAAACGAGTAACAGGGCTCTTGAGAAACAGTATCTGCAAAGCTCACTCCTGTGTATTGTGTGGTATCACAGAACAAGTTCTTACAAATTAAAAGAATGGTTCTCTGCAAATCAGTGTATTTGTGTGTAATTTAGACATGCTTTTTATAAGTTCTTGTTCTAGAAGGGAAAAAAAGTACTCTTTTGAGAAATCTTTCATAGTTGAGATGAAATTTTCTTAGGGAGTGTTGCAATTGGAAATGTATGAAGATGTTCTAGAAATACTTCTCTTCATTTTCAAACCTCATTCAAGCAGGCATAAAGTCACCTCACTGATCAAAATACGGTTTTGGGCTGTAAGTCACTTAGGGACTTGGAAAATTTGCTTTGGTATTTGGTATAAATACATTTGGTATTTATACAATATTTTTGCTTCATCTGTCTTCAAATAGCCAGACAGATGCTTTTTAAAATCTCCCACATGGAATAAGATTTTGCACTTTGCTGTTACATTTGCAGCCTTGAGTTGCTGTCTGCCTTTGAACATGCTCCCTAATGCCTTCAACCTTCTGTTTGCTGCAGGAGGTGTTGACTTCATCAGCTTCTCTCCAATCTGTAACAATCACAATCCTCATATAAAACTGCTTTTGCTATGCATTTGAAATTATCCTCACATCTTTTGTTAAAAAAAAAAATAATCTGTTTGAGGGTTTGTTTCTTACTACTGTTACAGTCCTGAGGGATGCTACCCTATGAAACAGGTAGCTCTGTTTAGAGAGCTTATATTCTTACTTATATTCAATACATTTTGATTTAGTTTGATTTATTATTCTCTGGAGGTGTTAATATGTTAATTACTGTCAGATTGCCAAAAAACTTGGCTGTTTTTGGTTGGCTTTTGTTTTAGTTTTTTTTTTTTTTCTTTCCCAAAGTTGCCTTCAATTGAGAATGTATTGTGGTGGCTAAGCTTTGCTATTGCAAGATGAGATGTCACTGAGATATTTAATGTTGCTTTGAAGATAGAATGAAATTGCAACTCATCTCAACCTTGCATTTAGAAAGCTTTCCTTCTCTAATTGTCTACCCTGCTTATTTAGCTACTCTTTGGGAAATGGAGGTGACCTGAAATGTAAATAATAAACAGTACTACTGGCATTTTTACTTTAAGTGCTGTTTGGGATGTCATCTTGAATTCTCTACTGTCTCATAAAACCTCTGTACTGCTTCTGTTTCCCCAGACAGTGTAAAACTTTGTATCATGGTAACAGTTAAATAATTTCTGAATTGAATTATTGAGGCCTGCTCATCTGCTTGCCTTCTTGCATGTTTTGCCTGTCATTGAGCATGCTCAGTTATTGCATTAACTGGGAAGACCCTATTCAAATGCTCTCAAATTATAAGGCACTGAATGGCAGTGGATATAAAATCTACCTAGTTGCATATTTCAAAAATTTATTTTGATATGTATACTTCAGTTGGCTCTTTTTTAAGAAAAAAGAAAGTGGTTGTTCATGGCATATCATTATAGATCAGAAGAAATAATTTACCTTTAGGCACATGAAATTTAACTTGAATCTGCTGAACAGTAGTGGCAGAATAATCAGTCTGTGATTTATGAAAGACAGCATTAACAAGGTACAAAAAGTCTTTTTGGGCACTCTTGAACTTGAAAATGTCTTTAAAATAAAGGGACTTTTTTGATTCTTACTGTGAATTTGATATATGGTGTGTTGCATTAATAAATTATTAAAACTGTCAAGTGCTGACCTCGCAAGATCTCTTATGTGAAGTAAAATTTCACAGTTAGGGAAAACCACTAATTTTGTGTTTCTATTTCTAGTGAATGTGTGAGTAGCGTATTGTGTATTCCACTGGCAAGCCAGAAGAGGTAAGGATGTATATGCATCACTAATGTCTTACATGGCACTTTTCTATGTCTCTGGCTTAGAATGGGATTTATTTTTAACTTGAGTGTATCTTTGTGAAACAGGAGCTCCACAGGCCGCCCTGACTGGACGTGCATCGTGGTTGGCTTCACCTCTGGCTACGTTCGGTTTTACACCGAGGTGCGTTTCTCAGCAGGACAGGACAAGGGAGCTCTTGGCATAAACATCTGGATGTTTTAAACTTTGGTCCCTGCATGTTTTGCATGTTTTGCAAAAAAAGATTGCATGTTTTGCCCTCCCCAAGAAAAGGGACAGAAATGTTCATGCTTCTTATCCTTTCTTTTCTAGAGTGGAGTACTGCTTCTTGCACAGCTTTTGAATGAAGAACCTGTCCTACAGCTAAAGTGCAGAACCTATGAAATTCCCAGGCATCCTGGTGTCACAGAACAGGTTTTGTCAGATTATTTCAAAAGCGAAGTGCCAGTGTTATGGGGTATGGAAGGGATCTTCTCTGTGAATCCTCTGTGTCCTTTACCAGTTTTTGATGGGATGGACAATTCCTTAGAACAAGAGAACCTAGATTTCTTGTTCTAGATGTATTCATGCCTGTATAGTTTGAGGATTCAGAATGTCTTTTGGAGTATTAACTCTATTGATTTGTTCTATTTTTCTCTGTTTGCAAAGGAATACTTTATTCATTTTCTGTTGATTCTTTTATGTGCAAAAAACACAAAAATGCATTGATGAAGGGAAAAAATGTAACTTGACAGGTGCCAAGAGCTATTCATACTCATCCTTAAGAACTTATCTTAATTATTTCACAGAGAAGATAGCTGGAAATTAAAAGAATATTTATAGGGCTAGGAACCTGCATGTCATTATGAGTATTTCCTGCAGAGAAGGCTCTGCAGAACTCAGACTGTTTAGTGAAGAAGGCAGCTTTCTTTGCTTTTGGCTGAGTTGGCAAGCGTTACGTGAAAAATGAACAAAATCACAGAAATCTCCAAGTTTTTTTTGTACAAATACTCACATGATTTAGTGTGACATTTTTGGGATCAGTTTTGAAATACAGAAGCATTAAGGAATTTGACTCTTGAATTTGTATTTTGTAGCATTTATGCATTTATGTGCCCAAGTGGTAATTCAGGCAGGCATTAATCCGGTTTCAGAATTTGGCTTCCTAAAACTGATACTTACGTTCTAGATGAACCTGTTTTTCTGTCGCCTTCAAAAGCTGCTCTAACTTAGGTATTTTCTTCCTAAGCCATAAGATACATTAAACAAACAAAGAAGTTATTAAAAGAAGATAAAAATAGAAAACTATGTGGCTAAAATAATTTTTGGGAGAGTTTAATACTGAATTTCTGTAGTTTTGCCATAGTCTGTTGCCTGTGTCTTGTTCGATATTAACTCTCTGGATGTAATCCTCATCTTTGTGTAGTTAATAGTATAAAAAGCAGAAAATAAGCTGTTCTAACAGTAGCAGTGATCTATTTTTTGTCTCCTTTTTCTCTTTTTTCCCCCAGAATGAGGAGCTAAGTATCTTGTACCCAGCAGCAATTGTGACAATTGATGGTTTCAGCCTCTTCCAGTCCCTTCGTGCATGTCGCAATCAGGTAGCAAGAGGTACGTGTAAGGGCAAGTGTTTATTTTTCAATCTCTTAGTAGTTCTTTATTTTTTAGGAGATTTACTTAGATTAAATATAAAATCAAGGTGAATTTAGATCTTCCTTGCTTGTTCATTGATATATTGACACCTACTGCATTCAGGGACATTTCTTCCTTTACAGAAAATGTTCCCAGAGCCCAAGTTGTCCAAGTAGTATTGATTGCCTTCTAAATGCTCACCATAATACTGTACACTGGTTTTGGCTGGGATAGAGTTAGTTTTTTTTCTAGTAGCTGGTATGGGGCTGTGTTTTGGATTTGTGATCAAAACAGCACTGATAGCATCCTGATGTTTTAGCTGCTGTGGAACAGTGCTTACTCAGTGTCAAGGCTTTATTAGTTTTTCACACTGCCCTGACAGTGAGCAGGCTGGGGGTTCCCAGAAATTGGGAGGGACGCAGCTGGGACAGCTGATCCTAACTGACCAAAGAGATAGTCTGTGCCATATGATAATACTCCTGGAAATAAAAGCTGGGAAAAGAAAAGGAGGAAGGGGGAATCTTCAGTGTTACGGCATTTGACTTCTCAACAACTGTTACATGTGATAAAGTCCTGCATTCATGAAAGTAGCTAAATACCTGCCTGCTGATGAGAAGTAGTGAAGAAAATTATTTTGCTTTGTTTTCATGCTGTCTTTATCTCAACCCACAAGTGTTCTCACTTTTACTCTTCTGACTCTCTTTCCCATCCAAGTCAGAGTGAGTGAATGAGTGAGTAGTGAGTGAGCTGCTGTGTGGTGGTCAGCTGCCTGCTGGCATTAAGCCACTGCATACTGCTGAGGCACTTCTTAGCATGTCACTGGAATGTTCTTCTTCCCAAGAAAGAGTTTATGGGAAGTGAAATACTGTGATGATGGCAGTGGTGGTCACTGCTCTTTGTGTTCATGTCTAGGAGCTTTTCATACCTTGTTTGATTGTGCAGACTTTGATCCTGTTCCTTCAGTACAGTGCCTATTTATACTCTAATTTGGAAACAAGCTCATTTTCTAGGGGGTAGAGGAGAATTATATGACAGTACTGTGTGATAGATGGCACAAGGATGGTGTTGAGAAGGACCCAAAACTTGTTGCAATATCTGCAGCTGGAGTGCTGTGTCCTTCATTCTTGATCATCTATATTTGGGGTAATAGATATTTTGAAAATGACACTCATTGGTTTAGTCTTACCACTGTTCTTACCTCCTACTCTTACATATCTAGTGAGTGTTCTGACTTTGCAAGTACTTGGGTGGAGAAGTTTCCACTTAAACATGCCCAAACCACAGAAATCAATTGTAGTAGCTTTTTAAAATTGTAGAGTATTATGCCATAATAGCTAGTAAATACACTATCTGCAAGTACAAAATGTATTTATGATGGAATATCATGTGCAATTTTCTTCAGTTAATTTTTAAAAATGTTTTCATTTGATGATGGTAAGTATTTCAAAAGGCCATTTTAACAGATGTTCCAATGCATGGTAACTTAAAACTAGGTTATTTTGTGGCTTCAGATTTCATCAGTTGGTTTTTTTCCTCTCTGTTATGCTATTCCTTTGTCTTTGACTCAGTAGAAATTTTTTTGTGCTTTATCGACTTTTGTCAGCTGCAGCATCTGGCAATGAGAATGTTCAACCTCCACCATTGGCTTATAAGAAATGGGGTTTGCAAGATGTGGATACGATTGTTGACCATGCTAGTATTGGTAAGAGTTTCTGTTTAATTTCAAGTATTTTGAAAAATGAAATTAATGTTTTTCTGCGGTTAAATTCTGGTTGAGAGCATTTAGTGATACTGGTTGGATAGAAAGACATAGTGAGAGAAGGCTGTCATAGTGAATGATGTCATTAACCACTATCAGAAATATTTTTTATTTTCTTTTCTAGTCTGATTGAGTCTTCCCTCTTACAGCTGTAACTGTCTTGTTCTTTGTTGCTTGGTAAGAAACAGCTGAGAGAGACCAGATCAGATGCAGTTGCTTCCAGTCCTGTTAGGTGAAAGAAATGTCTAGCAGCCAGGTTAAGACTGGTGTGAGTCTTTCCTGTGTCTAGCACATAAAGAAAATTAAATTTGAGATGATTCCTTTCCAAAAATGACAAATTGATTCATAGGCTCTCAAAGATTTTTTACCCTTCAGGAATTTGCAGAAGCCTTGGTTCTTATCATAGTGGCATATCTGGGGGACAGGAGGCTTAGTTTCTCTTCCACCCTTTCTACAAAAGCAGCTAAGAGGTCAGAAGGCTGCTATCAAGGCAGGTGAAGTGAGTTTGGTACATGTATTTTTGCTGCTGAACTCTGCTGGATTTTTTTTTTTTCCTTTGAACAAGCCAGATGAGCTTTATAATTAACCCAAGTCCATTAGGTTGTGTCTGCCATGTTGTTTGGCATTTCTGTGGTTAAAGCTGTTCCTCTTCCCTTCCCCCTGAATACTGGCTGGTCAGTCAAGAAGGCAGGAATATATATATGCTTTTAGAGCAATTGCATGCCTCTGTTCTGAATGTGTAAGACATTCACTTTAATGTTTTTGTTAGGCATCATGACACTGTGTCCTTTTGATCAAATGAAGACTGCCTCCAATATAGGAGGATATAATGCAGCTATAAAAAACAGTCCACCTGCCATGTCCCAATATGTTACTGTTGGAGCCAATCCTTTCACTGGGTTCTTTTTTGCCCTGGAGGTATGTACTACAAAACTGACTTGCTGAAACTTTGAATAATTAATCTTTTTTTCTGTATTAGTATTTCTAAAGTATTCTTATGTACTTTTTATGTTGACATTTCCCCTTCTTGATCTTCTGGAACTGGAGTGATTTGGAGTGGATGTGATAGTAGTGTCTAGCATAGGTTCCTGCTACTGAGAAATTTTATTTTCCATCTTAAATTGAGTGTGATAAGTAATTTTTTCAAATTTGTTAATTTATTGCCAACTAATGTTTTTGAAAAATTATGTTGGTATTATGTAAACAATGCATTTTTGGAAATATTTGGCCTTTGATTGAACTTGACCTGAGTACATTGTAGTAATTTCTTGTAGGAGAAAACTATAATTTGTGCTTAACTGTAGCATATTTACATCATCTTCTGTTGTATGGGAGGAAAAGGATGTCAGTGTAGTTGTGTCAGCACATTCAGACCCTAAGTGTATGCTGTCCTTACCAGGATTGAAAGTTAATTGAAAATGCTAGAATTGGAATTTTGTTTTTTGTACTTGCTTTCCAATAGGTTTGTGAAAAAGCTGCTTATGTTGATATTTGCAAGGATGCCAAAGCCATACACCAGCCAGCTCTCTGTGATAGATAATACACAGGGTTTTTTAACTTCTATTGCAGACAAACATACTGAGCTACCAGTGACTTGCAGGAGGATTTTGAAATGGTAAAGAGATGTCAGAATGGCTTTTCTGGGGGAAGTAAATTAAAATTTTGCAGTCTTTAAGCTATGCTTTCTGAGCTGAAAGTCCATAGGGGGCCTGAAAAACTATTCTGCAGTTGAGTTCAGTGTAAGAACTATTTCTTGGCTTTCTAGAGGTTTTGTTGCTTCATTTCAGGGTGGTTCATAGCTGACTATTTTGTGACTTTCTAAACACTTTATTCCTGTATTTCAGGGTAGCTCACAGCCACTGTTGTCTCATGTTGCCTTAGCAGTTGCAAGCAAATTGACTTCAGCATTATTTAATGCTGCCAGGTAATAAAATTTTAAAAAAATTTTTTTTTTTTTGGTTTTGTTTTTAGTTGTAGCTGTATAATATTTTTAATATTTTTAGGACCATTAGTGTAATTCCTGTTATTTTCTTCTGTTGCAAGTGGCTGGCTTGGTTGGAAGAGTAAACATGAAGAAGAGCCTGTCCAAAAACAGAAACCAAAAGTGGAACCTGCAACCCCATTGGCAGTGAGGTAAATTGGGGTTTTTTTCACTGTCAGTTACTTTGGATCCCTTGTGTTTTTAATTATTTAAATTATTTTGAAAGGTATATAATTGATAAACATGTGACTTTGAGCAGTAATGGTAGTTTTCAGGTCATTTGTTTAAGCTTTATTTAATTTCAGCTTATTGTTCTGGACAAATAATTATTCATCTTTCCCTTCCAGTGCATGGGTTCATTGTTACTATACAGTTGTTGCCTGACAGTGCATGACAAGGCAATCACTTATCCTACTTTCTGAACTTTGCTTTTCCAGTAGTACTTAGGCAGAGCTATGAAATGTCTTGGTAAACAGAACAATAACTTTTTTCATTATTTGCTCTTAATTTTACCCATAACTTCTGTTACCTTAAAAAAAGAAGTCTTAATCCTTAGAGGAACTATTTCTGAAGAAAAGGATGTGTCTAGTGGCTTTGCTTCATTATTGTTTTTAGGTTTGGACTTCCTGACTCCCGGCGCCATGGTGAAAGGATATGTCTTTCTCCATGTAACTCTTTGGCAGCAGTAACAGATGAATTTGGAAGGGTTATTTTGCTGGATGTTACAAGAGGACTCGCAGTTCGCATGTGGAAAGGTGTGGTAGTGATATTAGTATAGCAAATAATGTTCTTTAGAACACTGGGGCTTCTTGTGTTCAGACTTAGAATTCCAAGAATTTTAATACATTGCTTCATTACAAACCAAAGTCAGGTGTAATATAAGTCCATAAGGGTATTTTTGTAAATCCCTGGAGTACTTGTTTGGCCTACAGTTAAAATTTTATCTGTTTGGTTTGTATTTTTTTTGGAAAAGCTTTAGTTCTATTCTTCAAGGTTCTTTCTCTTGATAAACTCTAGTACCCTCTTTAATTCTGCTGAGAAGATAAACTCTACAGATAACTTGAAAAACCAGTAAGAAGACATACAGCTTGTTAGATTCGCATTTCGTCATGATGGCTGCACAACAAGGGCAGCCTCAATTTCTTGCATTGGTGTAATGTCCAGAGTTCTGACCTGATGAGTTTTGGGGTTTTTTTATATCTTCTTCAGAAGAATTTGTTCCTCCCCAGAGCTTTGCCAAAGGCTGCGTTTGGCCACTCTCTGGTGAGCCCTGTTCCAAGTCAATGGACCAGAGTTCTTTACAGGAGTCAGGAGTTGCACAATTTGAAACAAAGCTTAAGATTACTTGTTGTGCTAATCCCTTATTAATTTCTGCACACTAATGACCTTCTATCTCTTCTTACAAAGGATACCGTGATGCAGAAGTTGGTTGGATACAGATTATAGAGGACCTTCAGGAAAGGGAAACTGAGAAGATGGATTCTTCTCCTTTTGGAAATGCACAGGGTCCAAGCAGGGTAGCTCAGTTCCTTGTGATCTATGCTCCAAGAAGAGGCATTCTGGAAGTGTGGAGCATGCAGCAAGGACCTCGGGTTGGAGCCTTCAATGTGGGGAAATACTGCAGGTAAGAAACAGGTAAAAGGTAGGCATTGGTTGTTGTGCTGCTCCAGTAAAGTGATATATGGCTATGCCAGGGGTAAAAGTGCTAGTGGTGCTGGCGAGCACTTCCTGTGCTGCCCAGTGTTAGCACTGAATGCAGCTTGTTGTTCTAGAGGTGGGGATATATTGTTGTATTTCATCACTCCATGGTCTTTTCTGATAAAGGTGTTTAGTAGTCCTTAAACCTTAGCTTCATAAAACTTGTTGAGTCTTTATTTTGTATGTGGACAGAGAAGGTTGTTCATTTTGGCATTTTTTTAAAATTTCAGGTTGTTGTATCCTGGTTATAAAATAATGGGTCTAAACAATGTGACCAGTCAGGGATGGCAGCCCCAGACTTACCAGATCTGCCTTGTTGATCCAGTCTCTGGAAGTGTAAAAACTGTCCATGTACCTTTCCATTTATCACTGAGGTAAGGACTTTTTATGCTCTTTATAAGTAAGTTAATTTCATTATTGTTTTTGGAAACAGTTGGAGACAGCAATTCTGGGGTTCTTTTTCAAGCTGAATAGTACTCTAGAATAGTCTCATTGGTTTATATGGATTAACATGATTTTCATTATTGGGATGTTACCTTAAAGTAGCATAAATAATTTAAAAAGTACAGTTTTATTGAATCATTACTTTTAGTTCTCTTCACTCATTCAACTAAAAATTCTTTTCCTTCAGTGATAAAAAGAGTGAACGAGCAAAAGATATGCATCTAGTGAAGAAGTTAAATGCTTTGCTCAAAGCTAAAATTTCAGATCCAGGTAGGTTCTCTTGTATAATTTCTCAAGATTGTGTTATCAAAGAGTTCTTAGATTATCTGTGTTGTAAGTGTGCAATCACAAGTATGATTGTCATGCATTCTGACAGCTCTATATGCTATGATATTTAACTAGCTCAGGGTTTCTGTTATTTTGTATTCTGTTATTTTGTTTTCCTCAAGCTTATTTGGCAGCTTCTACAACAGTGTCTTCACCTTTGTCATTAACTCATATGCACCTTAACTGTGGTGTGGGCTGACTTGCTCTTCAGAAGGCATTTGAGAAATGTGAATTGAAATTGTGATTGTCTTTGTTTGCAGATTCAATTGAAGCTGAAGCAAAGGAATTAATACTTGATATCAAATATCCTGCTACAAAAAAACAGGTGAACATTTAGAGTACACTTCAAAAAAGTACTGCATTAACAGAGTGCTAAATCTTTCAAAATAAGTTTTTTTTTTTTCTTCCTAGAATTACTCGAAGCAAATAATTGAGCTGTTACAGAGTTTCTGTATGTTCTTTTCTGGGTAGTTTTTTTACAGCATATTGACAAGAATTAACTTTGACTTGTGACTTCCCCAGAGCATTGTCTATGAACAATAAAAAGAGAGAAGACCTTTCTGTAGGAACAAATTATGCCACAAGTATATGTGAAGGTGAAATACAGATGAAAAATCGTGGTTGAAGGTGTTCTATTGTTGGCTTTACTTGCATGTTTTTACAATGAGATTAAGTGAATGTTTAATTCTCTTAAATATCTGCTTAACAGGCTTTGGAAAGTATATTGACAAGTGAACGTGTGCCACTATCATCTCTTACAAGCATCATTCAGACATTAATGGATGATTTAAAACAGCAGGGTAGGTGGATAGTTATTTTGTAAATATGGAGAGGCATTTGCACTTTGTCTGCAGTGCTGCAAGACTATTGTAGAAATGTTCTGTTCCACAGGGAGACCAGGCTTGGTCTGCTTAGTTTTGGTGCTAGATATCACAGGATGTTGCTTTTCCATGTCTGTATTTAATGCAGACTGCAAATAGCTTGCTCGTAATATGCTTGGTTAAGCTTGCTGGGTGCCTAGTAACTTGTGATTATATTTTTTAAAAACACAACAGAACAAGCTCAACAACAACTTGTCTGGGTACTTGTGTCCTGTAAAAGCTTCCTTTAGAAAGAAGGTTCATAGACTTTTGCCTGTGTTGATGTTTTAATTTATTCTCTCTCCAAAGAAGGAAGTGAGGATGTGGCATGATCTGTGCATTTTAATGTACTTGAAGCACAAAGTCCTTATCACTGAGAATCTGAGGTGCACATCTAGTATCTGTGCGCATCTGAGCAGTTAGAACTCCTAAAACATCTAAACTTTGCTGAAATTTACCAAACACTTCATGTTTTGGTAGAGATTTCAGAGCTTATGTCAGGAAATGCCGTTGCCAATTCAAAATCTTGTTGCTAAAAATGAAAGAAATCTTCATTTCTATCATGGTAGTTCCTTTTTATGGTTTTCTTGAAGTACATTGAGGAGATTGTGACCTTCACACATGCAGTTCTCTATCTAAATTCTCTACCTCATTCTAAATCAATAGTATTATCCATTTCTGTTAGAACTCCTAAAACATCCAAAGGAAAACAGAAGCATGACTTAATTCTGAAGAGAGGTTGACAGAGTAGTTATTTCCTAAGGTGTGTTTGTGCATTTTTCATCATTAATCTCTTGTCAAACATAACGTTATTTCCCCACAGTCACAATATACAACAAACTTGGCTGATATTCCAGCCTTCTAATTTCACAAGAGTAGTGCTATATTTCTCCACTTCTGTCTAGTAGGTAAAAGATAATATGAAGCAGATCCTGGGCTCTGTGAATGCTGTGGTTGTGAATCAAAGTCAAGTGGTTCTGTGACAAGCTCTCTGTTTATTTCTCTTTTTTTGGTAGGATTTTAATAGCTATCTATCAGTAGTATTTAAGGGTTTGTAAGTGAAAATCATGTTTAGAAGCAGCTTCAGGTGAAAATTATGTATTCATAGGAATCTTTTGTATAGAAAGGTCATTTTAGGATCTCTCAAAAAAGCTTTCCGTAAAGATTAATAAGTTGGAATAAAAGGGGTTTTTTTTTGACATGTTGGTGTTAGTTTCCTATGTTGTTTGCCTGAATTTTACTATAATTTGAATGTCAACAGATACATGACATTTCTGAGACTAAGATAGCAAAAATACAGAAAGCAGTGTCTTGCTGAGGTGAAATTTCATTCATGTCAATAGTTATCAAGCCTTCTTCAAATGAGAGGAATATAGTTTGTTATTCTTGATGAAAGAACTGAATGAATGAATAGGAACTGCATTTCAGTTTTTGACAGTCTCTGGTTCGGCCTTAAACCAGGAGAAGACAATAGATTTGTCTTTGTTCAGTTCCACATTGTCAACTTCCAGTTTTAAAGCAAGCTTGATAACTTTCTTTAGCCTCTCTTGTAAAAATAGTTATTTTATGCTGCTCTGAAGTGAATGTAATGATTGCAAACAGCAGTGCATCAAAAAATTACAGTGAGTTTCAGAAATTCTCCAGTTCTCTCTGTGTGTTTCACTATTCCAGGCTACATATTCAAGTTAAATGCAGTTTTATTTCTCCTCAGAGCTGGAGTGTGTGGATGAAGGACTGCTGCAGTTCTGTGCAAACAAGTTAAAGCTCTTACATCTTTATGACCTGGTTAACAAACTAAATTCCCAGTGCATACAGGAAGAGACTTCACCTTCAGATAATGTGAGTAAATTAAAAATTCAGTTGCCTTTTAAATTCAAGTGATGATTTAAGCATAAAAATAAGTTTTCAAAGCCTCCGATAAACTAAGTAGATAAGCAAGTTACCCATTTTTGTGGCCTGCAGCTTTTAATTAAGTAATTGTTTATAATGCCTTCCCTCCAGCCTCATACAAGTGTCTGGTAATTCATCTACCTAATATTCTTTAGGAGACAGATAAAGTTGAGATACAAGTGAAAATAAAACCAGTCTCCTGTTTTCATTCCTTTATTCAAAGTGCATAGCATGTTCTTAAGTTTGGTTTCAGAGGGATATTTTGGGATCCGTAGAAGTTAAAAATTTTGATGCTTGCATAGCAGCATAATTTGGCTTGCTTTTGCTATAATTTGTAAAGCTGCTTGTACATTTACAAAACCATACTGGTATTTTTTAGGCTTGTTTACTTGATGGACAATTGTTATGCTATGGGCAGAATCTAAAAATGGGAAATGCATCTGTTCTGGTCCTTAAAAAGGAAGCTAGACAAGCTCTTCATTTGTGCAATGTGAATAACTGATTTGGAGATTATTTGGCCCTTCTTAAAGATGTTTTTAATGTTTGAAATTGAATATTTTGACTATTTTCACTTTTTTTCTGCTTGTGTAAGTCTTTTGTGAGATGAGTTCTTTTTTTTTTGCTTTTAAGGACTTGGCTAAACTTCTTTGTCTTGAAGAGAAAGATTTTCATAGGCTTGAAACTTTACTGGAGAACTACAAGAAAGAAAATACTCAAACTACCACTCAGTTGACTGATGAGAAGGATAACCTTCAGTTGTCTGTGAAAATGTTCTTAGAATATCTGGACTATGAAAAGGATGTCATTACTGTAAAAAATATGGAAGATGGAGAATATGTGGCTTTAGGTAAGAGGTGTTGAGCTCTGTCACATTACTCAGACTGATTTTAATCTAAGATGGTATAAATATTTTAGCCTTAATTGGAGGGCCTTAGCAACCCATCTTGCCTTGAAGTAGTTTGTAACTACTCCTTTTAGAATCTTACCTTTAGCTGGAGGACATCTCTTTTACATGAATGACTATTAATACAAGTTAACTGCAGCTGTAGATACAGTTACCCTGAAGCCATGTAACCACTGTTCATTCATTTTTTAACACTACTAAATTGGGCATTGGTAACTGGATACTTCACAGAGCAGCTGTACCCGGGTGCTTCTTTAATGGTCACAGCACACTAAGAGTTAAGCTAATGGCAGGACTGACTTTAGCCTCAGAGATGGGGGAGCTGACCAGAGGCAGCACAGGGCCATTAGGTGAGGCAACAAGGACCCTTTGTGGAGTTTGGATTTTCAACAAGGTCCCTCTAAAATGTCTAAAATGTCCAGTAATTGCCTACAGTCCATGGCTGTGGGCTCCATCTGTCATACTAGTCCTATAGGGCAGGAGAAGTGGTGTGTGGTTTTGGGTTGTTGCATGCTGAAACCAGTTCTGGTTCCATCACTGCTGTGCTTGTCATGTTATAGCATCACTGCACTTTGGCAGATTCGTCAAAATTAAGTAGTCATTAATCTGGGTAATTTTTATTGTAATACCATTGATATGGCATATAGCATCCATAGTAGTGATGCCATACAATATTATATAGCAATTAACATACAGTTCAAATCATTGTGTGTTCTCATCCAGAATCAAATACCCTTGAGGTACACATCAGACTTCCCCAAGTGCATCCAGTTCCCTTAGCAAAAGCAGTTCCACAAATGGTTTTGCTTTTGCCTGAGACAGGAGCAACATAAACTGTGTTCTCCAGCGTGTTTTTATCCCTTTCTCTTGTACAGTAGAGTTTTAACTGGGCAGGGGTAGTTTGATTGGCAGATCCCATAGTGCTGACCAGCCAAGTGACCTTAGCTACCTCTGTATTCCAATGCTTCAATGTCCCACTGCATCCCATGAAGCCTTTAAAAGCCCATTGCATCTTTCAGTCTTTCCAAAGGGCGGCTTCACCCTATTCTGTGCAGTCTGGATCAGTCTGCTTGCCTGGGAGACATGTATTGTAATCCTCAAAGGGATTCCTTCCCTTCACACCTGGGAGGCGTTGCCTCTAGAGGATGAGGATTTGTGCCCCTTTTCCAATTCTCTTGTCAGTGCCCTCTTCCCTAGAAAGGGATCCCAGCTCTTTGGCTTCCTTACCCTCTCATTTCAGGCTACTGGCCCTGTATCCCAACATAAGAACAGCTGAATGACAGCATACTCACCTGGATTTTGGCTAAAGTCTTCACGGATAACTCACAGTTCCCTCAGGGATAGGGACTTTTTGGTTACTGCCTTGTTTACAAATTCTTCCTCGTCTTCCTTCCTGAGTAGTGACCACCTCATTCTACTGCTCTCATGCTGGCCCTGCTTTGGAGCAGCCTGCCTCGTCCACCTCCTTCTCCTGTTCCTTCTACTGAGTGAGCTCCCTTTCACTTCCGGTATTTCTTCTTGCATAGAGTTGTTCCATCTCAGCCACGGTGCCGGTTCCTGGGCTCGGAGTAGCCACAGTTCCTGTCACTTCGCCATCAGATCCAGAGGCCTTCTCTTCCCTCTGACTATACCGAGCCGTGTTGAGCAGAATGATTGTAATTCGGCTGGAGGAGGGGGAGGTGGAGGAAGGCGTTTCCCTCTGGATGGGCCCTTGGAGGAGCAAAGGTGTAATTGCGAATCGTTCCCACTGCACGGCGCCCGAGGGCCGGAGCCGGTGGCCGAAGGCAGATCAGTGTCACGACAGAGATCTTATCGTGCCACGAGCCAGCGTTACACAGTATGGGATAACCCGCACAAACCCCCGGGCGTGACTGAGCACAACAGAGAATGTTTACAGCAATTTACACTTCACACAGCTCTGCCAGGAAATCCGTCAGCATTGTGACCACCGACTGTTAAAGTAATGTAATCAATGCTTATGACAAATTTGTTTTAACATGCTTTGGTCAGATCTGTCATTATCTCAGCCCTCTGTGCCCCTTGTTGGGCATCAGACAGGACAGTTGTGGTTTAAGCTGGCAGGCAGGTGAACACCAGATCATCCTGAATGTAACCTGTTCTTTTGTATTGTTCTCACTGGGACCTGATCAATGGATTGCCTTTTGTCTAAGTGTAAGGAGGGGGATTGTGGTTTTAGATAATGTTCATAATGTCAGCTAATTCTTGCTTCAGGCAGCTTTTTCTTCTGGAAGTGTTTGTGTGGGGAGAGTTCT
This sequence comes from Peucedramus taeniatus, assembly GCA_013400575.1. Lineage (NCBI taxonomy): Eukaryota > Metazoa > Chordata > Aves > Passeriformes > Fringillidae > Peucedramus > Peucedramus taeniatus. The sequence goes on from WBNO01001079.1 coordinate 42,246, forward strand.
CCAGAGGAAATGTGCCATGCACTGGAATCAGCAGGTTTTAGCCCACAAACCTTGTTGGTAAGATGTTGATTATGTGCTTCAAAACTTTGATTTAGTATTTTGAAAGCAAAACATTGAAAGGAGAATTTCTGTATGTTGACCTTTGGATTACTGCTGGATTTAGGCTGTGTTCAAATACCACCATATTCAGTTCTTTAGTTGCTCATATTTGCATTTCCCAGTTAAGTGAAATCAAAGAAAAAAAAGAAGAAAATATTCTAGTAGAAAATGTGGGTATTCTAGTGGGAATGTCTAGAATATTCATGAAGGACTACAAGTGTTCTAAATTTTCAACTATAATATTAATAAGTCCTAATGTTTGCCAAGTTGAGCTTTCAAAAGGGAGTGTTTTCCAGGATATCTTCCTAATTAAATGTACTGATTGTATTATTTAATTTCAATATCTGTCATAAAGTGCTTTGTGCTGTATATTTTTAACTTGCAATGTTAATATAATGGTTCACGGGTATAACATTTTTACTCTGTGACACAAAACTTGTTTGAGAAACTGTTTGCATTAGTTGTGTTGCAATATTAGACTTTCATTTTACTGCTTCAATTCCATATTCTCTTTTTTTACAGTCACTCCTTCTCAATTTATGGCTTTCCAAGGAAAAAGATATTCTGGACAAACCAGATTCTGTCAGTTGCCTTCACACTATGCTGTCACTTCTGAGCAAAATGAAAGGTGAGATGTGCATTTAAAATACTCAAAGGCAACTGTTGTTATTATTAGAATTCTGCTACTCTGACTGGAGTCTATTGTCACTTTGGGTTTTCCCCCTTCACAAATTATGCAGCAAAACTTAAGGCTGCATGTTCATGGAGTAACTAATCGTGCCATGTTTTCATTCTCTACACTAAGTTGGCACAACTCCTATTTGGCACCAGAACGTGGCTGTCCAGCTGGCTTTCCTCACATTTTTTAAATGTATAATCCCATCTCTTTAATTTGTGCTGACTGGCTCTCAGACATCCTTTACTGTTACTTGAGCAGCATTTGTAACTTGAGTACTCTGTAAAGTCAGTTTGCCATAATCTGGAGTAGGTTGTACATATGAATAAATGCTGATTCTCCTACCTCACATACAGCTGCTATGGATAAATCTGTGCCAGGTTCCTTTATTGTCTACTTCACCATAGAGCAGCATTATCAGCTTGAAATGGGAAGCATGAGTGCGCTGCTGCTGCTGTCTGAATAAATTAATGCTGCTGAGCACAAGGTGAAGTGAGACAGTTTGAGTGCATTGAATATGTGTGGCATCTTGAAATCACAAAAGAATCTGTCTGCGTTGTGAAGTGTAACATCTCTTAGATCTTTTAAGCATGCAGCAGGTTTGCTACCTAGTGATTCAGATCTGTTTACAAATGAGTTTTGAGAATGAGTCTGTTTTAAACTTGAGTTGCAATCCAAGAACCCGTGTGCTAAATATCTGGAAAATGATCATGCAGAGTAATGAGAAGTTGCTCTTAGTGGACAAGCTGTGCTTGCAAGTGGGGCTGGTTGCTCCTGCCCGGTGAGCCCGGCTGAGATTCCTGCTCTCCCTCGCCTGCAGTGGCTATAGACGAGTCGTGGGACACGCAGTCGGTGTCGCCCTGGTGGCAGCAGATGCGCATGGCCTGCGTTCAGTCTGAAAGCAGCGCGGCTGCCCTGCTGTCTGCTCACGTGGGGCACTCTGTGACCGTGGAGATAATCCACAGCCTGGCACAGAAAAAGGTAACTCATCTCACTCCTCCCCTTCTCTTCTAGTTACTGTATCGCTTCCCTGCAACCGTCCTGGTAACAGTAGCATCCTCAGCATTTGTCCTCATCCCAACCTGGGCACAAGTGTGACATCCTGCAAGCCTGAAAATTTGCATTCAGATTTGAAGAACATTATGCTGAGAAGAATTAATGATATGTCAGGACTATTTACTAAGCTTATTTAAATATGGAAGCTGTACATTGAGTTTCTCAATAGCAAATTATGTTGATGAACTTAAAGCCTACACACTTTCCACATAAATTTGAGAAGTCCACTGAACTTTGGATGGCAAACCTGTTTTAACATAGTTGAGATGTATTTTTTTTAAAGTATACTGTTGAATTTTTATAGTACCTATATTACTATCCCTTCTTAACATAATGGATGCTTGGTTTTCTTGGCAGTAAATACCTTTACCAGGTTGTCATTAAGGCTGTAAAACTGCATACGGCATTTCAATTCAACGTGGAAAACATTATTCCATTTCCAAATAGCACCAGGTAGATGTGTCTGAACAGATTAGGTGGGATGTAGGTGGTGTTCATTGTATTCTATTCTTGTAAATAGATCCAAGCATGGTTTGGCTTGGAAGGCACTTTAAAGATGATGTGATTTCAGCCCCTGCTGTCCTGAGCAGGGACACATCCCACTAGGCCAGGTTGCTCAAGAGCATCATTATCCTGGCCTTGAACACTCCAGGGAAAGGGTATCCACAACTTCCTTGGGCAACCTGTGCCTACCACCCCCACAGTAAAGAGTTTCTTCCTAATAGCCAATCCAAACCTCCTTATTTGTCTTTAAAGCCATTCTCCCTTTTTCCTGTCACTGCCTGCTCTTGTAAAAGTCCCTTTCCCATAGACCTCTTTTAGGTACTGGAAGGCTGCAGTAAAGGCACCCTGGGGCCTTTTCTCCCCCTGGCTGAGCAATCCCAACTCTCTCAGCCTGTCTTCTTAGGAGAGGTGCTCCAGCCCCCTAATTGTATCTGCCTTATAAATTTTAACTAGAAAACAGGAAGTGTTTCGGTATTTTTGCATACTCACCTCAACTATTGCAGTTCTGTTTATCAAAATTGTCAGTGTTGCAAAATAGAGACGTTACGTTGCAACATATTATCCTTTACCTACACGCCCTCTTTGTCCATTTTTCTTCTATTCTGCTTTTTAAAAAAAAGTTACAGATTTATTTCCTTGAAAATTTCCCTTCCATAAATCCATCTACCCCCCCTTTTTTTTTCCTACCAATCTGGAAAGATTCTTGGGTTTCCTGGCAGATCATTTGCTGATAGACATGAGAATTATCAAAATAATGCACAGAACTGCCATGTGGTGTGATCCAGTATTTCTGGGTACATGATATATATTTTTTAATATGATAGGAAATGGAAATGTAGGTGGATTATTCATATATTTGGGGAAAGTGTATATAATGAAGGATTTAAAAATCAATATTTTTAAGGGATTCTAATCCACTTTTCAGCTAAATATGAACTTTAAATGGGACTATAAGATGATCCTTCAGATCCTTTTATTTCCTTTAGGCTTTTATTTAAGGATGTGTGTAACTTGTGAGCAGTGTGGGATATTAATTGATCTTTGCATAATAGTTAATGCATACTTTGAAGTAAATTATTCTTTAAAATGCAGTAGCTCTTGGGATGTAGCTTTGAATTTTAATGCTATGCATTTTTTATGAACAAAATTGTGGTGCTTTAAAATTAACAGACCTAAACCAGTTCATATCTTCTGTTAGTTTTCCCAAATAATTGTAGGTTCAGACACAGAATCCTGGGAAGCACTTTCCCTTGATACAGAATATTGGAAACTTCTCTTGAAACAATTAGAGGATTGCCTGATACTTCAAACATTACTGCACAGCAAAGTGACCAAAAGGACAAAAAGAGTTTCATCACTTCAGACTGAGCCTTTGGGCAGACTGTCTGTTAAGAAACTGCTTGAAGCTGGAAAAGGTAATTTTTTTTTTCTTGGGGAGATTGTTGATTTTCTTTCTAATAGACTTCTGAGCCATCCTTACCTATTTAATGAAGTACTCTGCACTGGAAATTGTTTTGCTGGATACTATTCTTAATTTAAAAACCAATGCAAATCATGTAGAACAGTGCTTTAAAATTGTTAAAAGCTATTACTATAAAGCTACTGCTCAGTTGATTAGGAAATTTTTAATTGGTAGAGTTACCTGTATGTAATTAAAGGTAGTAGTTGAAACCCCTGTATTGTCTCTTGTCCTTATATTGTGAGCCATAAATAATCTGCAATACATTGACTCTACCTCTTTTCTTTTCAACATTCTAGGAGGTATTGCTGACACTGTAGCAAAGTGGGTTTTTAGGCAAGGCTTCAGTCCAATTATACTGAATGTGGCCCAGTACAAAAACAATACAGACAGTACTGAAGAATCTGAAGAAATGCATAATAATCTCTTTTTTGAGGAACCAGAAGCAGCTACAGGCTTGGAAAGAATCCTAGGTAAGGAAATAACATGAATTTTTCAAATTACAAAAGTCTGCAGAGACTGTTATTGTGAAGTAGCAGAAACTTTAGTGGGAAGAGGTCTAACTTCAGATTTTGTTTTTCTAGAGCTGCTGCAAGTAGCATATCAGCAATTTCCATGTAGCCTTGAAGTGGATGTACTCCATGCACATTGCTCTTGGGAATGTGTAGTGCAGTGGAATAAGGACCCAGAGGTAAGAAAATGTCCTTTGCAGGAAATAATGTTTAAGACCAACTTGATAGAAGGAGCTTCACAAGTTTCTGGTAGTTCATCACAACATCAATTAATAAGACTGACTTTGAAAGCAGTTACTAGGTGCAGTTTTTCTGTAGTAAGTGGTAAGTGGAAATTGAATTGAGAAAATGAGAGTATGTCCTGAAGATGAAATGGCTGTACATTTCTAAGCTATCAGATTCTCAATACTGGGAGTGTGGAAACTAGGTTCAGTTTGAAAAAGGTTTTTGGCTGTTTGTACTGCAGATACAAAATAGTTTCAGTACTCCAAAATAGAGGCATATTTTTCTCTGTTCTAAATATGCTTAAACAAATCACATAATACTAAATTTTTTAGACTAGAAGCCCTTCTATTGTGGGAGGAAAGAGGGATTTCTTGAATGTTCTTAGATTCCCTGGCCACTGCCGGCAGTTGTCATAAGAAAGAAAAAAAACTTATTTTTTTCCTCTCCTATCCTATAGTTTCTCTAATGGAAAATGTTATCTTAAGTTCAGATGATATTAAAAGTTAAATTAGCACTCCTTAGAGCTGTGTCACATCACTTGATGTAGAATAGAAGGTTCATCTGAGACTTGTTAAGAACTTACTCCATCGTAACAAAATTGAGTAAAAATTACTCTATCAGAAATGGATTTTGTATTTGAAAAACTACTGTAGTCAGTGGAGGTGCCTTTCAGCAAAGAGTATGTGAGCAGTACTTATACTAAAAAACCGCTGAAATTACAGTTGGCTTCATAATGACTGAAACAAACTTTTCCATGCACACGTAAGTTTGTCAGATACTGGTAGAGAAGATTGCAACAGCAGAATAACGTACCAGTTTTATAACTGTCAAAGTAAAGGCTTTAAGATTTCTACCTGGCCCCTTTGAGAATTAGTAATTTACATTTAAGGCAAGTTTTGAATAATGTATTAACTTGTACTTTATTTTTTTCCATAAGGAAGCATGTTTTCTCAATAGGTCTATAGATCATCTAAGATGCATAATTAATGCCCACATTCAGCATGGTAAGTACAAAGCTCTTAGTAAAAATTATCTTTGTTGAAATTGTAAAACAGGTTGGATGTTTGTTGACTAAAGTAAATGAGTGGTGTTCAGAACAGTGATGGCCATTTTGTCTTAAAACCACCAAACCACCCCAAAACTTTCTGCTGACATCCACGCTTTTCTCTTCCATGGTGAAACTGAATTTCCATCACAACTGTGAAAATGAATTGATTAGATGAAGTTGATGTGTTTAGCTAAAAGCATTTAAAAATAAAATTGCTCTGAAATTATTTTTTTACTTGTATTTAAATAGTGGAACATCAATTGCAGTCAATTACTTTTCATGCATTTCTTGATACCGTTTTGATGACCATTTTCTTTTTTGTAGACTATTTGTGAATGCAAATAAGGTGGTCTCTTGATGTGTACGTAAAATGTTTAACCCAGTCTGCATAATAAAATATTCTAAACAAGTTATTAATTGCACTTATGACTGTATTTGATCACCTGTGTAGTCTCCTCCTGAGAAATCTAAACTCCAAGTATAAAGCAGTGAGGATAATTCACAATTCCTTCTTGTTTTTTCACCATTTTCTAAGATCCCTTTTCTATTCACCTGGAGCTTACAAGTCTGTGATTGTTCTAGGTATTGCTCTGATGATGTGGAATACATTCATAGTAAAAAGGCTTTCCTCTGCCACGTATCTTATGGACAAGGTGAGTGCAGTGTCTTGAGGCTGCTTTTGTTACTACTGAAAAGTGAAGCCAGTATTTATAAACAATTTTATTTTGGTGTTTTGTTTTAAAAAGTATTTGGAATATCTTTGATTTAACTATGCAAATCACTGTTTATTTGGCTTATTTTGTAACTAACTTTGGGAAGTCATGATGAAATCTGTATTTTAAAATATCAGATCTGTTGGTGATTAACTAGAGGCTGATCAGCACTGGGTGATGTGTTCTGAAGACTTAAGTGCAGTTTTAGCTTGTAATTGTGAAATAAGAAATACTTGTGAAACAGTTTGAAATTATCTATGTGTGCATATATAAAATTTTGTTAGAAAACAATAAATATCTTAAAGTGCTTGTGCCTGTTTCCTGGTAAGTTATTACCAAGGATCTACCACAAGTCCAGGTTTCATATACATGAACTCTTATTCTGCAAAATACAGAAGATTTTGTGGATGTTGTTGAGCACTTTTAACTACTGCTACTCTTGTAAATTAGCTTTTGTTCTAGTATGTAGCCTGTCTGCTTTGAATTTGAGCAGTCTTTTGTCCCTGCTGAGCTTCAGGTTTTTTCAAGCTGTATAACTATGCAGTGGGGCTGTTCACTGGAAGACAGTTTAGGAAGAGTGCTCCTAGTAAGTGGATAGTGACTTAAAGAATAAAACTCCAACACAAAGCCTGCAAGAATTTGCTCTCCTGTTTTCCTTCTCCTTTGCTCCTCTCATTTTCTGCCTTAGCTTTTTGTTCAGCTCTCTAAGAATTGGAGAATCTCCTCTTCCCCGTTCCTTTCAGCAAATAGGCTCAGATGTGTACAGTTGTAGGAGGTGTTGCTTCTGCAAAAACCCTTTTCCAGTTTTCCTGCATGCATTTTTGTAAATCCTTCAGTATAACTCTTCTACCTGAGTTAACACCTGCAGGAGAAAAGAGAAAGGTTTTTATTAACTAACTGGTTTCTTCCTCATATCACCCTTGGTGTCACAGCTTTAGTTCTGCATTCTAGAAATCACTGGGAATTTCTTAGCTGAGATTTGAATGAGGAGCTTGGGGCCTTATTTCTAATCCTAGGCTTTAAGGAGGATGAACTAAATACGAGCATCAGTGATGTTCATTCCTTTACAATCTGTATCAAGTTTTTTGTTGAAAGCAAGATATGCAGTGAGCTGCATCATGTAGCTGTAATTGAGCTATTTTCTCATTTTATATTGGGAAAACAGTAATAAAAGGTTAAAATGTGGGTAACAGATATCATAATGAAAATTTAGTTGTGATACATTTTACCTTTTTTTTGGTAAAAACAGGTTGGAAAAGCTCCAAAGGACAGATTATGCAGACGGGCAAGTAATACTACTTCTGTCTGAGTGGGAAGAAATAATTAGAAATGCCTTAAATTTAATACTGGTTTGTGATTTACTTTTAAAAGTTAAAAAAAAAATGAAAATGTAGCCTTAGAGAGAATGTAAATTTTAAGAAGTATAAATTAATTTTTATCTGAAAAAGCAGATTAGAACAGTAGTATAACTTCAAATATTATAGAGGGTAGGCTTGAGACTAAAAGATGACAATTTACTGTTATTTTTCATGCATAATATCATTAGTTAAAACTTCTTTGGAAGACAACTGATATGATCAGAAAATTAAATTTATTAGATGGCATTAATTGATTCAGTCTTCATTGGAGATACAGTATTGCAATTGGCTACATTTACTTTATTCCAAGTTTTCCTATTAATTCTTTATTGTACTTCAGTAAGTATTTGTTTATATTTAAATATAACAGGTTAAGAAACTAAGCTGAACTATGTATTTTATGTCAACAACTGTCTTCTCAAACATAAAGTGCTAATAATAACCTGTTTCAATTCCAGCTGAAACAATTTAAATCTTACTGTTTGTTACCAGGACGTAGGGATGAGTGACACAGCAATGACAGCTTTTCTTGGCTGCTGTTCAGAACTTCTGCAAACTTTGTTAGAGGTAAATTTTTATTTTTCCCATTGAAAGTAAGGAACTGGTGGGTTAAAATCTATTTTTGAAGACCGTGGTTATACTAATTTCTGTCCTGTTCAGCTCAGACAAATGTTAATGATATTCTAAACAACGTGAAGTTTTCTTTTTAATTTCACTGCAGAGCAGGCCAGTGTAGGAGGTATTTAGTGTGTGACTGCTCTGGTGTGTTGCTTGGCAGGCAGATGTGAGCAGTGATGAGATGCAGGCCCCTGTGCTGGACACTGAGGACGCCTGGGTGTCGGTGGAGGGCCCGGTGTCCATCGTGGAGCTGGCTCTGGAGCAGAAGCGCATCCACTACCCACTGGTGGAGCACCAGTTCGTGCTCTGCACCGTCCTCTACGCCATCATGAGGCTCTTGCTCAAGGGAGTGAAGCCACTGTCACTGTTTGACAGCAAGGTATAGCTTTGAAAGCAGATAATGAAATACTGCCTTAATTAATACTCCCTTCCTCTTGGTGTCTGGGATAGTTGCTGGCTTGCGCACTTTAAACAGTTCCCGCATGATTTTATGAAAGCCTTTGGTCTGCTGTGGTGTGTTAATGGAATTGTCACCAGAATTCAGGCAGAGACTCAAACTTGGTGAGTCTCCTTATGAGTAAAAGATTTGTAGTGACCTCAGTTGCATGAAGATCAGCTCTTTAATTATTAGCTGGCCTGAAAATACTGCATGGTCAGAACACTGGATGACAGGTTTTTCTGGTTGCTTTGAGAAGTGCCAGGCCAGCGGAAACATAAGTATTTAGAGGTCAGAAATGTTGTTAGTGTCACTATTGTATCCATTATTGCTGATGATTATTCCAGAATTCCCAGCATCTCAAAAAGAATAAGCAATTTTTCATTTAACCCATATAAACCACTTTGAAAAGTCACTGCATTTAAAATGCAGTATATTACAATAAGAGCTTGATCCTGATACCAGAAATTGAGATTTCCTTCTCCTATCATAACCACACTTCGATTCTAAGAGAATTTAAACACAAAGTACTGGTGTAGACTATGGTTTAATTCCTTCTGTGGAGAAAATAATTTAGTCCTGTAACACTGTTCAGATTTTTTCCTAAAGGATTTACTGGAATTTTATGAATGCAGAATATTACTTTCCTTTTGATGTGTGTGGTTTTCACATTTCACTGAACATAATTCCTTCGCTCAGGATTTTATCCTGAGAAGCTGAAAAGGCAGAGAAAAGCCCAGAGATGGGAAAAACAATCCTTATCTCATTTGCTTCTGTGTTTTGCTCATGTGGAATGTGTTAGGAATTGTTTACCTGAAGTGATGAGCCTGATGGGGGTCCGGTGTGAGTTATTTTCAGTCAGTGACCAGTGGTCACAAGAATTCTGTTGGGGACTCTGGAAAGAGTCACGTGTTTTTATTATTATCTTTCTAGCCTTCTGTAAGTATTTTTCTCTATTCTTTAGTGTAGTTTAGTATAGTTTTCTTTAACATAATATAGTGTTATAAAATAATAAAATAACCTTCTAATAATATGGAGTCAGAGCATCATTCTTCCCTGCCACGAAGGGGCTGGTTTTTTACAACAGATGTAGGCTCTTGTCTGCAAGCTTTCATCAAGCATTTGAGTCTGATTTCAGCATTTTGCCATAGGTCAAATTCCATTGGTTTTGTATTTTTTTTATCTGTTAGCAGAAAGCATTATACTACCTTCTGTCATTTAGAAGTGCATATTAGGTCTTGACTAAAATCAGATCCTATTTCTGTGCCTCCATTCTTTTACATACAGCTATTACTATTAGCCATTCTCTTTTTGCCCTCACTTACTCAAGATCTCCATTTGCTCTGTGAGCAAAATAGTAGGTGCAGTACAAAAACAATTTAAGAAATAAGTGGGCTTCTTAGTATTGGATCAGAGTGCATTTGTTGTATTGTCTTGTTTCCCTGAAGCCTGTCTTTGGTTCTCAATTTTAGGGCAAAAATGCATTTTTCAAAGACCTTACATCAATTCAGCTGCTACCTAGCGGGGATATGGATCCAAATGTGTTATCCCTACGACAGCAGGTAGGCAGAAGTTTTGTAGTGAAAGTTCTTAAACTTCTGAAGTTACAGATACTCCTGAGGTAACCTGTCATTTTTGTTTCAAAGTTCTTGCTCAAAGTTGTGAGTGCAGCGGTTCAGGCACTGTGTTCGTCACAGAAGGACAGCGAAGTCTCAGAAGAGGATTATTTTCCTTTTGAAAAGGGGAAGAACTGGCCAACTTTGGCTGCAGACCTGGCTCAGTATCTTCAGATCTCTGAGGATCTGGTCAGAAGGCATTATGTCTGTGAGCTGTACAGTTATGGGATGGATCATCTTGGTGAAGAGGTAAGAACAGCTTTTAACATTTTACAACACTGTCATGTAGTCTGCTAAAATTACTTTTCACTTAATTAAGATGCCTGGAAGGGTTAGGCAAGATTTATTAAGCTCAAAAAAATCCCCAGGCTGAAAAGTCAGAGATGATAAAAGTACCTTTTCAGGACTAATAGTTACCTTTATTTTTCCATTTTCCCAGCAAGAATCTGTGTAATGCAATTAGTGGAAATGTGATAGGGAGTTACACTACTGGTATAACTAGCATGGCCTTTTAAATTTCATTATATTTGATAATTTCAGGAATTGGCTTCTTTTGCCTGTAATATCTTTCAAGACAGAAAAAAAATAGGACAAAAAATGCCTTCCCTTCCTTGAGGGGGGATTATGTTTCTGGACTGTAAGACATCTTGTGCTCCTGCTAATCCCTGTAAAGTACAGAGTAATTCTCTACCTAGTGCTGCTCCGAAGCTCCTAATACTATGCTCTGTTACAGTAACACATAACACAAGAAAGAGTCTCAAAGACTTTGTCTTTTTAGAATCAAGAACTTTATTTTGTTACAAGCTGTTCAGGCCTCCAGCTAAGTGAGCTGTCACACTGAAATTGTTTCTAGTCTTTTCGGTTTTTCTGCTTTCAGGCCTTCCTGCAGGTGGCTGACAAAGAAGTGCTGGCATCCCAGCTGCTCATGCTGGCTGGGCAGAGGATGGCCTTCGCTCTGCTCCATGGACAGATCAAGGATGGCATGGAACTCCTCACCAGGCTTCCTCCAACACTGAGCACATGGCTCAAAGCTATGGTAAGTTAAGCTCCAGTTGGAAGAACAGGTTGATTTTCTGATGCTTTTGTACACCAAGCCAGAGATTATGTCTGGATGGCCCTTTCTTACTCGTGGAAATAGGAACTTTTTTCCCCTATATTTCCTCATGGTAGAGTTCTGTTTCATGGAGGGTAAAGCAGTTTCGCGGGTCAAGGCATCAGCTTGATTGTGTTTATAAACATTTGCACTTGGTCTTATAAAGGTTCTGGAGGGCTTACCTGTGAAATGACTGCGATGCTGAGTTTATTGTTCCACACAGGACCCCCAGGAAGTCCAGAACGTGGAAGTGCCAATTGAAACGACAGCCAGGCTGGTGAGCAAGGTGATCGAGCACCTGCCCGAGAACCACGGGCAGTACGGCCTGGCCCTCAACCTCATCGAGGCTGTCGAGGCCATCCCTGCCTGAGCGCCTGCGGAGCAGGGCAGGCTCCTACACAGAGCTGAGCTCAAGGGGAAGAGAATTCTACAGGGCTCTGGTTAAGCAACAAAAAGAACAATGCTCCCCATCCCAGAATTTCAGAAGGTAATTTTAAATTGGAGTATATTTTAAATTCTGCACTAGTAAGAATATGTTTAGTTTCTAGTACACTTGTCAGTATCTGAACTGCTTTGTTATTTATTTCTGACTTGAGTGCTTTATGCAGTTGTTTAAATTGGGTATATTTGACAGCAGTTTTACTCTCTCAACACAATCACATCTTGTGAAATTCTGTATTTCATGTTGGCAGTAACTGCTGCACTTTCAATGTTCCATGTATGATTTGTTTTCCAAAAGCAACTTTAGAATTAGACCCAAGAAGAACTTCAGTCTCTTAAGTTACCATGTGAAGCCAATACTGCTTTTTCTGAAGCTTGAGCTGGTGTTGGGCTCACGCCTTGTAACTGCATTATGTGACAAAGACAACTGCACTCAATGTAGGATGAAATGTGCTGGGGCCTTAGGCCTGGGAAGGAGAACCCAACTCTCCAGACATATGAGTATGGACTTTTAGTCCAGCTCTTCCCATGCTGTCTCTGGGGTGCTGAGCTTCAGCTACAACTGGATTTGCATCCCTCTCCATTATTATTAAGCTCTGCTGAGTTTAAGTAGGTCAAGGAATGTCTTACTGTAAGATTTTTCCTCCATCTTATCACTGTAGGAGACGTAGTATGCTATGAATCTCTGCACATGTTAACTTGTAGTCAAAAATGCTTCAAAAGTTGATCCAACTTCTCTGAAGATCGATAGTACTGAGTACTTTAGCCTTAAACCCCCCACTTTATTGATGGTACTACAGGGAATCCTATAGTGAGTATCTTCACTATTGGGATGGTGTTGAACATGGTTATCTGGCAGTGGTGACTCCTGTTCACTACTTGTCTGAAGGAAGCCAGGAGAGAAAAATAAAATTGGTGTAAACTTTTTGTCAGTGTCAGCTGAAATTACCAGCTCCATCCTGTAACCTGCTCCTCCTGCATTATATGTAAGAAACATTTCTAATATTCAGCCTTGCTGGAGACAGAATTTAGAATTGAGTCTTATCCTTCTGAAGTGTGTGCTGCTGTTATCGAAGGGTTTGACTTCCCCCCCAAAAAGGCAATGCAGGTGGCTTGCTCCACACACCCTCCTCCATCTGTTCTGCACTCCAAGGCAGCTGGTGAGGGATTCTTGCTTTGATACTGAATGTTTGACTTTCTACAGAGAGCAAAGAATAGTCAGAATTCCAGTAAAATTCCCTGGTTTTTGTTCTGTTGTACTTCTCTACTGACTTCCATAACTGAGGTTAAAACAGCTGTGAAGGAGAAATGGAAGAGGCAATATTGTACAGGTGCCATGACCACCTTGGCTGACAGCACCTCACACTTCTGCAGAAATGAGTGAGCATGAGATTTGGTCGTCATGGAGCCTGAGGAAAGCAGAGTGTTCCTTAGCTGCATTACATTCCTCTATCCTGGTACAGCTGTGTAAAGGAATTTACTGTAACTGAGTATCATGTCAGAGCTGACACACTACACACACCAATCAAATCTGTAATGTACTGTAAGTAATACTCTGTATATAGTGCTATTTTGTGTTTATTTTGCTGTGGATTTGTGTAAATTGATTAAATAAAATTTGAGGTTTCATTGTGTCTTTTCCTTCCTTTTAAGGGCATGGTGGTCGCCATTTTCTCTTCTGTTTTGTAGAGAGGACTGCTTCTCTGGGGTTATGCTGAACTACCAGCTGCCAGTGTCAAAACTAAACAAGAGCTGGTTCACTGGGGATTTTCTCTTAAATGGAAGTGAACTTCCACAGAACACAGGTAGCTAAGAACAAGTAAATCCGTCACTTATTTTTAACCACCCTTTTTATTAATCTGAAAAGTGATATACACAAGTAATGTGTGTGTATATATATATATATATACACCTACACACATAAGGTTCCCCAAAATACATGGTACTCCTGCTCAGGCTGGGGCTTAAGCATCTGCTTCTACAGGTTCCAGTACGCAGACCTGCTGCTTCAGTCACTTTGGAGCAGCTTTTGCAGAGGCATTTTGTCTTCACGTGCTCCCCTTTCCAGCAGCAAGGACTTGGAGGCACCGTGGGCAGGGAGTGCTTGAGGACTCGGCCGTGTATCTCCTGCAGCGAGGGCATTTTGCTTTGGCAATGGGTTGGGCTATAACCTTGTATGAAGATTGTTCACAGATGTCACCACCTGCCAAAGAAAATGTCATTGCTGAGAGAGAGGCTGGAGCTGTAGGTAAGACTCAAGCCATGAACCGCTCTGTGTTGTAGTGCAGGAGCCTGTCTGGAATGGTTCTCTTACCTTCCAAGTTAATCATAAAAGTCCCTTTTATGATGTTTGCATCTGAAGGCGTTTCTTTGGGGAACTCACTCAGCAGGGTTGTCTGGGAAGCCATCATTATCTCATTCAGCTGGGAAACACTGGAAGTTTCTTCAGCCTGCAGTGCCTGGGGGACAGAGAGCTTTCAGACTTGGAATTTGGTTTTGTCTCTTAGCACCTACTGAGCTGTGGTTCCTAATCAGAGTGAATGACTTGAACCAAGAATCTGATTTACTCCTGCCAGGAACAGGAGGACAGACTTGAACTGCAGTGTCCAAGAGAAAGGGGTCTGATGGCCAAGCAGCTGCCTGTAAGCCAGCATTCTGCTCTCCAGAGGGACAGGACCAGCAGCATCCCACCTCGGGATGCTATATTAGAGTACTACCAGCAGGGTGAAGGTGATCCTTCTCCAAGAAAACAAAGCTGATTTTTTATTGTCAGGGTGGTCAAATACTGGCACAGGTAGCCCAAAGAGCTGGTAGGGTCTCCATCCTCAGAACTATCCAAAAACCAACTGAACAGAGGCCCGGGCAACCTGTTCTAACTAAGTGCCTGCCACCTCAACTGTTCTGTGATTCTCTGGTAAGTACAAAGCAGAAGACAGTTTTCACACGACAACACTACTCTTAGTTGCATTTTTTACCTCCATTAATTCAAACAGCAATCCAGGTTCAATTACAATGATGACTTCGTATTCCAAAGCATTCTTGCCAGAGATGGACCCAAGGAAGGAGTCTCTCATTGCACATGCACCTTCTATTGCTTCCTCAATGCCAGGCTTCTTCCATGCTGAGCTTGCATTAATCCAGCCAGTACGAAACACACCCTCCGAGTCTTTAAGCAAAACAAAGCAATTCTTATTTTAGTCTATTTGAGTGTTTATGAAATGAATAAAAAAGAATGGCGTATTTCTGTAATTGCATTCCTTGTATTCTGTACAATTAAACAGTGCACTAAAGGAATTGCTTAGCAGTGGTATGTGCTTACCTTTCTTGTAAGGGATGTACTGGAAAACCTCCTCTGCCAAGTGGGGCAGGATGGGTGCAAAGGAGCGGACGATGATGTCCAGAGCCTCTGCCAACACGGTTTGACACGAACGACGCTTAGGATCCTTTGCTTCTTCGCAGTAGAGCCTGAAAGATGGCAGGGAAAGCTGGGAAGTATTCCTATGTTCATGTTTCTGCTAAGAGCCACACTTTTGGGACTGCCACTGGATGTACACAAGTCTGACCCAGCCAGCCTTTGTAAGGAAAGCTTTTCTGGAGTGCCCTTCCCTAGGCAAGCACAGCTGGCTACAGACAGGACCATATGCATCTGTAGCCACAGGAAAGGACATTCTCTATATAGTAATTTAGGGAGAGACAATCTGTCCTTGGGGAGCTGAGCCTGCAGCTGTCAGCCCTTTGTTCTGGTTCATCTGTAAACCTCAGCATTAGGGTTTCTCTCTCTTTCCCCCACTCCTTTACTCACATTCTGGCAACTAAAGATCAGTATAACCTCCAACCCTCCTACCCCATGAAATAGCCCTTGCACACTTACACAGGTGTCTGTCACAGCCTTAGGATTCTTTCACTGATCTAAAAAACTAGATAAATACACTCAGTTGCACAGCTAACTGCTAAAAGCCCTTCCTCCTGTCTTCCCAAATTCAGATGCACACCCTTTCTGGGTAGAAATACAGATCCAAGACTCCATCATTAAATACTTATTTGTTTTAAATGTGCTCGTTTGATGATCTTTGAAAGTGTTCAATACCACCAGTAGACAGAAGAGAGAGCACAACAATGACAACCACACAGCTGAAGGCACTGAGAGTCCTCTGAGATACCTGTGTTCACTCAGCATTCACCTGGAACCTCCATCTCAGACCCATTTCTTTCTTTTATCCCTTTTAAAGGCAGCAGGGAGGAACTCACCTGTCCTTGATCATGCTGAAATAGAAGTTAGATAAGCTTCTGGAACAGAATGCTTGCAGCAGTCGAACAACTTTGCTATAATCATATTGTTTGTAGGCTTCTGTAACCTGGGAGAGAGATGTAAGAACAGTGCATTGGTTTGCATCATACAGCCCTGATAAACTGAACTTACAGAAAATTGAATGAGCGGCAAAAAGCCAGGCAGAAACTTTAAAAGGTTGTTGGAGGGGGAAAAAAAGTTAAGTCAGTTAATAGTTAAGCCAAAGAAATAATTTCCATTCAAGTCTGAATGGAAAGAAAAGGAGGAAACCCAGAAACTATGCCACATGGTTTCAGCAGAATGGTTCTGAGTGACAGAAATGTCCAAATCCTGTACAACAGCAAATTTCCAAAGCTCTAGTTTTTGGGTTTGAACATTTATCTTTAACTATTTTTAAAGACTTCTAATTTGAGGCCTTGGGCAGTGAGTGGTAAAATCCGGTTGATGTTCAAACCAAGAAAAGAATATTAAAGTCTTCCTCAAAAATTTGGGCTTAAGGGAGTGCACATTGCATTGAAAGATCGTTTGTGGTTGTAGTGTGCCTGCCTGACACACACACTTTACTCACACACCTAAAGAAAATGTAACCAATGGAAAACATTACACACATGCTCGTCTAAACACAATTTCCCCCTACCTTGCTGCCATATTCATGCAGTAAGTGCAGCATGTATTGATCCACTATGTACATCTCTGCAGGGGGGATGGAATCTGTCTCTGGGTTGAAGCCCTCCACATTTCCCAGCATGAAGCGTAGCGTGTTCCGGAGCTAGAACAACCCAGAGCAATTAAACATTATTAGCCTTCACTTTAGATGAAACACAAAATGCTCATATTCCATCATTAACTAAAACTGACTACTTTTCAAAATGACTGTTTAAATAATTACAAAGGCATCATGAAGGACACTTGACAAAAGGACCTAGAGAAAAATAAACACTGGCTGTTATCAAAGAACAAAGCTGTGAAATGAGTCTTTTTCTCAGCACACTTTACTATTTGATCCACAGGTGTAAAAAGCAGTAGTACAACCCTAAATAAGCTTGGAAAAGCTTTCTTTAGTCTAAAGACTGGAAAACTTTGCAGGCAAGACACAGGACCTGTTGTTGGGATGAACAGTGTTGGCACTGGTGGCTCTTACCTTGTTGATGTCATCTCTGGCAGCATTAAGCACCACAGGCCCAATCATCACCTCTGTGAAAACATTGGATTCTGCCACCCACCAGCGGAGAACGTCGGCACCGTATGGAGGATCCTTGGTGTGATCCTGAGGACAGACAGGAAAGCACAGAGCCATAGAATATCTCCAGCTGGAAGGGATTCATAGGGATTATCCAGTCCAACTCCCTGCTCCTCTCAGGACTATGTAAAACTCTGTCCACGAGCCCAGAGGCTGCTGTGGTTGGAGGCTTCCCCCTCTCTTAGCAGGAGTTACTGTTGAGCAGGGCTACAACCCACACCTGCAGCACTCTGTGTACAGGCACTGCTAGAACCCAGGTCAGCTGAGAGAAACTCATGTGCAGCCTTAAATCCTTTGAATGCTTATCATTAAGATAGCAATGTTAATATCTAAAACTATGTAGGTTTTTCTTCTCTTTCAGACTGTTTTCAACTCTGAAAATGGCTTTTCTCCTTTCTGAAAGAATAGGAACAATTGTGTGTTTTAATGAATCAGAGAAGCAAGTCATGCAAGGATTGATTCTTTTGTCTAGTGAGTTGCAAAATCTGCTGAGCAGCCTCAGAAAGATCAACACCAGGACTGGGGACGGAAGGAAATTCACATCATCACTGGCAGTGCAGTCTCCCTGACCACAGAATGAAGTTTCCAGAGTCAATAACAGCCTGAGAGCAGAGAGTTTGCTGGGGTGCAACTGCTACGTCTGACTCCTCCATTGCCAGCCACACATGGTAGGCTTCAGTCAGTTTGACAGCAGAGGTTCATTATTTTAATTTTTTTGTTGTTTTTATTATTCCTCTTCTCCATTACTCCATCAACACCGGTAAAAAAAAGAACCATTCTACACCCTCTGCATAATTTTCTTTTCTCTTAGCAGAGAACGAAGGTGAGGGGTTTTCTTGCACAACTCAAGGTTTTCAGCTCAGCCAAACGGAACTGCAGTATAGCTAAAGAAGAGCCTGACAGACTTCTGCCACAAGACAGCTGCAGAATCTGGCAGTTACAGGTATTAAGTGGCAGTTCTGAGAAACTCAGAGCTTGACCTACTTCGCCTCCATTGATGACGACATCAGGGTCAACCACGTTGCCAATGGATTTGGACATCTTCTCCCCTTTCTCACCAAGAGTAAAGCCATGAACCACCAGAGTCCTGCAGGAAAGGTTTTAGTGAAAACAAAATCCCAGGGAAAAGTCTATGCTAAGAATAGATTACTAATGAGGATATTCTTAAGTCAAAGCACACAGAAACCCTCTGTTTTGATGAGCCTGAGGCTTCATCCCCTTCAACCAACCATGAATATACCCTATACTACCATCCAAGGAGAGCAAACAACTTTATTTTCCTCAATTAATTTTGTTGTTCAAGCAACAGATTGTTTATATATATTGTTTATAACAGATATCCAGAGCACGAGTATTTCCGATTAATTAACGACTAAAGTGTTATTTACTTTTTAAGCCAATACATTTCCCAAAACTGCACAGCCTCCTTCCAGCTGAGCCACATTCCCCTTCTCTATGCTTTCCACCTTCCAGGAGATAAATGGTGTGCCACAGCTCCAGCAGAACACAAGCACAGAGCTATTTCAAATTCCCTACAGCCTAGTGCTGAATTCACAAGTAAATGATCTTGGGAGATTTGCACACTGCACTTCCCAAAGAATTTCTTTAATTAGAGGAGTGGGAGAGATAGCAAAAAGCCAGACCTGTATCTGATAATTCATAAATGACTAAGAATGAAAACATTATTAGAATTATGATAGAAAAAAGTTAAACAGTAAATTAATTACAATCAAATATGAGAAAAACTTCATTTTGAAAATGCAAGAACATGAATCAGATACTTGGTACTGGTTTGATTTCTCTTGTTTATACACTACTGTGCACACTTCCAAAAGGCCAATGTTCAATAAATGGACTAGAAATGTGTTTGCAATTCACACACTTACTTGTATGGTGCCTTTTTCCTTGCTGCCACACTGGTTAAGAGAGAGGACTGAAACCAACCTCCCAGCTGGTCTTTTCCTTCAAGGTATGTATCTGCTCTTTGATCTGCACCTTTAAACCAGAACATTTTATTTGAAATATCAGAGCTTGTATCTTAAAACAATTAACACACAAAATCTCTGAAAGTGATTAGTAACATTTATCCTGCTTTTTAAATCCAGGAGGTAAGTTACTTTTCTAAATGGGTGAGTGGTTACTGGACCATGATACAAGGGATTCATTTAGTATCGCAATTTTTAAAAGAATCCAAAACTCGCCACACTCCAGAATTTAACAAATAAGCTTGCTCTCTCCAACACTAAATAGTAAATTATGAAAAGAAGCTATCATGCTCAGATTGCTTCACAGAAGTTCTCAGAATACTTTCCAAGTGCTCCTAAACAAACTGGAATACCCAAGAAAAGTTCACATACTTTGGAATTAATAAAAATCTATACCACCATCTGAAGCTTCCCCATTTGGAATTACTCAGGGCACAAGGCACAGAGGTAAGGTGCCCAACCAGCCCATGAAAGGCATTTACAGAGAAGACAGGAAGCTTTGGCAGTGACCACAGCTCACCTGTCACAGAATTTACATTTTTGGTCACTGGTGTTCCAGGAAGATTAAAAACTTCAGGAAGGAGTTAGGACAACATGGGAAACAAGAAAGCCTGTTGGGGATAGAAGCATCTGGAAAAGCCTGGCTTGGGAAGGCTGAGTAGAAATATTATTCCCTGTAAATACACACACAGAAAAAAAGAGGAATGCTGGGGAAGAACAAGTGGAGCTAATGAGTATTTTAGAGGAAAAATGAGCTACAAGGCAGGCAGGGTATTAGCTGACTGCACATTAAAAGCGAAGAGCTAACCCAGCTATTCCACAGGGTTGAGAGAGGACAGCACAGTTTAAATGGCTTTACTGGTGGAATTCAGTCACTGTACAAAAAGGTACAAAACTTGTTGACTCAAGAAGTCCCTCCTTGTCCTAAGCAATCCCAGACAGGTCACCAGAGTGAGAACAGAGTAATGTGAACACAGCAGAACATGCAAGTCAAAGCCTACAAAGGTGCAAAACCATACACATATTTGTCAGGAATTTAGTTTTGATTCTACAACTCGATGGTGTTGCTTTCTCAATATTCAGATAGAAATTTCTCTACTCAATTTTTATTCACTATCTCCTCTTTTCCTTTTCCTACGACCCCTGAGACAATGCTTCTTTCTGCTGCTGACACATTTGATTTATTTGTTTAACTTAATGGAAGTTTCGATATTTAGATCCATCCTGCAATAAAGGGAAGTTCAACATTACAAAGGTCAAGGCCACACGGTTCCAGGTAGCACAGGAAAAATGTGTGGGTGGATAGCACAGTTTTTGCAAATTTGCTTATTCATTCAAGGAAATCTACAAAGAGTCTGGGGTTTAGAAGAACAGTAAGTAAGGAGCAACTTTTTTCTTAAGAGACTGCAAAAATACTTGTGAGGACAAGATAAAAAAAGAGTATTTGTGGTAAGGAAGACAGTAACATTAGAAAATCTGTAACAACACAGTTGTTGCTTACAACTAATTTACTAGCCACTGGTTTTAGAGAAGTGAACTTTTCATGGAAATGCCAGTAGTTAGAACTTGGAGGAGAGAAGAATTTCAACAAACAACTGATTACAAACAGCAAACTGGATTGGGCTTTTCTGACAGGAACTAGTACATCTGGCAAGCTGGCTACTGGTGCTTGCAGAGTTAACAGAGGCTTGAAGATTTTATCTGTAAAATACAAACATGGGGTTTGCATATACAGAACCTGCCTTATAAGTAGCTCCCCTTCCTCAGTTTTGTTAAAGTTGTGATTGTTATATATAAATTAATTACAACAGTGCTCACTTTTTTCTTTTATTTGGTAAATGGAGAAGTATGTCCAACAACACCAAAGAGACTTTTCTGTTGTTTATTTTAACTGAGGTATAGTACATAGGTCATTAAAGAGTATTACAATTTATGATCCTTCTGGTTTGGATTTCAAGATTCCATATCTTTGATCTTACAGACTTTGACTTTTAGATTAAACATAATGTATTTTAATGCCAGGAATGAACCAGCTAAGATAAATTCAAGTCTCTCAGTCAGCACAAAAGTTTAAACACTTAGATAGGCAAGTTGTAAAATAATCACATTCATTCAGTTAAACATTAGCCAATAAGATAGGGAAAAAAAAGTTATGATGTTGAAAACTACCATCATTGCAATGCACAAAACTGTGGGTAAAAAGCTGTGTGACTTTTACCAGTGGCAAATCACATCACAATGAAGTCCAGTGTGCATTTTTATATGAAGTATTTTAAAAATGAATAATCTGAAGGTTGTAGTGAAGATGGCACTCTGCCCATGAGCAAAATGTAGGAGAATTTTAAGACATTAGAGTTCTCTTAAATGGATGCTCCAGAAGGAGCTACTGAAATGAGCTCTGTCAAAAGGCTGAACTTCAAAGCAAAAGAACAACAGAAAAAGTGTTTGGCACCACAGTGTTAAGTATTTTAAATTAGCACATGCTTTTGAACAAAATTTTGCTTTTACCCCACTTTCTTTTTGGAAGCAGTGGATTAACACTCTTCTACCTCACAGCAGCATTGTGAAAATGTAGTTATCCATGAATGAAGCATTTGGACTTAAATTTTAACATTATGTATAACAGTTCTTCCAAAAAAAACCCAAACAACTTGAGGCATGTGTAGCAAGAAACAAACAGGATGAGAGGATACAACAACAAACTGTTCAGTGAAAACAGTGTTAGGCAGACAGAGCATTAACAAAGCAAACAGCACCCCCAGGAAATTTTAGGGGATTTCAGAGAATGTTGCACTTGTGGATCTGCTCTCAGTGATGCCAGTGAGTGGTGTTTATTTCATAGACAGTTTACTTGTAGCTGTACAATTCTGGGTTTGTGACTACAAATCTAGCAGACAAATCTCTGATTTTAGTGTGTAAGTTGCACCTGCCACACTGCTGACATAGAATGGTTTGGTTAATCTGTCATTTAGCTACAAGTAGTACCTTAGGCACACCCAGGCTGGAAAAAGGAAGCCAACCATAATTTAATGGAACCAGAATAACTTTAAGCCATGTTCATCAAAAATAGGCCCAGTCCCTGGAAGGAGATGCAGCAGGGCAAGCATTAGAAATAGGACTGCAAGGGCAAAAGGTAATGCAACCTATGATTTACACCATTGGGCTTGGCTGTCACTGAGCAATTTTTTTAACCTCATTCAGCAGAATCTCTCCTCTTGCCTCTCTTCACCCCCTTCCCAACCTGCTGTATTTGCTGACAGCAGTCTGTGTGGCCATCAGCTAAAGGGATTCTTTTGTAACAGCTGCACCTCCTTTAGTAAGCTCAGACACAGCTGGGTCAAGTGCACTGAAAACTCAGGCCGAGTTCTGAGTCTCAGAGATGCTGGAGAGAAGGAATTACTTTCACAAGAATTCTTTTCACTGGAACTGACAGGGAAATCTGTATCATCTGTTATTCCTGCTGGTTACTAACAGATCACTGACTTAGAATTTTCAATAACTTGAGTTCAGGGTAGAGTGAACAAACATTAGTTTCAGTTTTAGCCATCTTTTATATCCTTCAGTTGTCCTGAAAGTAACTTGTGCTGTGAAAGAACCTCTGCCACCAACACTGACATCAGAAGGCAGCAACAACCTCTGCTATCACTCATCTACCACAAGATTAGTTCTTCTTCCCATTATGACTTTCTCTAAGCAATCTCAGATTTCTCCACGAATTCCATCTTTTTTTTTTCTCCAAGAGCACTTTGGAAAACAACCCCACCCATTAGCCTGTCTATAAGCCTTGCTGATTATCATTGATATTGGAAGAAGTTCTGCAAAAAGTTTTAAAAATTGGAGCATATTTGGGAATTAGATGACAAAACTCTTAATTCAACAACTTCTCTTGCAAAGTTTCGTAAAAGGTGAGTTAAACCAGTAATTTGACATGAATCACAGACAGTACTTCACTTCTGGCAGTGGCTGGAAGCCTCAATTACACAGAAAAAAGGTAATGTAATTTTTGTGTCATTTCTGAGAATAAACAGGGTTAGGAGGTTACACTGCTGGCTAGCCAGTCCCCAGTTTTGACAGCAGTGGGGCCATCCAGTTATGTCACACAGCAGAAGATGCCTTACACACACCAAGCTCCAGCAAGTTTCATGAAAAGAGAGAACTAGGTAGAGAAGAGGGACTTGTAATAGTTCCATGAAAGAAGAAGTCTGCACTGTGATAATCCCAACATTTATTAGACACTACGGAATCCATATGGGAGCTTTACACAAATTAACAACAAATCCAGAGTCTTGTTTCTGCTATTCCTTATGAAAAGTTATCTCCTTTACACAGGATTAGAGGGCTGAGGTGTTCAGCCCTTTAACAATGCAAGTTTGTAACTGTATAAAATACCACTACTTTGTTATACCTTTCAAAATCAAACCAGGAACATTTTTAAAGAGCAGAAACTGAAATATATGTAAAAGTCTTCTAGAAAATTAATGTTTGCTGATGGTACTGTTGCCTGACCATGTTGCTAAGAAATAAAACTCTGGTACTAATGTGTTTTATAATTCAGCAAGATTGTTATCATGCAATTGTGTACAGAGGGTTTAAAGTCCAACAGACTTGATGTATGGGACCAGACTCCTCCTGTAGAAAGGACTCCTGACTTTGCACTATCCTTGAGGCAAACAGTGTATATTTTATATATCTTTATACAAATATCTATCTGCTACCTACTGAGTAGCAACTACTGCCAGTAGAAGCCATAAATAGCATATAGCAAGTATAAATATTTTAAGCCACAATATACTGTTTTAGTTACTGAAATTAACCAGAAGTGAAAAAGCACACCTACACTTCTAAATTATAAAACTTACTTAGACTCAGCAGCTGATCTCAGTCTTGTTCTGCTTCAAATAGCACAGACAAGCACAGACTGAAATCTGTTAACTAAAAACAATTTAAGAGTACCAACTAGCAGCAAAGTACCTTGGCTGTCTGTGCCATGACACTTCACTCAAAGCAAGTATGAGGTGATTAGCAGTTACACAGTACAACACGTCAGAATCATTAGAGCAGAATATTAGAAAACCCTCAACTTTAATTATGCTGAAAATGAGTTCGCCAACATTAAATCCTTATCTTTACAAGCAAAAGCAGCTTTACAAGTCAAAGCCAGCCCGCTGCTGGCATAATCTGCTTCAGTTTTGCTGACACCAACACTGTCACACAGAACAGTTATATTTTGCTCTCCAAGTATTTTAAAAGAAAGATCAACATAGGAGTTCTTTACCTTCCAAAACATGAGCCCAGGAAGTTCCACTGTCAAACCAAATGTCTAGGACATCCTGTCCCTTGACATAATCCGAAACATCACGACCACCAGCCTATTGAGAGAACAATTCTTAAATAATACAAATAGAATACTCTATATCATCAAGGCTTTTCAAAGGTAGAAATAAAGCAAATTCGGTTTCTGGACCAGTTTTGTACTGGTTCTGTTACAAACTCCGTGAATGAACAAAAAATAATGTAGATAATTTTTGACAAGAGTTTTCAGATAATTACTGATGGAAATGCAATGTAGGGCAAGGAAAAATTACAAAGAAAACCTCAGAGAGCCCAGTAACACTATAGCTTTGTGCTAGCTTAAGTACACAACTGTTAAAGAACAAGAAAAAGTTAGGAAAAACTGAATAAAAATTCTAATTCAAATACATATTTTGGCTCATAATTTGGTTAATTAGGATGCCACTTTCCTCCTGGTCTAAGAGGAGGAGGATAGAGATCTCTGCCCTGAATTAACAGCACAAATCCAATTGCATGTGTTTTGCCCCACTCAGATCTCACTTTTTGAATACTCCTTTCACAAGATACCTTCTCGTGAGGGTAGAAGACTAAAGAGGATCATGGGAACAAACAAAATTTTTCTATTATTTCCCATCACTCAACTGTCTTGAGCTGTACCTGCTGTACCTGCAGTCAGAAGTTTACCTTTGCTACAGCCTCTTTTGACAGGAGCTGTTCGATAGGGAGGGCCCACCATGCATCTGTCCCTTGCTGCTCCACTATTTTGATGACATCTGTGATGGTTTCACTGGGTTAGAAGGAGCAAAAAATGGGTTTATGAATGGAGGAGTTAATCACACCTTTCCTCAAGTATCCCAGACCCAAAGCAGTGAGAGATGCTGATACACAGACCAAGCTATTAGAACCTGTGATTTTCCAGCTTCTAATGCAGACAAGGCTTCACAGAGCTTGCTGCCTGCATTAAATACTTTCTGGCTTTTCCTTCCAAGATGGAGGATTTGTATAACATACCCACATGGATTCCAAATACCTTCTTCTGCAAATACACCATAATTGGGGCACTCGGAAAAGATGCCAGCAGCTTGAAAACTTCTAAAATCCATTTTTTTTGCTATTTATTGACCTTGAATTTAAAGAAACTACACAACTATTTCCCCTCAAAATATCTGCTCTTTTTAACAACAGGTTTATTTTTCCTACTGATATAGAAACTTTGGGAACTCATGTGGAAAGGAGTGAGGAAATGACAGCTTTTCAAGTAGCACACATGTATACATATATATTAAGCTTCCAGTTGCCTGAATTTCCCCATTTTAGCAATATATTTTAAAAATTGTAATAAATATAAATATACTAATCCAAATAATGTAAGAAACTGAAAATTCTGCAACCAGTAGAGAAGTGATAATAAGCCATTTAATGTACACTCTGAAGGCAATCTATGAGTTCATATCATACAGCACCAGCCAGGACAAAGGTCCTGAAAATAAACAGATATTATGTAAATAAGAAAAATTAAAGAGTTAACTAAGCATTTTTTCTGATCTGAACAGATAAGGCAACCTCAAGGTGTTTATGACACATTCAATCCTTGGCCCCAGTAGGTAAGGCTATGGGGAATTGATTTTTAATATTGCTTAATACCAAGTCTAGACATAAATTAAGGTATTTTAAAAAACCAAAGAGGAACCCCACACACTTTGTCTTGCTGACTCATAGAGCACTTGCTAAAGAGATGATTTGATGACATCTGTTGTATTTAAGGAGTACAGCAGATCATGATGACCTGCCAATTTCAAACTAAACCTGCTGTGTTACCCAGGCCACCAAAGACTTGTTTATAACTTGAGAAATGAAGATTTAATCAGTTAACTAATTTCTTGACACAGTACTGCAAAAGAGGAAAAAGTAAAATAATGATCTGGCGTAATTATCTTGCAAACACAGAAGGCAGATGATCTTCTTCAGTCATCACTCAGTTTTGTGTTTAGTTTTCAGCACAGTATTTTATTGCACTGCTAATAAGCTGAGCTTCATCACTAAAACATTTAATGGACTCTTACACACAGGGTTTAAGCATGTTCTTTGAGAACGTGTTAAAAACATGTTCTCAAGGAATCTGTAGAACAAATTACTTCAGTTCATTACACGAGAATGGATTTTCTTCTTGTCATTGCAAGAAGAAACCGGTTTTGCTCTTGACTGCTCAAGTTGCAATGATAGAACATCAATTTTGCATCAATCGATCGATCAATAATCTAATGATCAATTTATTCTCAAAATTCCTGTAGAACATCTCAGCAGATTCTCTGCAGGGAAAGGCCATTAAGCAGCAACACTCGCACATGGACCTCCAGCTGGCACCACCACCATTCTGCCCCTTTCAAACCAGCAGAGGCATCATTCACCTTCCACTTTAATGGTGGTAGGACACAACTTACGGCTTTGTAATGCATCTGCTAACATTTATCTTGCTAAAACAACACTGAGGAGCTCCAGTTCTGAATGGCACCACTTCTTTCCAGAAATATTTGCACAGAGGCCTGTTTGGCTATACTTCCAGTTGTGAGAATGTTACTTCTCCTCCAAGACAAAAGCAAGCAACAACCCCAGTCTTGGTACAATTCCTGGCAGATAGCTGAGGTGCAACCCTTATGTCTTGCCTCCTTTACCCTAAATCTTCAAATTCAGAAAGCTCACAGGAAACCCAAAAAAAGAAATTTGCCTCAGCCTGGACTAAACTATTCCACTGAATTTGTCTTTTGCAGGATGAGTACCTTCCACTGTCAAAGCTGGATTTACACCCTGACCTTTAGTGATGATACTGCAGCACCCAGGAACATTTTAGAAAAAGCAATACACAGTACTATTTTTCACTCTTTGCCAATAGAATTTTCCATCTTAGATTCTTCTCAAATACATTCTCAGTGTATTTTTAAAGACAGTTACAGATAACCAGTTGTCTTCATGTGAGGATTTCAAAAGCCCCCTCCACACTTTCAATGCCTTCCTCTCACTGGCTGAGTCTTACCCATGGAACTCACCAGTGGAAGACAAGAGTAGCTAAATTAAAAAGAGGATTATTTACACTAAAACATGCTTATTACCATGTAAAATGGTAATGTTTGTGTATGTTGAGTGATTCATGCAAGAAGTAATTCAGTGCTCAGCTAATGGCTCTGGCCTCAATGAGAGCCAGAAAAATTCTCTGAACAGGAATCACACAATTAGTACAGAAAAGCTACCAGCATATCCTGTAAAGCAGAAAATTCAAACAGGAACTAAGCCTGTCTTCCACATAACTTTTTCATATTGCAAATACACTTCAGTGGAGGGACATAAACTCCAGTGATTAATTAACTTTCAACCTATACATTTTTAAAATATTCAACAGGTATTTCACAATATCAGTATTTGGAGGGATTTATAAAAGGTGATAAATCCAGCTATAGATCAAAACTAACAGTAATCTTGGACAGCATATAAAAAGATACTCTTAATAAACTTTTTTCCTTTCCATCAGAGGTGGGGAAGAGGAGAGACAAGAAGGAAATAAACCCTTGCTCTTACTCTCCCTTGGGAAGCCATAATAAAATGCTTGCTTTCATTTACAGTAAGTATTGCCAATATCACACAAGAGTTCTGTACCCCTGTAGATACACAAAACATACTATGGGCTAACCTTTTATCAAGTATATTGCTATGCATTGCAAAGATTACACTAATTACATTAATTTATGAAGAGCAGATTTTTTTAAAGACATTTTTGTTACACAAGAACCAACAGGTGCAATTATGCTACAGATAAAAGTTTTCAGATAAGTAAAAGAAGGTCAGATTTGTGTTATCAATCACTTACAAGAAATAAGGTGTCAAGGACTATGAAGTCAACTTTTTATTGACCAATATTCTCAAAATTCAATCATAATTTCAAATCATGTTTAAAAAAGAAATATTTCAGAAGTGCAAGTTTTTTTCACGATACAGAGCTTCCCTACAGAATATAAGTGAATATTAACAAGCATTTTATAAGAGGAGGTAGTTTAGATGAAAAATTTCCAGGGTACGTTTTCAACAAATCTTTTTAACTCTTATAGTTTGAAAAATGAAATACAAACAAAGCCCCTGTACTTGTCTTTGCTCTTCTTGCAGGATCCTTATGATTAATTTTACTACAAGAGAGAAATAACTTTATTTAAGGTATCTGCACTGTAAGGAGCAGAACTTTTGCAAAGTACTTTTCTGTAAGGCGCAAGTGAAAACCACCTTGATCAAATAACTACTCATCACTTTATAATCTGCAGCCTTCAAGGTGAGCATGATAATTCCCTGAGTGAGCCATAAAGGCATTGTAAAACTTTGCCCTGTATTCAGAGGCTATCTGGAAGAACTTGCATTACGTGTCCCTGCTACGCTCTGACACCCCCACAGCAATTCACGCTACCACGGCTCCAGCCAATCACCCGGGAGCCAGATATTGATTATGCTGCACACTTATTTAATCTGTTAACAGAAATTAGGCAGCATTAAGATACAGTCAGGAGCAGAAGAATACAGAGCCTGATGTTCTCTCCATCTCCTTTCCAAGAGCAGCAAAGAGGGAAAGTTATCTTCTACTTTACAAGAACGTCGGTACTACAGCTGTAAGTATTTAGGGGATGGTAAGCTGCTATTAATTGCAATTCACTGAAATGTCTTATTATTTTAAAAAACCAATTAGGGCACAGGACAGACCTCCTTCAAAAACATGCTGGATTTTCCTTTTTCAGAAGTTTAATTTATGTGTTAATCAAAGTCACAGGGAAGTGGACAAAGGCTGTGAGGCATTAGAACAATTTTTGCAATACTACTATTTATTACCAATATCTGAACAGTGAATTTGTAAAGCAGTTATTGCATAAGGTTAGATTAAATTATGTATCTCACATTTATTACCTGTGCTGAGCTACTATTGGAAATACAATTCTCATATTTTAGTTTTGGAGCTCTTTCTTCTTTTCCATGAGTTACAGAGTTTCCTAGATGGAGAATGTTTTCTCTTGAAATCTGTTCAATGTTGAAAGCTGTCACACAGCATAAATATCTATTTGTGCATGTACTCTAAATTATTTAAAGTCTTTTTTCTCTATTTGTGCAGATAAATCCCACAGAATCTCACCTCTGTATTCTTACTGAAAATGGCAATAATGAAAAAGTGCTCTCTCTTTTCTCTCTCATTCCTATGAGGGATTTTTAATAATAATTTTTACACTCCTGGTCACAATATGATGCAGCATACTCTGCATAAAATAATTTAAACATTGTTGGTATATTAAATTTCTAACCATAGATGACAATGTCATTGAATCAAATAACTTTTAGAGTTATGGGGGGGCACAGCAGCAAGGAGACTCATGGAAATTCTGCATTGAACATTACAAAGTACCTCTTGGCTTTTAAGCTAGAAAGACTGGATTGCTGGTGTGGCAAAAACACTGTTAGAGAAAGTAGTTCCACCTTGAAAGAAGGGCTTTCAGCAGCTTTTCATGTGACAAATTCAGGGACAACTCTCAGAGGGAAACAGGAGTTTATTTTAGGGACTTTTTTTTTTCTTTTTAAAAGTCTTTTTACAGGTGATACATGAACAGGATCATCCAAGATCGACCACTGGTGCTCTCATATGTAACAGCAACTCCATGTGGACTACACTGACTTCCAGTGGAGATGCTGTTACTTTTGATAGTCACTTAAAAACTCCACAGCAGCTGCTACTGAAAGGTTGTTTATCCAGCATTCAAGTTAAAAACAGCTCATGTTTTGAAATGCAAGTTATTTACTGGTGTTTAAATTATTTAATTATTCACACTGTCTAAGTATGAAACTTTTTAAAAGTATGTCAGCAAACTGCTGTAATATGATTTTCAAAATTATAATGCAAATGTAACAAAACAATCAGGCTTAGCTGCTGTTTTCAATAAGAACTGGTGTCCAGGAAAATGACCTATGAATTGACAGACTGTCTTCTGCATTTGCCTGTCACTTCTATAGGCCAATATTCTGTGCACTTCTACTCCAGTTACAGAAGCTTTCTACAGTTAACTTCACAAATATTTAAGCTTAAACTTTTTAGAATATTTAATGTCTGCTTTACACTTTCCTTTGAAAATTCCACCTAGAGTAAGTAAAGTTAGAAGTAAATAGTACTGGCTATAAATGACCATCTGAAGGCTGTCAGTTGAATGAAATAAATCTCTTTTCAAGCACAGTGAATATGTCTGTCTGTTTTTTTTCCTAAATGCCTCTCTATTCCCCAGATCAATCCTACCCAAACATGCCATACTGTCCTTTTTTTCATTTCCCTACAAGTCTCACTGCTGGGCCAACACCTACCCACAAAGGTGGAGGTGGAGATGTTAAGCTATAGCAGAATTTACCACATCAAAATGCTGCAATTGCCACATTTTGCACAATTTCAGGAATAATCTCACACAGCTCAAACATTCACAAAAGGCAGGGGCTTTAATACAGGTCACAGCTTTTCAAACTGATTTTACTACAACCTGAAGGAATTCCCATACATCCCTCCTTTCCAATGCTTTCTGTCCCAGCTCCTCAGTGTTCACTTGGAGCTCCTGCTTCATGGTGCCCTTCACATTTGAGTGTCAACTGCTGGACTGGATTTCATTACACTTTTTTTCTTGTTAAACTACATATTTAACAATTTTTAAGCAACACACACTCTCAAGCCTACTTTTCAACCAGAATACAAGAAGTATTCCTCAGAAACAGTAGTTTTTTATAGAGACACACACATACTTTTTTGCAGGTAAAATGGTTTTATGCCCCACAAACCCTCCACCCATTTATTTCCTGGTGTGTGCCAGCATTATCCAGGCACTATAAACGACATTGTGGCTACTGTGGTCTTTTCTCACAGTTATTGCATACAGGAGAGAGCCAAAGTACATCTCTCTGCACACCTACACACCCAGTCACACCAGGTGAAGCTAAGGACTACCTGTCTAAAGTCCATTCGCTGCTCTCCACACCCTGAGCCTCACCTACTACTGTCTACTATCTACTGCTTGTGTGCTCAGTACAGCCTCTGGAAAACATGCTGGACTCCTGTAGTACATTTATTCAACACCAGAATAAAAAAAAGTTCCTCAACAGTATTCAAGTTCAGCTGTGAAAACTTCTTATGAATTTTCACAAAAGGTTGTAAGGTTAAGGTGTACAAAACTGAGTTACATCAGCAGATCTCAAGGCAGAAAAAATTATGGAACTAATTCAATGAATGTGGAACTCCACAATACTCATTTTACAAAATCACCTCTTAGAGAGCATTCACCACTGAAAACCCCTGTTCCCCAAAGAAGTAAAAGCAGAACTCTATTACTCCTTACAGGACAGAAAATGATCATATTTGGTTGAGTTTCCTTGTTTTAAAGCATAGCTTGGATTTCCCCAGCTTAATTTTGTCTACAATTTCCAAAATGCAGTGTTTGCAATATCTGGATACTATTAACCAAAAGATGGCAGAATCAGGCTAGCATCTGAAGACCTGAACATACCAAATCATATAGCTAAGGGTCAGTTACACTTGAGGCTGGTCTTCAAAACCACTCATATTTTGTTTTGAAATAAAATACACTTATTTATTCTGCAACCAACATGGCTATTCCACTTCAGATCTCACTGTCACTTAACTCCAAAAGCTATTTTGACACAGTACCTGGACTGCTCAATGTACAGTGCTACAATTACAGTTGCCATCTATTCTAACCACAACTTGTATTTCACTGCTTGCTTAAATGGAAAGGCCAGTCATGATTGTCAGCTCATTTAAGATGAGGGATGAAAACAGCAATTAATCTCAAGGGGAGTTTTCAAGTAACTTAAGTATCTAAGTAGATTGATTCCTATTATTTATATGTAAGTCACTTCCAGCCACAAGCTTTTGATTGTTTTAACTTACAGCTAAATTAGATCTGCGTATAAACGGCAAGTAAAAGCATGTATTCCTACTTGAAATAATAAGTTTTATAATGTCATTAACTGCAGCACAACAGACAGTGCTTCTTCTGTCACTTCTCAGGTCTAAGGCTAGGCAGGTACCTGTTTATCAAGCATTCTCCTGTGCTCTTCTGATAAAAAACAGGAATGGGGACGCCCCAGCATCTTTGCCGTGATATGCACCAGAAAGTCCTTCTGTCCAGCATCTCCAGCATCCTGTTCACTGCAGATGTAGGGATCACTTTCACTTTTTTCAGCGCATCCTATAAAGGAGACAGTGAACTGTTGAACATGCTTCAGATTTCCCACAATTAATGTTTATGCTGCCAGTAAAATACAGTACAGATCTACTCTCCCATTCCCAGTATCAAACAACACACTCAGACAACTGCCTGCTGCTCTTCAATAACTTATTTGAACACTGCATATACTGTGTGTCTCCCAAACAAACACCAGTTCTCTGATTCTCTGGCAGACATACCCTAAAAATGAGTCAAAAATGGCATCAATTTGAAGTTTAAAAGCTGACTGTATCTTGTACTGCTGTCTACTTTGGAAACCCACCTTGACACAAACTGTCTGTAGAGGGCTACCACTCACTCTCAGCCCTGCTGAGTAACCATCATGTTTTCATCCATTCCAGATAAAGATGAATATGGAATATACACCTCATGCCCTAATTAGAATAAAATCACTGTTACCCTAAAGTGATGGTCTGAATTTTCTGTGTGGACCGACATAACTTCAAAGAGCAAAAGACCCCAAGCTTTAAAGTTATTTAAAATAGGACTGTGACAAAATTAACAGGGCAGCAAAGATGTCTGGCCACACAAGGCTAGCCTAACAAAAAAGTTGATTTTAATAGTGATAAAATTGTCTCTTCTAATTTAATTCCTTGAAACATCATATTAAAAAAAGGAAATTAGGGAACAAAAATCAGTAGCTCTAAGAAACTTCTACATCTGTAAATACAATGAGCAAATATAGCAATCAATGTAGCTACCCTGGATTATATAAACATTAACAACAGAATTGACAACGTATTTCACTTCAACAAGTAATTAACACTTTTCAACTACCATTCATAAACCCTAGAGAAGAACACATTCTGGAGGGAGCTACAGCAAGATTTTTTTGCTGATTCCAAATAGCATCCGTTTTCTTCAAGTGTCTCCTAAGAAAGCAAAATTACATACCCGTGCTGCAGCCTTCACATCTGCTGTGTTTACAAACCACTGTTTGCTGGCTCGAATAATGACTGGCTTTTTAGTCCTCCAGTCATAGGGGTAACTGTGCACGTATTTCTCCTCTTTTAACAAACTCCCAGCTGCTTGAAGCATCTTAATGACTGAGAGAAAAAATGAGGCAAGATTAAATTTCAGTTTGAATATATGGCTGCTGTTAACCTCAACTCAGTCCTTTCCATAATCAACACTTAGCAAGGAATGCCTGTACCTCATGCATATTCAAAATATGGCCAGTTTATACAAACTCTCAAAATATACCTGCAGGACTATAACTGATGAAGTAACGAATGGTCAAACATTAAATACTCACCAGTTTCATTCCCTTCTTCAAGGACATTCTTGTTTTTAAGTTCAGAACCTGCTGCTTCTGTAAAGTAACCACTTTCATCCACAAGGCAATCCTGAAAATAAATAAATTAATAATGTCAACAAAATACCATGTGGCAATTAATTACCTTTTTTGTATTCAAAAGTGAATTAAACACTCTACTGGGTGACTCCTTTTCAGATCAATAACAAAATATTTAAGCACACTTCAGATTTTGTGAACTGCAGTTTAGTAATCTATCAGGTAAGTGAATTTTAGGTGTCAGAAGAAATAAGCACCACTGCATTTGCACACATACCACAACTATCACACATCACAGTCACTGGTATTTCAATGACTTTTCAAATAAACAGTACAAAATAAAAGCAAACCTAACCCTCCCCATGCCCCATATCCTGAATCTTCACTCCCATCAATCAAACTGGCCATGCATAAATGAGCTGTATTTATGTATGTTTAAAACAAGCTTTGCTGAAAAAAAAGTAACAATGACCTACATAACTGGTGACTTACTGATTTGCATGTAAAAGACAATTCTGAGTTAGTGACAGTCAATATCTGAGAAACATTCTCTATGTCCTCCTTTAAAAAACAAAACCACTGCTACAAAAGAGCAGAAAAATCTGATTCTAACACCTCCCTGTAAGTTTTAATTAGCAGAAGGAAACGTCATTCTTTTATCCTGATATACATTTCCTTAAGGTTAGTCTTGCATTCCTGCAAGCCATTAGTGATACTCACACTTCTGTGAATGCTTCAAAATAAATCCAAGTTTTATGCACAGATTAAACCAAATCATTTTAGGGGCACACAGTCAATCAGTTGCAGGAAATCAAGAGCAACAGCTGAAAAGATAAAGTACCGTGGGTAGCTGGTGGTGGGAAGCTACGCTGTAATCTTCCATACCATGAGCTGGGGCTGTGTGAACTAATCCTGTCCCTTTTGTCATTGTCACATGATTTGCAGGTAACAGGGGAGAGACTCTGTCAGGAATGGTGGGATGAGCACAAGAACCATCTGCCAAATCTGCACCTGAAAAATACAAACAGAAGATAAAATAGAGAAACTCAATTCATGTGCTCAACTTCTTCTATCAGAGAGCAGAAAAAGAACAAGTGGTTAAAAAAAACACAGAAGAAATATTATACTAAGGCCTTGCTGAAAGTCAAGAACCACAGAGCTTGAGGAATGTACCATATGACAAAATGGTGTTCACAGAATGATTTTCTCCTAGAAGGAACATGTTTAAGATGTTTTGATCACAAAGTTATGCACACAAATACAGAAAAGTAACAAATATAATTAATTACTGAATATATGGGAAGTTAAAAAGAACAGGCTCCAATATGAAATTTCTTTTTAAGAAGGTTCATCTACTACTTCTCTGATGTTATCTGTAAATCACATGATTCAAAAAGGAGGAAGCTGTGAAAAAAAACATCCCCAGTAATTCCACCATTAGGTAAAAACAAGACTTCCTCTGAAAGGCATGGAAAGAGACCAAAGACACCAAGAAGAAAAAAAACCAACCCAAACCCATAAAACCCCCCCAAAAAAAAAAAAAAAACCACAAAAAAAACCACAAAAAAAAAAAAAAAAAACCAACAAAAAAAAAAGCACCAAAAAACCCCACAAAAAAAAAACAAACAAAAAAAAACAAAAAAAAACCCAAAAAAACCCCCAAAACCCACACACAACAAAACAACAAAACAAACAAACAAAACCCACAAAAAAACCCAACAAAAAACAAACAAAACCACAAAAACAAAAACAAACCAAAACAAACCAAAAGTCATAGAAAGAGATTCCTAACCTCCTTCACAAATGCATTTTTTCAGCACTGAATCACTGATGGAGGCAAATGAATAAAGCTCACAAATGTCACACTAAAGCCCAACTCGTGACACTGAATCCCAAGGCTGCCTGTTAAGAAATGCCACAATGCAGTTTGTTAGAAAGCCAACTCAACTGCTTTAGTTTGTCCAGACAGACAACAGCCACCTACAAGATGGCTCACCAGTCATGCTTATAATTAGTCCCCTCTTGTCATCAACAATGGATGGAAAAACAAACTGCACTCAGTGTAATTAAGATTTTGATACTGAACAGACTTGCACTCTACATTTCATTTTTCCAAACATGAAGTCACATTTTAAAAATTCATTTGAAATCTATGGATGATCATTTCAGCTACAATACACCAACAGTAAATCTGAGATGACTCCTCCTCTTTGTATTACTTTATTGAAGCATATTCTTAAATTATAAACACATTTAATCCATCAAAACTGAAGCAGTTTTCAGACACCTACCAGCAGATTTCTAAGCAATTTAAGACTAACAATATTAAAACTCACCTTTACACGTTGATACAACTTCAAACTGTGTGTCCAGAACAGCAGCTGTAGATTCAACTCTATCTGCAGCAAGGATGAAGTGTTGTCCAGTTGTTGCACATTTTACAATTGAGTATCTGCAAATGCAAATGTGCATTTGTGATACTAAATAATTACAAACACCACAAAGCTACCAATCTGTGAAATGTTTCATTTCTAAAAAACAGACAAGTAGGTTTTACATGTCCAATTCACTCATAAATCTCAAAATTCAAAGTAACATTGCCTCATGAAAAAGAAATAATTTAATAAAAATTTAGGCAGAAATTAATATATTAGTAGATATAGAACAAAGCTTACAATTGCATCACTTAAAAACAAAACAAAAGAACCCCAACCAAAACCCCCAAAAGATGCCTTAAGTAAACTGTAATGGCAGCCCCGAATGTTTTAATTTTGCTGCTAAATACCAGCAAGGACTGACACAGAAAACTGAACCACGTGGAAGACACCTACGCTGAGTCTGGCATGTAACAAACTGCTTGGTTGGCTGGCACAGTCCAAGGCTGCGTGGTCCAGACTAGCACACTGACAGGGGAGGATCCATCTACAGATGTAAATTAGAAGTACTTTACTCACAGTTGTAACAGAAATAAAAACCATCAGTGTATAAAGCTACAGAGAATCTGTACCTATCACAGAAGTCAGCTTAGGTGGCGACTTCAGCAGCGGAAATTTCACGTACACAGAGCGACTGACGTGCTGCTCGTTGTACTCCAGTTCTGCCTCAGCCAAGGCTGTTCTGATACACATCAAACACAAGATACATGCTGCAATATCAAAAGCTACTGGCATCCTTGCTAAAATTTTGAAGACAAAAAGTTGATTCTTACTTTGTTGAAGGGGACCAGAACACAGGTTTATAGTCCCGATAAATTAAACCCTAGAGATGACAGCGAGGGGAAAAAAGAAAGTTAGGAGAAACAAAACTCATGAAAAATCAATACAGACCTTCCACAGAAATTCAACATACCTTATCATACATCTTGTAGAAGACTCTCAGCTGGTTTGCTTCATACTTTGGATCAAAGGTAAGGTAGCAGTTGGCCCAATCTGCCATTACACCCCAACGAATGAAGGCAGATTTCTGTTTTTCAATTGCTTTTTCTGCAAATGCTCTGGCTGAAGGAAATGGTTCCATTAATCACATGATTTAGCACACTAAGATCAATAAAATACCACTTAAAATGCACTACTGATTTTTTTAGTAAAGCCAGAGCTGAATGTAGTGAACCTATGCCCTAACTATTATGGTTCAAAATACATACAATTCAGATTGGCTGTTACAAAAAATGACTGTGAAGATTAAACAGGAGTGGCACTTTTTCACTAACACAGGAACATTAAGCACCTGTCTCTAAACTACAAATTTTCTCTTTAAGAAAGAGGGGGTAAATATATCTTGTTAGGAAGAAAAATTTCTCAAAAAAAGTTCTCAACATAAAACTAATATGAGTGAAAGTTAACTCCCTCTGTTTATGCTGATCCAAAATTTTCTAAGTAACATACATCTGAAAATAAGTCAGTCCATTTCATTACCACAATTTCAAATTAAAGCAGTTTCAATTGCTCATTTAAAAAAAGCTTTGTGGTTGAACGATGATGCCTTTCAACCCATACTGTACTTGAAATTATTTCTTCACAACAGTTTCCATATAATACAGACTTACTCCGAAAGGATCCCCCCTACAGTTTTGTAGGATTGTTAAAAAGTAAACAAATACATTCCTACTTGTGATACTGAGCCAAGCTGTCCTGAAGGAGCCTGACTTCTACATGCACCTTTTCAGTTCCTAATCAAATTCAACCTTCACAAACCAAAAGGATGCTGATCTGATAAATACCAGCTTCCTGCCACTATACAGTTAATCAAAGCAGACATCCAAATTCCCTGCCCTCCTTCTGTTTGGTNTTTTTTTTTTTTTTAAACCGAGGGTCAGTGCTCTGCATGCCCATTACAGCAACAAATTAAGCCTGTGTGAAATTATCCCATTTCATCAGATTCCAGCCTGCTCTATCTGCTTGGCAAATACACCCAGCGATCACAGAAAATGTCACCAACAGCTAAAAGAAAAGGCCACAATAAAGTCTAAAAGCCTTCATTTACCTCTCTGCCGAATTTCTATTGGTGAAAGATTTTCAGCTCCTTTGACTTCTGACAGTGCCTTCAACTCGATTGGCAGCCCATGGCAGTCCCACCCTGGCACATAATGCACTTTGTAACCTCTCATCACATGGAAGCGATTGGTGATGTCTTTCAAAATCTGAAAAGCCACAAGGGTCTGTTATCACTTTAGCTCCCCCATGTGGAACAGCCACATTTGTAATTAAGCTCCTCCTGTTTAAAAAGTACAATTATCAAAAGCTGAAGGATAAATTTATATTTAAGACCAGAGAAGCTCTGGGTGCCCCATCCTTGGAAGTGTTCAAGGCCACTGTGCATGAGCTTTGAGCAATCTGGTCTAGTGGGAGGCGTCCCTGCCCATGGCAGAGGGTTTGGAACTAAATCATCTTTAGGGTCCCTTCCATCCCAAATC
Source organism: Peucedramus taeniatus (assembly GCA_013400575.1). Lineage (NCBI taxonomy): Eukaryota > Metazoa > Chordata > Aves > Passeriformes > Fringillidae > Peucedramus > Peucedramus taeniatus. The sequence continues at coordinate 81,408 of WBNO01001079.1, forward strand.
ACTCTGTGATCCAAAGACCCTGCATGGTTTATTTTTTATTTTTCTTGCCTATCATTTTGTACATTGGCAGAACCTTAGAGGACCTCTGATCCAAGGAGTTCATAACCAGTGCAACTGAGAGATGCAGTTTATAAACTCACAAGACTTGAAGTGAACAAATCTGACTAGCTCTCATTTTTAAAACACTGAGCTGGACCTTCAGCACTGGCCTAGAGCACATTGCTGCAGCCCAAGCCTGGCACTGGGACTGTGAGAAGCTGTGGGTGACAGCTCACAATTTGAGTCTTCCTCACTTTGTGGCTGGTGTAATGCTGTGAATATCAGGGCTGAATCAAAATGAACACTGAGCATTCAGTACGTGGTATTTATGTTGGGGTACGGCATCTATGTCAACATGGCAAAATATGGCATCAACATAACCATACCACTGGTTTTTAAAAACCTCAACTACCAAAACCCCAAACATTTTAAAGTGTTATTTATTTAAATGGGAATGGAGAACACAGGGCACAGGACAGCAGGGTTTTTTACCACTTCACAACAATAAAGTATGAACAAGTATTTACTTTGTTTAACGCATGGCCAACGTGAGGGTCTCCATTAGCATAGGGTGGTCCATCATGTAAACAAAATTCCTGTTTTGTCTTCCTTTGCCTCTGCCATGAGTACAGTTCCAAAAAACCACATTTCTGTAGAAACAAGACCAAAACCATCACAAGTCTCTGCACTTCCAAAAAGTCTGGGTGTAAAATTTACAACAAAAGCAGGCAGGCAAAAAAATACACTTTTCTAATTCTGCAAGAGAGGACATTAGTGGGTTTTCAGTACGAAAAAGCCCGAAGAGGGTGAAATATTAGGCTTGAGATTGTTATCCTAGCACTACACTATCCGGACGGCCGTGGCTCTCCTGCAAAAGATACTGTAAAAAAGTTATAACTATCCAAACTATAAATACCTCAATAACCGGAGCTTTTTTTTAAAAAAGAGGCCGGACGGCCGGGCCAAGCGAGAGCCCAGACTCGCCAGAAGTTCGCCCTGCGCGGCGGGACCGAACCCAAACTCCGGCGGCCACCCTCGCCCTCCTGCCGGCCCGGGACTCGCAGCACCCGGGGCAGCCCCACGCCTCTCCCGGGGGCACCGGCCCGGCCCGGCCCGGC
>WBNO01001079.1:82816-115487 GCA_013400575.1 Peucedramus taeniatus
GGACGGGGAGCGGCGGTGCTGTGGAGTGCGTCCCTCCTTGGTAAGGGGACGGGCGCGAAGGGCTCGGAGCGCCCCGCACGCTGCCGGCGATCGGCGCCGGGCCGCGGGGGCCGGCGGGGATCCAGGGAAAAGCGAGGCTGGACACGGTGAGTCGACGGCTGCGCCAGCAGAGCTGCTCCTGCCATCCCCCACCCAGCTCCGCTGCCTGCATTCGCGGGCACCGCTCCTCGCTCCGGCTGCGCTGCCCTGCAGGCGCCTTGTGACCGGGAATATTCACGGCTAGAGAATCAGGAACAGGCTGCCCTTTTTTTTCTCTTTGGTGAAATGAAGTAGCGCAGCCCTTTCCCGCTTGGAAGTCTGTAGGTGAAACGCAGTGGGATTTCCACCCCGAGTTCTAGCCTGCTTCTGCTGGGTAAATATTGCTCCGTTACATAAGGCAAAGTTTATCTTTTACTAGGTGTGGGCCGAAGTTTATTGTAAAGAAATAGGGCGCTCTGGTCGCTTAGGCATTGAAGAGTTCCAAGAAAGAAGTCATGCCTTAGCACTTGGATGTAAGGACATGCTCTGTGTGATGTCCACTTTCTCCTTTCATCGCGCAAAACCATAAACTTGGAAAATGGAAGTTTGTGTAAAAGAGACTGAATGAGAACCATCAACAAATCTGTCATGTGTGCTTTGATAAATTAATTGTTGTCAGCCTGTAGTACTTACGTACATCAGAATTGAAAAACAGAACAGAACTGGAGAACTCATTAATCTTAGTACGTATCAAAATAGGCTGATTTGTCAAGACCATTCAAGAGTTTGGTGGCTGGGCTAGAAGAAAAGAGGGGGAAGGACAAGGTGTGTTTTGAAAATTATACCCAAATTTAACTTGAGGGATAATTGCTGTGCAGTATTTGTAAACTGCACAGTTTTCTAGGAGTCAAACTATCTAGGAGTCCAAAGCAAGCAATATATTCTTAAGTGACTTCTGGAAGCATACATTAGACATTGCCCTCATCAGAAAGAATATGCCATAAACCTATAGATAAGTTAACTTGAGATCAGAAAGTTATAGAGGTGTAGAATTTCTGTTCTTCTGCATTTAGAGGCAACTACTGCATTCACTTATCTAATCAAAAAGGTCCAACACACCAGAAGATGTCCCACACAGGAGATCCAGCCCTGTAAAAATTTAAGGCACCTTTGCACTAATAAAAATACTTTGCAATTCATTAGGTAACTACTCCAGAGTGATAAGGAAGGGGTGTTAAACCCCTCATTTCAGTTTCTTTTAATAAACCTTATTTTTTCATAAAAATACTTTATTTTTAAAGTTTGTCAGGAGATTCTGGGTTCACCACAGAAAGTATATTTGTTTGCCTTAAGTATGGACAAGAAAAATGTACCCAAGAAATACCTTGGGTCAAGCTTCAAGAATGCAAGATAGTATTTCTGTATTGTTTTCTGAGTCTTTTGAATTTTTATGCAAACATAATATAAGTCAAGACTTTAAAACAATTAAGTTTTCATCTAATTTTTGAAGTAGGATCAAATGTACAGTAAAAGGTCAAATGACTTTTTTTGAGAAGCTGAGCAAAGAATGCTAATTATGTTCATCTGATAATTCAGATTTAAATTCTTTAATCCAAACTTCCTATCTAATATGCTACTTTTTTAACTCTTTCTCAGAAATTCTCATATTCCATATATTTTTATTATGGAATGAACTATTGTCCTTCCTGCTAACTTGCTTCACATGATGGTATAGACTTAAAATAGTGTATGGCTTTCCATGTGTTATGATACATATTTGCTCTGCAACTTTCAATTGTTTGAGAGCTGCTTTTTGCCACAGGTAGCATTTCCAAAATTTTTCTCTGTAACCATTACATTTCCTCTGTAACCTTAACTGTCCAAGGTTACTGTGGGTATGGACCTTGGCTATTCCACAAGAACTCAGTGCACTTTGCTCCCATCCATCAGCTGGAAATAATAATTAACATTAGCAACTGTGCTTTTTCAATGTGTTTGCACAGTTGCTCTACTCTTTCAGCCTCAGAGTGCTTCTGACTTTACTGATACAGGTACGGTGTTACTAAAGTGCTCAAAAAGTTCTTAAATTGGCTGAAGTTGGGATTCTGATACCCTGACATTGCTGTTTTCTGAACAGCCGTGAACTTCATTTGTCAAGGAAGAAAGGAAAGGTGTTGTTTAATGACCTATTGCCACTTGAGCAGTACTTGCTGCAATTGCAATTTTTATGATACAGTTGTTGTATTACACTTCCCCCATAATATATCTTCTTTTGTGTGATGGTCAGTGAGTTCCTCTGTATTTTGTTCTGGCTCTCTTCAAGTGTTTCCTTGGAAGTGTGTCATACATGTGAGGCCAAGCCAAAAAGTGTGTCATCTACACAGAGAGAAACAACTGATAGGAAAACATAAAAAGCAATTAGATTTGCATTTTAAAAAATGCAGTGTGGTTATCAATACTTCTTTTTCCTGAGCTAAAGAAAAGCTGGGAGGAATGCCAGCCTTTCCAAGGGTGATGGTTATTCTACTTGGTAACTGAAGGCCCAGTGAATTGCACTGGTTGGTGCTGGGGAACAGATGAGGTAGACAATGCTATATTAAGAATGACAGGACATGGAGTGGTGAGGGGAGGCAGGAAGATAGAAATTTATTTCCTTAAAGAAATCGGGAGGAGTTAAACATACAGAAAGGACGGTTAAATTCAGATGGTTAAATTCAGCTTTTGCGTACAAGTTTGCAGTATCCACATATCATTAACCTACTTTGTGTGCACAACTGACGATCTACAAACCCCTATTTTATAGTTAAACAAAGGGGAATAGTAAGTGAAGTTGCTGATGTCGTCCTGTCTGGTAGTCTTGTGCTTGAGTTCTGGGCATGAACCAACTGCAGGTTCAGTTCTGAAGAAATGAACTTATGTTCAAAGTGTGCAAAAAAGGAGTGCTGTGCGTAGACTCTTCTTTCTCTTAATATTTATGATAAGAATTTCTGCTGCTGTGTTGTTCTTTTTTAATGTCATTCTATTTTAGTGAGAACCAGATTCGCTGTCAGACTGAACATGGGTATTTGCAAGATCTTGTCTACAATAGCTTTACATCCTTGTGTTCGTTAATTGTATTTTTAAAAAAAAGCCAAAGCTCACCTCATTACCACTCACTAGCAGTAACCCACTTTCCCCTTTCTACTCAGTTTAAACTGTATCTATTTGAAATGTTAGGCAAAATACTCTACCTTTTTTCTTCTCTTGAAGAGAGAAATGTTCATGTTTGCTTTTTGTTTCTTTTCAGCATTAAGCATGGCTTCTCCAGCTCTCCTCATGCGTGTAGTGGCCTCGGCGTATTCTGTTGCAGAAAAAGCTGCAACAATTGTTAGAAATGTGATGTCTGCAGGAGATCTGGGCATAGTTGAGAAGGTATTATCTTTGAACCAGTTTAATTTCAGTTATTAATCTTGAGTTAGATATAAGCCAAAGTAGTATTTTTAAAAATCAGCAACTGTGGGAGGAAATACAGTCCTCACCTCCCCCAACAAATATTCCCACCTCCAACAACAAATAATCCTTTTTAAAGGATTAAAACAGCCATAGAGAAGTGTCTTTTGACCAGTACTTTTGACAGTACTTCCAAACCATATTTGTACATTTAAAAGAAACACAATAATTTTGTCCTGATTTCCTTCACAAAACAGAAAGTTTGCATAGCACCTCAAAATTCATAAAAAGATATATTTCCTGTTAATTTCTATACCTATGTTGTAACATCCTTAGTACAGCTTAAAATACTGTGCCCTTGATGAATTTTGGATTAGAATAAATCTGTTTGATTTCCTAAAACAAAAAAGAGCCTTAGATTTTACTGTAAATCAAAGTTTTCAAAATAAATTCAAAGCTTCAAATTTCATTCTAAAAAGAAAACAGGTATTAAAGTTCTTAATTTGCTGTAATTTAGTAAGTTGCACTGATGAGCTAGGGTCTTTGTTTTGACTACAGTACTGGAATAGGTGAAATTAACTTTAGAAGTTCATTCTAGCTTCACAGATATGTAACAATATTAAGGACTTTATTAAATATAAATATATATATTATTTTTGGTCTTTACATTGAGGGTACTTCAGGAATTTACATTATTCAAAAATGATCAAAAGTAACAGGTGATATTGGTTCTTAGTAAGACTGGCTTTATGTACCAAACACAAAATTAGATTGAAAGCAATGACCAACAGGAGATGTTCCTGTTTGAGGGACAAGAGATCTTGAAGTTCCTGCAAGCTTCTTGGCAAAGGTGGCTGCTGAAGGAAGAGGAGGAAGGCAAGAGAACCCCTGCATGTGCCTCTGTTTTGCAGTCTGAAGGGAAGAGATGCAGAACAGAAAGGAACAGAAGTGCTGCTTCTCCTCATTCCTCCTCTTTCTGCAGCCAGCAAACACCAAGACCAATTCCAACTGGCCTTACTGAAAGCTTTAGGACATCTGGAAATGTTCCACCTTATCCCTCGACATAGTGACCCTCCATCCATTTATCTAGTTAAGGAACATCTGAGTTTTTAGCCATCTCCTCTCCTGATATCCTGAGTTTTCTTTCCCTCAGTCATCTCTAAGCTCTCCATTTATATTGCTTCTCTTTGTAGTACTTGTACTTTTTTCCCCGCACTTGGTAGGTAGACACTTTTGTTCACCCGTTCTTACACTGAAGAAGTACTTACACTGTTTTATGGGGTTCATGTCCTGGAACAAAGGACATTCTCTGCAATAAATTGATCTTACTGAGTCTAAATTCAGGACAAATTTCAGCCAAATTAATTAGAGGATGAGAGGGAAATTTCAAAGAAAGTTTCATAAAATTAGCATTTAGCTAAGGGACGGGCTAGTTTTGAGCACACAAAAATTAACCCATAACATGATTCTGAATGGAATATCCCATTCCTATGGCTAATTCCTGTAGCTGGATAAAACACTTTTCATGTTGTCAGCAAATAAGATACAAGCAGACAAAACTTTCGTTTGATTCAACTAAGATGCAAATCTTAGATGAACTGTCTTTCTAAATTCCAGTGCCAACAGAATTATTGCTTACAGTGATTCTGTCTCTGGACCTAAAGGATTAAAAAAGTCTTAATAAGTTACCCACTTTCACATGTAGCAGGTTATTAACATTTAAGAAATTACTGTAACACGTGTACCAACATATGTTTGGCTACACAACATTGGGAAGGCTTGCAGTCATTTTTTAATGTCACCTTGGGGCACCAAATCCACTGTTCTCTTCTATTGTCAGACCAGTCTGTCTTAGCTCTGGGGTGCAGAGGAAAACTCTGCCTCTTGCAGTTTTTAGCCTGCCTCTCGCAAGGTCACTTACTGGGTTGAAGATTTACCAAATTAGACTTCTTTTTCATTATAAGTAGATATTCAGAGTGCTGTATGGGCCACTGTGCTGGTGTGGTTTTTTAGTACCCAAATTCCCATCTACTCTTGGACAGGCTGGACCCAATGACTTGCAGACCAAAGCTGACCGACTGGTACAAATGAGCATTTGTGCTTCCCTGGCACGGAAGTTTCCCAAGGTGACAATCATAGGAGAAGAAGTAAGTACCTGCTTTATTTCATACTAGTGGTTTATCTTGCCGCATCTTGCATTAGAATTTGCTTTGGCTGGGTTTAGGGGAAACATCTGTTTTAATTAAAAAAAAAAAAAAACACAACCCAAAAAGCAACAAACAAAGGTATTTCCATCCCATTTCACCTTTTCATTTCATTAGCTTTATCAAGCTGTTGTCAAATACACAGCTCTAAGGCAAAATGAGGTGAGTGAGTCCAAAACATTTTTCTAATAATTCTGAGAATTCTTTTGTTAGGAGCTGCCCACTGATGATGTAACTGAGGATTTAATTGAAGATGGTCACTGTGAAGAAATACTGAAGAAACCTTGTCCTGCTCAGTACACAGGAATTAAAGAGGAAGAGGTAATGTTATAATGTTATGTCTATGTCTTAATATTTTACATCATCTATACTACTTTCTGATTTTAGCTAAGAGTGTACAACGAAGGAAGATTTTTTTCAATGTTGTCAATTTTTCTTTTTTGTTTGAAAACTGAAATGTACTAATGAGAATCACACCTTCAGAGCTACAAATGCTGCATACTCCTGTGTGCAGTAATGGGAAATGGAAATTGACTTCTTACAATTTGTAATTCAAGTTAATTAGACAGGAATTTAGTTTGGATATAAGAAAGTAATCTCATTTTCCATTTCAGTTTAATCCTTCATACTTCTGTTAAGAGATTTGCTGAGACATTCCAGTCAATTTTTAAGCTTTTTTTTTCGTGTAAAATCCTATTATAGGCTTCTGTCATATAGTATTGCTAAAACTTTGTATTTCTTTACTTCCTTAGTACCATAAGGAAATAAAAGCACTAAAGTAAAATATATACTTTGCAGAGTAATTTACAAGATTTGTATTTGTTAATTTTCCTTATTTTTTTATTCTTAAAGCTTGTAATATGGGTTGATCCTTTGGATGGAACCAAGGAGTACACTGAAGGTTGGATTTTCTTTTAATTCTGTTGATAAAAAATAGCAATGTAATAAAGTAGCATATACATATGGATAGTTTTATCATATATGTTACTTACAATATGGTTTCATAAGGCTGATGTTTCTGTACTTTTTGAGTGCTTGGAATGTATTTATTCTTTCCATTCAGTTCTAACCAGTACTGAATATTCCTGGTGGGCTACTGAGTGCTGACCAGTTTTTATCACTTCAGAGTACAAAGATCTGTCTTTGACTGCTGGCAGGTTAAGTTTTTAATTAAATTTACAATTTTGCATATCTTTGAATTGAAGGACTAAATCTCCCCTTCACATAGGAATATGCTGGATTATATTTACATCCTCCTCTCAAACAACCCAAATACCACAGCTGTACCTGTAGCCCTTTCAAAATGAAACAAACATCCTCCCACAAATCACGATTCTTCAGTCATGGGAAGAAACTGTTCTCAACAAAGCCTAATTTCTATCCATAGAAATAGACCCTAAAATAAAAGAAAACTTAAAAAAATAAAAAGAAAAGCCTCCAAGAAACGATGTGCTGAAATCTCACTTTTGCCTCCTAATGCATCTTTTAGTTGATTAATGTAAAATCTTTTAGGCAGATTTCTTCCCCTTTCTGGGGAAAAAGATGTACAACTGTCAACAAATTGCTAGTTTTGAAAAGCATTAAAAACTCCCACCACAGTTACAGAAGAATGTAATCATATACTGCAGTGTAGTTGTATCTTTAAACTTCCTTCTCATTGTGTTAATTGTAACATAGCTCTATTAAAAGAACTCTATCTAGGGCATTTTTAGCAGACCTTAAGGCTAAATGACTAAAAAATTATATCAACACCTGAGAATCCTGATTACTATTTGCATTTCTAAGATAGCACCCTGCATATTGATTTGTGGACTTTACTGAAGGTTTATGTTCTTATTAAAATCTTTCTCTTTTTCAAGCATAACTACATTCCTGCTTTTTCTGTCCAGGTCTCCTTGACCACGTAACGGTTCTTATTGGAATTGCCTATGGAGGCAAAGCAATAGCAGGAGTTATTAACCAGCCATATTACAACTATGAGGTATTAAATCATTGATTTATTTAGAAGCATTGTGTGATTTCTAAATGTTACTCCTCAGCTATTTCAGTTAGCACACTTGTAACTGAAAAGTGGCATGTAGTGGAGTTAATGTTGTAATTGTAAGGTATTGGGGTTTTTAAATTAAATATATACAATTTTAAACATTGGTTTCCAGGAACTGAACGTCAGGAACTTACTAACAACAATACTGAATCATGAAGCTGCTGTAATGCACTAATACAGGATATGTTACATATATACTGTGCAAATTACTACAGCCCTTATCAAGTACCTACTGTAAAACAAGTACAGATCAGTGGTGTTGCAGTCTTTGCTAGAAATTCTTTAGTAAATCCATACAATGGGTGCATTTGCAATGCGTGGTAACTGCCATAGATCTGCAGCCCTAAATAAACCAAGCATAAATTGTCACTGACAGCTGGGTTAGAGTGTATCATGCCAGGCTTGAGATAAAAGTCAGGATGGGCAACCTACAGACATTTATACATTTGGAGATTATTTCAGTATTATTGGGGGAGCTTGTGATACAGCCTGATTAATTAAACTTACTGGAGTTTAAAGAAAAAGCCCTTTTGCTGATGTAATGCTATCATGTTCTGTATGACGATGTGTTTCACAAAATATTTCAAATTACAAGATACTTTCAATTACAGATTGTGCCCAAGTACAGAAATATATAAATATTAATCTGCCAGTCACTGGAGGCAGGATGTAATGCACCACCATGTCACAGATAAGAATAGGGTCAATGATGTCATTGCCTTAGAGGGAAAGAGAGCCAATTTCTCACTTTGTGCTCCTGAGTAGTTCTTTTTTAGTGCCACTCTTTAAATGTACAGCCCAGTATTAATATTATACTCCCTGATATGCCAAGATGCATCTAGGTACCCTTTCCCTTTGTGCTTTAACTGCTGATCCGTGTGATTAACCATCACTCTGTGCCCTTCTTGTAGGCAGGAGCTAATGCTGTGCTGGGCAGGACAATCTGGGGAGTGCTGGGCATGGGTGCCTTTGGCTTTCAGCTGGCAGAAGCACCTGCTGGCAAACACATCGTTGTTACCACCCGCTCCCACAGCAGTGCCCTGGTGAATGAGTGCATCACTGCCTTGAACCCAGACCATGTCATCAGAGTTGGAGGAGCAGGAAACAAGGTATGAAAACCTCAAATCTTCTGGTTTTACTGGGAGGTGGCACCTTTGGAAAAAAAAAAATAAAAAGACTTTTTAAAGACGTCATTTGCTTACTTGCATGAACATACAGGAGAGACTTCTTCCACCTTATCCAGCAGAACTTTTCTGCCTAGCATTCAGTCTGCTGTGAGGTTAAGAGAATTTGGCATAGGTGTATTTGTACCAGTGGCCATGCTGGTCAGGGCTGAGGTCTGTCTTCTCCAGTATTCTGTTTTTAGGGGTGAAAATAAAAAGTTGTAAGACCAGAATGACTAAATGGGAATTCAGTTCAATCTCAATTATTAGACATGTCCTCCTGTTTGTGTTAATACAGCTTTTGTTCCATCTATCCAGCAACACATTTAAAAGGATAAAAATATAAGCACACAGTGATATTTCCTTTCTGAAATTTCTCTGCATACAGGGAACACTCATTTGGTACAGGTTTTGAAGCTTAGTTTTGTCATAGCTGTCAAAAACACACCCTCTCATCTCTTTTCTCCAACATGTGCAAGGCCCAAAATGACACTAACACAACATGTATATAGTTTCCACTTTATTTTTTTAGTACTTGCACAAGAAGTGAATTCCTGTTTCTGAAACTGAGAGCAGATTTTCATCCTATAGACTGTATTTATAACAATTAAAAACATTGAATTGGGAATGGTGATTCATTATAACTTCTAAATCTTAAAACATTTCTTGTAATATCAATAAGGAAATGGCTGGTGTACCTTTCCTTACTATCAGTACTTAAGTAAACAGATTTAATCCCTGCTTCCTGGTGTTATTTCTACCCTTTTCTAAATGTCTACATCCTTTGCAATGATTGCAACTCTATTCTTAACAGATCATTCAACTCATAGAAGGCAAAGCATCTGCTTATGTATTTGCCAGTCCTGGGTGCAAGAAGTGGGATACATGTGCACCTGAAGCTATCTTACATGCTGTGGGAGGTAAGTTCATAGCATTCAAAGTTCTAGGATAAGTGAAACTGCATTAATTTGAAGTTAGTTATGCTTTCCATTGAAAGAAAAATGACAATGCATGTGTCAATAACTGTCACATAATTTAAAAAAGCCAAATCCCCGAATTTGGGGTATATTCATTTTAATATTTTCAAAACAAATGCCCCATTTTTTCCTGATGGCTACTATCTCACAGTAAAATCTACTGTCCTACTAACTGAGTATAGTAGTTTATTATTAGTAACATGTTATGTAATATGTGGACATTGAATTCTTTAAACAAACAAAAATAGGTCAAATCATGCTGTTGTTCTCTTGATGTACAAACTCCAAAATTGAGTCATTAATGTAATTCAATAGAATTAGTGGTCTCCAGCCAACATGAGACACTTCACAGTGTCTAGGGGCTAAAGGGGTTGAAAAGTTATGAAAAGACTCACTACTGAGGACTTTAAGTAGTATTATATTTTTTAAATTCTTTTCACATTAATAGGCCTTTTACCACCATATGCTAAAATTACGGCGTTTGATTCCTAAATTCTGTCAAGCAAGGATAACAGGCTTCATAATGACACTATTGAACTCCTCTGCAGCCTGTAGTGTTCATAACTGGGATAATTTTAAACAGGGTTAGCTCAAGCACAAAGCAACCCAACCAATCTGGGGCAGCACAATGCTGTATTTAGCCTTTTTGGTAAGTAGGAATCTCCTGGTTAAATTAGCTTGAATAAAGATCTGTGTTGCTCTTGCTAAGTGATTTCTAAAATCTCATTTAAAACCAGCTGGGGTGTTTCAACATTATGTTAGAGTTTGTGGTATAGGGTTACCCTGGTTTTTACTTGAACTGAGGATTTTTCTTTGCTGCTTGTCAATGGCAAATGTAAAAGCTACTCAGGAAGCATTTTAAGTAATCCATGAGAGAGATGTTTTCCTTTTTCTGAGACACAAAGAATATAAATATTGTTTTAAAAAAATAAACCAACTAGCTATTTGATTTCAGTCAATGTAAAACCTGTTGTACTTAAACTGGAAGCAAAGATACTTCACATCTGAAGACAGGCATGTGTACCACAAAGACTGCTTTTAGTTTTTTAGTTATTTCACTTGAACTAATAAAATCCAACTCCTTTTTGCTGGAATTGTAGGGTTTTTTTGTTTTGTTTTTTTTTTTTTTTTGCAGGCAAGATAACTGATATCCGTGGAAATTCATTTCAGTATAACAAGGAGGTGAAACACATGAATTCAGCTGGGGTCCTTGCCACTTTGAGAAACTATGACTACTATGCCAGTCGTATTCCAAACACTGTGAAAGAATCTCTTGTGCCTTAAAGCAGGGAAGAGTCTTCACTTGGCCTGGAAGGCTGTGAAAACGAGCTTGGGAAAAAAGAAAGGAAGAAGATGACTGAGCTTGACATTCTGTTTCATAGAATCTGAACTGAATTCTTTCAGTAAGGTGTTCAATAATTTCAAAATTATACAGAATCTAAGTATCTGTTGGATCAGGTTGTTTGGCTGTGTTGAGCAGACAACATCAAAACAGTCACATTTCTTCAGTAGTTGTTTTCTTTATTCTTTGGGAGTTTTTCTTCCTCATGAGTGTAATATACTGCTAATCATAACACTGTAGACCAAAAATCATCTTCATATTCTGGGCACAAAATCATGTTAAGTCATGTACCTGATCTTGCTTAATGGTTTTTGTTGTTAATAAGGGTTATTGTGTTAAATACAAATTGACTAAGGATTTGCCTGGATGGATGATCCCATTTGTTATAAAGTTGCCAGTTTTGATTCTTGGAAGGGCATCTGAATTTTTTTTGGTCTGCACTGAGTCTTGGGATGGCAAAGACTGCTATTTGTTGGGTTGTCTGAGTTTTGCAGGAGGCAGGACACAATGCAGCTGGGCCTGGAAATCTCAAATAAGGGTTCATGGATCACTGGATACATTGAGGATCAGTGAAGTGTACATACAGCAGAGTTCAGGACAGCTCAGTTGGGAAGCCAAGGAAGCATGGCAGGGGCAGGAGTTCCTAGCAACTCTATGATGATTTGAAATGCCTTTGTCAGGGTTTATGCCACTGCAGTCTTGGAGCACTTTGGGCATCTAAAGCCAAGGTCACTTTGGTGTACTTGGGAATAACAGAAATGCCAGACCTTGAAATTTTCCGTGTCCAAATTCTGAGATAAACCAGGTGCCTTTCCAACAGCCCCAGAGTTGAGGGAGTACCAATTCCTCCTCCTGTGGAACACAGGAACGGCGAAGTGGTACTTCCACTTGTTAGAGGAGGGGAGAGATCAGGGCCAAGATCATCTAAAATTAACTGTGAAATTGGAGATTGTGTTTCAGTCAGCTTTCCCATAGGTGTGGCTGTTAGGAAAGCAGGATTCAACTGCCCAGTCCACTTAAACACAAAAGAGAACCAGTAGTAAATGACGTATGACTAACTAAAATTGGAAACTTAGACAAACTCTTTTGAAGTCTCTTTAAGCTGAATTTAGGGTTTTGGAATTATGCTCTTGAACCAGTGAGGCATCTGTCCCCTTCTTTTCTCCAGATGTTGTGAATCAAGTCCCTTACTCTCAAATGAAGGAGTTTTAGGGCCTCCTTTTCCCTATCAATGTGATACATACTGGGGGGTGCCATAGAGAGATGTCAGTTTCAACAGACAACACAGAGATTTGCTTTTCTTTCTGTTCTCCTTGTGGAGAAAAGAGTGGCATATGTCAGGTTCTCAGGCAGGTGGTGTCAGGGAAGGCTGTCTGAACACAGCTGCTTGCTTACATAAAGAGTGAATCCCTAAGCTCTCCCACTTTTTTTTTTTTTTTNCTCTGCTGGCACCATGAATGCCAAAGTAGCCTGCAAGATGCACTGCATCCTTTCTCACTTCCTCTCTGCCCACAAGATTACGTCTTCTAAATAACTACACTCTTCATCCAGACAAACTGTTTTTAAATGAGTGCCTCAAGGTACTAAAAATTGTTTTCCATACGGAAGAAAGTTTTGAAATTCAGTTTTCCACAGTGTGTTCAAGTTACTTCTTTCTCCTGTCATCACACAAGATATTCAACAACTCCATTTAGAGTCCTTAGATCCTTTCCTCACATTAGGTTTACACCAATGTGACTTCCCTGGCTTAAAGCTGCCTCTATTTCCAACAAGCAGGAACATCTTGCCACCAAAAGATATGAATAAGGCAACTCTTGCCAAAGTGTTCCTGTCTCTCCATGTGCAAACGTGGAACAGAATCTAAGGAAACTTCCTTAGTGAGGTCATCTTAGCCTAACATTTACAGATAGATTAGCATTTACCTCACTCTAGCATGACACTGGATTAGAGCTGCATATATAGGAACAATGTGTTCTTCTAATCCTTTGATCTTAAGCCTACCTTTCTTCTTTTCCTCAATTGCATAACTGGTTTGAGCATGCAAGGCAGATTCAGCCTGCTTTAATTAGAACCTTCTTCATATTTTGGCCCATTATAAGTTTAGTCATTCCACATACTGATTGTCACTGAAGTTTGAACCACATAACAAGTACAGTAATTTCACTGCTTATTGTACATAATTTTCACCTTTATCTTATACAGGATTCTTTGAGTTGCATGCTGTAGCATTCCTACCAAAATCTGCATGTGAATTTGCAAAACATATTAAGATAAAATGTAGAACAACTCCGGCAACACAAAGGCCTGCCTTAATCGTTCTTTATGTGCAATCATTAAGATACAAAGGACAGAACCCACTGATAGTAATCTTCATCTATTGCCTCTATAACCTTATTTTCATCTGAAACCTGCGATAGGTTTGAAAATCTCTTCAGCATAAGCCTCTTTCTAATTGTGAGTTGTAATTTCTGTCAGCTCATTTAGTTACCTGAATGGGAGTAGAACACACTGCATGTATCAGCTTCTGCATGGTGTGTAAAGATACTTATGTATGAAACACGTGGAAATACTTTCCATGCTTACAGAAACTGTAGAGCTGCTAACACAGGAGAAGAGTAAGGAAGTTGAAATTAAATCCAGCAGCAGGAGTCAAGCATAAACACCGCCATGTATTGGGCAGTCATGCTCTGGTTATTCAGCTACTTCCACTGCACAAAAAGCACTGGTTCACCAATCAAGCATTTGATACTGTCTCTGTTAGCACATTAGGTGCTACAGTAACATCTATAAAATAGATGGGGGAAATCACAGTGACACTGCATTGTCCTTGCAACAAAGTGAATTTGAGCCAGTCTCCTGTGAAAACTCAGTGACGCAGCATTTTGTAATTCATTTCAAGGCTCCAGAAGGTGGCTGGGCACTGGGACAGGCTCTCCAGTGAAGTGGTCACAGTGCCAAGCCTGCCAGAGTTCAAAAGCGTTTGGATCACGTTGTGCAGGGCCAGGAGTCGAACTCATTGATCCTTGCGGGTCCCTTCCGACTCGGGATATTCTAGGGCTCATTTGACTCGCCGCAAAATTCACAAGTTTGTCAGGAGTTTAACAAGTGACATCCTACCAAACCGGAGGAGTGAAACCACCGCACTCAAACGTGTCGGTGTGTGTTGGGCTGCTCGACTTGTTCGAACCGTCAGACATAGAAAAGGGGCTGGAGGCATCTCCACGGCTGCTGCCAGACATCCAGCTAAGGGCTTTGGCAGGCAGCGCCCGCAAAGCCCTGAGGAAGGCTCAGCTGGAGGAGCCGTGACAAGGGAAGCAGCGGCATCTGGTTTGCTGAGGGCAGGGCAGCCCTCCCCCAGCACCCTCATCCCGGCCGGCTCCCCAGGGCTCCACCGGCGCGGCCGGGAGGGCACCGTACGCACCCGCTCGTCACCTGCGGGCGGGCTCCGGGCCGCGGCAGCGCCCCGCGGACTGACCGGCGGTNCCCGCTGCCTCCCTCGGTTCCGGCGCTGGCGGCGGGAATGGCGGCGCTGAGCCTCACCGTGGACGCGGGCAGTCCTCCGCTCGGTAAGTGTGGACCGAGCCTCGCCCCGCGCCGCCCCGACCCCGCTCTGCTGGGGACTGCAGCGGGGCTCCGTCCCCTCCCCGCCTCCCTCTCTCCCTCCCGTGTTGCATCATACGGCGCCGGGCGAGGCGGCACCGGGGCCCGTGCCTGTCCTTCCCATCCCTGCCGTCCTTCCCATCCTGCCGCCCTTCCCGGGGCCGTGTGCCCGCTGCGGGTCCCTCTGGGCAGCGGCTCGGGCCGCGGCGGAGCGGCCGGCGCTGGGCAGAAGTCGGGCTGCAGGAGCTCGGGCACGGGTGCAGCCTCGGGTGACTTGGCACGTCGAGGCTGAATGTTCAAGGCAGCCCTAGTTCACATCGCCTGTTCGTGAGCTCTGCCGCTGTGTTGCTGTCTTTCATTTTCAGTTCTAATCTGCTGCTAAAATTCTACTCTGGGGAGCTGGCTCGAAGTTCTCAGTTGCTCACTGCCCTTCGATGTTATTTTCCCTATAAAAATGTGAGAACCTCCTTCATTGCACTTCCACCCATCTGGAAAGAGTCTTTTGTATATGTTCCATAAAATTTCTCCATTTCGTTCAATATATAGCTGTTCAAAATAAATTTTCTTCCTATTTTTCATCGTAGTTTATTGTTTTCTTCATCTTGCTGTTACTCCCAAATGCATTTCAGAGTTGAATGCAACTTGCATGATTACTGATTCAAGGTATTAAAATGTATACGTTTTAAATAAAATTTCTCCTGAGACTTGTTTATACTGATTTGCCAGAAAAGAAAATGATGCAATATGAATTATGATTAGCATCAGGTTTAGGGGCTTTGGAGACTTACTTTCTTTGATAGCTGGTCGAGTGGCACTGGAGGTTTATTTCAGGAGATTGCATGATTGTGTCAGCAATGTTACATATTACTGATGAAACATATATATCAAGGAGACAAGCACACTCATCTTACTCATCCCTACTTCATACTCTTCATTGTGTCTGCTGTGCAGTGGGAAAAGTGTAGTAGTTTTTAATGTCGTCAGTGTTAATTACATAGCTTGGTGCACATAATACTTGTCATTTTCAAGGCATTTCCCTGCATGTTATTAAAATACTTACGTGTCTTACTAAAGTATTGCATAAGGGATGTCACCCTGAATTTCACAGATGGATAGCTGAGGGATGAGAAGAACCTTGACTTACTCTTAATGCCACAAGAAGGGTTTTCAGCTGAGCAGAGGTGAGAGCTAGGGAATTCCAGTGGTTTGTATTTAGGCCAGTGTATTAATAGCTTACAGTATCATCTGCCTTGGTAGTTGGAGCATTGTTCTAGGGAAGATTAAGTGCACAGCATGCTGTGGAGGCTGTAACAGGTTAGGTGCCTTTCTAGACCTAGAGTACAGTCCTTGTTTTGCCTATGCAAAAGCTTGCTGATTTTGTACGTGCTTCTGAGCAAAGTTAGAGAACACAAGCTCCTCCTCTGCTTATGCTCAGCAGGCTGAGTCTGGAGCAGAGCCAGTGCAGAAACGCAGCCAAGTGAGCTTGGTGCTTTGTTTGAGCTGCTGTAGAGCCTGGAGATCAGAGCAGGTTTGCATCAAGCCTCTTGGAATGTGGGCAGAGCTGTCTTCCAGTCAATGGTGTAGCCTAAATACTTCAGCAGTTCTTTTCTTTCTGGAGACCATTTTTTACTGTCACTGGTGAACTACTTTGAAAACCCAGTGTAAGCTTCCTGTGCTTTTACATGGATAAAGTTTCTTGGTTTTGAATGGCTAAATTTTTTCATAAACTTTAAATCAGGTTAAAAATAATCTCATCCTTTCTCAGAAAGTGCTGGTATATTCAGTAATTGATCTCCTTTGATGCATGTGTCAGGGCTGGGATGGAGTACATTAGTAATACTGTTCAATAATTATGAGCTTTTTGATTACATTCTCCTCATATACTGGGGGACAGGACTAATTTTTACCATACCCTTAGGAAGGAAAAATGTATCACAGCTGACACTTGCTGAGCTCACTGCAGATCACTGTGTGCTGGACATTATCAATTTGAAGCTGTAAGGATTGCCAAGAAGAAGCCTTTTGCATATGAGACTGAACATTGATTTTTTTGTTTCCCTGGGCATTCTCACTTGAAGGAGTCAGTTCAGTCACCTGGTCCTAGTGGATAGGAGATGTAACTGGTTGGTTGTAACTATGAAAGGTATCTCTCCTGGAAGGAAGTTCAGTATCTTTTTCTCTTGCTTTTCCAAGGAGCACTGCTGACAGTGGAGCATGTGAAGAATGATGTTGAAATTTCAGTGCATGAGGGCAAAGAAACCATCCTCTCTGTGTCTGAGTAAGTGACTTTGCGTCTCTCCTTCTACTTTTGGGTCAGCAGTTTTAGAAATCACATGGTTGTAGCATTGACAGTAACCTTTTGAGGTAGGAGGAAAAGGAAAAAAATACAGTTTTATTCATCACTGCATTACTGATGTCTCTAGCACAGGCAAAACGTTTACAGTATATTCTGAACTAGATCTTTATGGAAAAAACTCTTTTTATTTACATGTACCTATGTATAATATTTATGCTGTACCAGTCACTTTACTGTTTAGGACTTTGTGTGGTGCCATGGATTACCAACAGCAAGGCTGTTTTATATTAGAGAGGTTTGATAATATAAGATTTCTTGGACTTGTACATGTGTGGTAGACTGAAATTTGAATGCTTAGATGACATTATTTTAGGTTCCCTCCTGTGTGTGTATAAGCAAAGGCATGATGTTATGTCAGGAAAGTGGTAATTAACTGTGCAGTGCTATCCAGTGTATCCATCTGCACACTGTAGAAAGAATATTGGAAATTTTTGTAGTAATCTATTGTCTGTCCTTCTAAAAACAATCTGCCATTGGAATGGATAACTTCAAGCTAGGGGCATGCAGATGGTTTTTACAATCTGAGAAAGATCAACTGCCTATCAGAAATGCAGGACTAACACTGTTAGTTTTGGGAAGCTGCATTGTCATCTTCAATTCCATATGAGTTAAGACATCTGGATATAACCAGAGGAGAGATCCTGCTGTCTGACATATCAGTGGAAACTCTGGCATTTAGTATCTGCAGTAAGGAGCATATTTGTACACATGAGCATTGCAGTTCTAACTTAAAGTATGGTAACACCATGATGGATTTGGAATTACTGATTATAACTGTAGTTTTTGAACATTTATTTTTTTTTTTGAAGATGGGGGTAATCTATTGTTCACAGACATGCTGACAAACTCATTTTGTCACCTTATTCAGTAAGAGATGCTGTTAGAGCCACCAGTGCATCATAAACTGGAATACCTGCTTGTCTGTAGAATGGCTATAGAAGCAACATATTTCATCTGGTATTCCAGTTACTGGTCTGCTCCTCATAAATTAACACCAACTGAGCATTTCCATGTCTTCTAACCTTAGGTAAAAAGCTTGTCACTATGTACATATATTTGCAGAAAATCAAAGCACAGGAAGATTCACAGCTTTCGGTCATGGTTGTTTTACTGGTTGCAAATACTGTTTTCTGTTTAAAATGTTAGACACTGAACTCAGATAGGAGTTCTTGCATAATCTGATATTGCATGTTGTCTTTTGCTGTGCCTGGTGATGGCATTGAATTTGTGGTTTTGAATGAAAGCAAGAGAAATATGACAGGTTGTATTGGTATTTAATTGGTACACCTTTAATAATCTTCAGTGTGTGTTTTGCACATGTGGGATACAGTATGCATAACAGAAAGTTAATTGGATATTTTTTTACTGGCAGGAGAAAGTTTTCCCCTTAAATAGCCTTAGTCAGGTTTAGATTTTGTTTAACTATTTAGGCAGTGTATGGATGTATATATTAAAATGTATGCATATACATATATGTGCTCCTGTGACACTTGGAAATGATCTTGGACTATTTTAAATGTATGTAGTTGGCTTTGAAATAATATTAATTTAATTAAATAATTTAGTCCTGCCATGCCTTCTTCCTACTGCATTGCAAAATTACTCATTTTGGCTGTAATGGAACTTGTCAGAAATGTAAGGCAAACACTTTTTTCCTGCACTTTGGCCCTGGCTGGATAATGTCTAGAATCATGGGCCCATCAGATAGAAATTTTTGTTTGTTAGTGTCCTCTCATCCCTGGCATTGGCTTCAAGAAGTTATTCCAGACTTCAGTATTGCATTAATTTTCCCTTGCTTGGTTGTACAATAATTTTAAAAATTCATTCTCTAACTTTAAGTCTCTTAAAAGTATATCTTATATGTGAGAGGCATCAGCTGAACTCGTATCTCAACTAATGCTTTTGCTAAATGGATCTCATGGCATCAGTTCTGCTGAAGCATCTTGTTTTGGCATGATGTGAAAATCACTTGGGATGTTTCAGGTTTAGATTTTTTTTTTTTGGAATCCATTAGTTCTAATGACTTCACTTGAACAAGAAAGAACATTTTATTTGTGATTCATCTAGGTTTAGTTTTGAAGCTCAGTTAAAATCTAGTGACAAAATTTTCAGCTAACTACCTGAAACTTAGCTGTCAGCTAGCTACCTAAAAGGTTTATTGCTCATTTGAGATGATTAATTTTATTTTAAAGGTTATTTTTGAAGACTGCTTCAAAACTTCATGTAGTAATAGCTCCTAAGCAAACCACTCTGCTAAGTGCTGATGGCTTTATGGAGAGTTTTGGTGTACCTGTGTCTTGTCACAACAAACTGCAGTACAGCTTTTGTGTGGTGAGCACATGTACATTTCAGAGTAGTTATTCCTCCTAGGCAGATCAATCAAACCATTCTGCAAAGCTTTTTACAAATCAATTCAATATTGATTTATTATGATTGGAAATAATTTGTGTTTTGGGGTTTTTTGTATTATGTGTTTGCTTTTATTTTTTGATCCCTTTTTCCCATCTTGTCTTCTTGAACATTTGCCCTGGTGTTTAATTATGTGCATTTTATGTCACTGTCAATAGCCACTCTCCCTGTAACATTGCATTGTCCCTGTATATTCTTCCTTACTTAGCCCTGGAGTTAGCAAGCACTGGCTGCAAAAAGTCTTTTATAACTTTTCCGAAGAGGTCAATTAGTGATGTTTGGGTGGGAGTATTTTGTTTTTCCTGAAGAAAATAACAACTTTTAAAGCATAAGTAAGATTTTACTCAAAGTAACATTTTCCCATTTCATACATGTATTCAGTTTTGCTTTAGTAATCAAGGGGTATTTGTTTTGGTATGAACTAGTGGAAACAATAAAAGTGCATTTCACAGCTTTTTCAAGTGAAAATGTATTGGAAATTAGTTGTTTTTCTCAGTTTAAAAAAGCTTCCTTAAAATCTGATAGTGGGAAATTAGAATAGGACACACTTTCAATTACCCAGTAGGGTGTAATTTAAACACCCTACTGTGACTTTTGGTTTTATATTTTATGGATCTTTTGTATATATACTGGATCCTAGATGCTTGGAAAGCAAGCAAAATTAAAAACAGGCAAATCAAAAAACCCCTCCCAATGAACTATATTCCTTAGGTTTTATTGCAATTAACCTAATGAGACTGGCTGGTCCATTTGTACTAAAAATGGGACACATTCTAATTTAATTAATATATCAAGTACATTCTGTATAATTTTCAGAAGTTTTGTTGATTTTTGCAAGGCTTGAACTCTTTTAATTTTATAAAGGACACAGGTAAAAAAGGAAATAGAGAGCAATGACAGAACAGAAGTGGAACCTTGGTTGAACAAGTTGGAGTACAGCATTCAGTCCATTAAATTGAGTAAATGTTCAAAAGAACACTTACAGGGACTCCTTTTGTTGATATCAATGCTTAATGCTTGATTTAGAAGCAATTGGAGCCCTGTTTTTGCAAGCTCGATCTACATGTGACTGTAGAGTACCAATGAATATTATCTGAAGAACTGATGCTTCTGATGCATCTTTCTTCCAAAGCTCTTTAGTAAATATTACTTTATCTTATATGAACTGGAAGGTAGATTTCTAACAGTGAACAGCTTTTTTTGATGCTGTATATAATGTAGGAAAGGGACATGAAAGCAAAGAAGTATTCCCTTTGGAGAGCCTCTCTTCTGCAGGTCTGTTGAGGACTTTCATAAGCAGAATGGGGACAACAAATTCAAATTAGTCTGTTATCTGGAGAGGACTGGGTAAAAAAACTAAGATGGGCAGGCAAGTTTGTTCACCAGGGGATGGTTTCTGTGAAGCGTGAATTGAGTAAAGCGAGTAACAAATGAGCAGGGATTTTTTTCCCTTGATGCTGGCCCTTATAACCATGATGAAGACCTCTCAATTCTTCTGTTGATTCATTAGGAATCCTCTTCAAAGTGATCCTTCTTTTATGAAAAGAAAACAAATATTGATTAGCTCCTTATAATCTGAAAAATCTGTAGCTCTGGTTATACTTATGAATTCTGTCAGATGTGGAGAGAACAATCAGTCTTATTCTTATTTTAATTTACACAAAATTCTTTAACATTTAGAAGCTTATTATTCCATCTGGTGATAGAAAAGTGAGGACTTATTTATTCTTGTGCCACGTTTATTTTATTTTTGTTTTTTACTTTAGTGGCATGGTACCTGTTGGCTTACCTGGAAGTTATTTTGTGTTTGCTTTGCATATGTTTCAACTATGTGTGTGCAATTAGAGTTGAAGTGACTGGAGGTAGTAATTTGCTATACCTTTGCCTTGCCTCTCTCTGTTTTTAGGCAAGTTTCGTTTACTGATGTGAATTCAATAGCTCGGTACCTGGCTCGAGTTGCTGCCTCTGCTGGGTTGTATGGCTCGAATCTGTTGGAACACACTGAGGTGAGAAGGAATCACAGAATCATAACATGGTTTGGTTTGGAAGGGACCTTAAAGACCATCTATTTCCAACCCCAAAGACCATCTATTTCCTGTGGGTGGGGATACTTTCCACTAGACCAGGTTGCTCGAAGCCCCATCCACCTTGGCCTTGAATCACACTCTTGTCTCTTGGGTTTGTTTTTTTTTTTTTTTTCTTTTCCCTTTTTGTCTTTTGGCCTCTTCTAAGTTTGGGGGGCGTGTTTTCGGGTTGGGGTTTTTTTGACCTTGTGTCTATTCTGCATTTTACTGTTAGACTGAGTAACACATTCCAGCTATGTGGGATGCTTAAGGGTTTGTTTTGCTAAGCTTCCTCCTTTGTATAAAGAAATATAAAGACTAAGAAATCTGAGCTTTGGAAGGGTTGCCCTTGTTTACCCCTGCGACAGCAACTTCTAAGCAGACAGCTCAGTAATATAAAATAATTCAGGTTGGAAGGTAAAACATGGGATTTTCCCTCCACACTTTCCTCAGCTCTGTTGCCATCAGTTGCTATCTTAGAACACTTCAGCGTAACACCAAGGAACACTGTGCGGTTTGAAATCCTGAAGTAGTTTTTGCTGTGTATGATAGACAAAACCCTGACCCTGGTTTCTTCCTGGGTTTAGCTCAGAATAATCAATTATATGCTGAATTTTAAATTGATAACTGAAACTAGCAGACAAATAGAAATTTACTTCCTCTGAAATTTGGGGAGGGATTGAAGAACTTGATTCAGGTCTTTTCTTCTTGAAGTCAGTGGTAGTCACTCTTCAATCACTCTTCAGCCCTTGTAGCTGGTCTCAAGGGGAGTGTTGTCTTAGTACTTTGCCTGTGAGGCATTAACAAGTTGTAAGTTATCTTGTGGCTATTTAAAATTTCTGTCCAAATCCCTTTTTTAAGTTAAGCCCAGGCCTCAGCAAACACACTTTCAGGGCTGGTATTTTTGATACAATACTTCTTTTCACTTCTGCCTCTTTTCAAAGTAATACTGTACTTGGAGAAGTACAGGGACAGCTGCATTTGTGGTGCACATATTTTGGCATGCAACTGCAAGTGACTGAACTGAATTCTGTGGTGGTTGTAATTACATCTGTGCCTGCCACGTTGGCTTGAATGTTGGAAAGATTCCCACTGCAGTTTGCAGAACACTTACACATGAAATAGGACCAGAGGAGTAGAAGAGGCAGTCTTCTGTTTCTTCTTAGTCTCTTGCAGGATTGAAGTTGTTTTATAGACAGGACTACATTATTAGCCAGCCTAATTCTTCATAATTTTTTGTGTTTATGTACAAAGATGGATGGAAAAGACTTTTTTAGGAGAGGGGAATAGGACTTGTGAAGGACAGGGATTTGATTTCTTCAAATCTAAAAGGAGATGAGGAAGAGAAAATAGGGACTGAGGGGAGAATGGTTTATTAACCAGCAGCAGCACCAGGAAGAGGAAATAGGTCACAAATATGTATTGTAAATAGCTAAAGGACAGTGATGATTTTTATATACTCTTGTGATGAGTGAGTACCTAAGAACTGCTTATTATTGTACCAAAGGGAATAACTTCAGTGGAGTTGATGTTTTCAGCAGTTTGAATTCATGCTGTAGGAAGAAATTAAATTTCATCATTTAGTATCATTCTGGGTAAATTTTTCAGTATAATTTATTTTAAATATTCTTTAAACATGCTATGATCTATTTATTTCTAATGTTCCTGTTAATATTTTCTATTCAGTTATTAGATCGATTGTATATTATTCAGTTATTTAACAAGCTTAATTCTCATTCCTGTAGTAACTTTAACTATCTTTTGTCCCTTCAAACAAGATTGACCACTGGCTGGAGTTCAGTGCAATGAAGTTATCCACTGCCAGCCAATTCCCTTCAGCCATCCAAGAACTCAACCACTGTCTGTCTCTACGGACCTACTTGGTGGGAAACTCTCTGAGTCTTGCAGATTTGTGTGTCTGGGCTGTACTAAAAGGTATTGGTTTATGTTCTCTGTTTCACTGGCTTGCAATATCAATACATTGATAATCAATATACAGCAGGAATCCCCAATTTTTCTTTTTTGTGGATGTTAGTAGTGACTCTGGCTGTATGACAGACTGTGTACTGTCATGCACACTGCTGTGACCTGTGCATCACTAGTGATGGCAGTAGTATAGCTAGGAAATCCTGAATTGTTTTTTATTTGTTATTACATTTGGAAATTTATCAGTTGTAATCCCTAGGTGGAATTTTTTTTAAGTTTTGTATTAGTAATTGTAAGAACATCTTTTATTTCCTGTTGCCTCAATATGAAAATGTGCAACATAAAATTATATGCATAGACCTTTCTGTGACATTATCTTAGCAGAGGAAATTTCTTTGGTGTTTACACTGAATTATTAAAAGAGGTAGATGTTGCTCTGTAATATACCCTTTAGAGGTTAAAGAAGCTTGATTATCTGTTTTTATGGATTTAGTTTTTTATTTTCTCTTAGCTCTATATCTAAAGGTGATAGGTGACAATCTACCATTCAGTATAAACCAATTCCACTTGAAAGTAAAGGGCATAATTAAAATTAAAAGCTAGCAGCTTTTGGTATTTTTTCAAAGTTGCTGCTCTTAAGAGCAATCTGAAGGGAGTGTTCTTTTTTTTGTTTTCTCCTTTTCCCCATCAGAATCCTTCTAGTGAAGTTGTGTTCTTGGAAATCAGATTGCAGGAATACAGCCCTTCAGGAATAAAGGGGTGTATTGGCATATGTTTCACTTATGATAAAGCTTAGAAAACATCATATGTAAACACAACGAAAGGATATCCTGTATTTCTGTCTTGAAATAAAGTTGCTATTATTTGGAGGTGGATGATACGAGGAAAAATGTGTGTTGACTGTTCCCCCTCACCTTTTGCCTTGATGAATCCAAGAAGGAATGCAGTATGTTCTGGGTTTGAAGGGAATTTGTTTATTTAATTTGCTTTTGAATGGCTTGTGTCCCCATGACTAAATCTCTTCAGAAGAGAAAGTGAGTAGATTTTTAAAACCATCTTTTCTTAGTCTTAAAAAGATGCTGTTGATAAAAAGAATTTTATTTTTATAATTTAATAGTCTGAAATCTTTTTTGTTTTCTAACAGAGAATAGTACGTGGCAGGAGCAGTTAGAACAAAACAAGGCTCCTGTGCATGCAAAGCGATGGTACAGCTTCCTTGGGGCACAATGTGCTTTCCAGTCAGTAGGAGCCAAGTGGGCTGCTGATACACCAAAGGTTAAAATGGTAAGATTTACTCAGATCCTCTGAAGAGAGTAGCTTTGTTTCTGTGAATACACTGCAAGAATTTTTTCTTTTTAAGTTAGAGAATTAAAAACTGAAAGTGAGCAGTCGTACAGTGAACTAAACTTTTGTAAACTCCTGTTTACAGCTAAAGCTGTCGCTTTCAAATTTAGAAAGGCATAAGTTGTCTAGTCCAGTGCTTACCTGGAATTATAGAAATATGGCACCTCTTCTTTTAATCAGCACTGCTCTTTAGATATATTGTTTGCTTTTTCTAAAGAGAGTTTGAGATCCTGATAGACCTGCNTGAAAATGTGCAACATAAAATTATATGCATAGACCTTTCTGTGACATTATCTTAGCAGAGGAAATTTCTTTGGTGTTTACACTGAATTATTAAAAGAGGTAGATGTTGCTCTGTAATATACCCTTTAGAGGTTAAAGAAGCTTGATTATCTGTTTTTATGGATTTAGTTTTTANTGCTCTCTTGAGTTCACTGAATTTATTAATCATGTTGAGGTTAAGAACACTAAGATACAAAACCTTAACTAGCAATTGTTTCCTTCTATGGAATAAATTAGACAACTTGGTGGGACTTTTCAGTCCTGGACAAGATTTGAAGACAAAATAACTTAAAACTCAGGAATTAATCTTTTTTTGGAGTGCCTTGAGTAACATGAAAGTTGTGAAGAGATGAATTTGGGGTCCAATATGGCAGCTTGTAGGTTTGAAAGGAGACTTTAATACAGCAGTTATTATCTAGAGTTTTATATCTGATTTTACAGCTAATACAATCTATAATTATGTCTCTTTTCAAGGCAACAGAAAAAGAAAAGAAAGCGGATGTTGGGAAGTTTGTTGAACTTCCTGGCGCAGAGATGGGAAAGGTCATTGTGAGGTTTCCTCCTGAAGCAAGTGGGTAAGAAACATGAATACTTTGAGAAGATTCTGTTTGTGTTTTGTCTTTTTTAAAAAAAGTGCTTTGATGAGGATGTAATCAGCTTATCAGACAAGGCTGTTAAACCAAATGAGTGTTTAAAGCTTTGTCTCCACTAGAGCTGTTTGTTCACTTCTCCTCTGTACTTCATTGCACTGTTGCCTGAACTTGGAATAGGGAGTTTAGTTGTGAGGTGATATTGTGCTGCTCAGCAGTGGGATAAGGAGAAGTAGGAGGATGGCATTTGCATGGATAATGGATGTGTGTGCCCTGCCAGGAGCCATGGTGTGGGCTTGCAGTCCTTATGAATTGGGTCAAAGGACTCGGTGCTTCCCAAGGAAGCTTAGATTTGAGAAGGGAAAGATGTATGGGATAGCCTTCTTTGGGAAAGCTTGATGCCAGATGTATAGTAGAGGGCCAGGGGTCCAGACTGTGTGGAATACCAAAGCACAAACTCCTTGAAGACCACACAAGAAGAGATGTGATGAGCCAGTATAATAAACTCAATTTTCAGCCAGCTTTTCATTTTCTGTTTCTTTTTGGAGTTGCCTGATGACCTATAAAATTTCCACGATTGCATTTGTTCATTAAACTGGCTGTTCTGCATTACATGACGTCTGTAGTTGTGTTTCTTACTCTATTAGTCCAATATAAACTGTTACTCAAATATTGGAAATTATGCATTACTTACATGTATGTCTATAACATATATTATTCTCAACTTACTTTAGTAGTTTTTAGTGTCTTAATCCTGGTGTTTTAAAACACTTATTCAGGGACGTCTTACTCTCTTTTTGTAAGAGATTTTAATTTTGTGGATTTGGGGATTTATATTTAGTTTAAAATGTCAGTAGCTTTATAGCTTATATTAAAAAATACACAGCAATCAGAAAATTCCACTCTTGTGAATGTGGTAGGTTCGATTATCTGGTAGCTGCTACTGGGTATCATCAGCAGTTGGTTTATGTTGGTCTGTAAAAATGAAAATAATTGCAGTCCAATTTTTATATCCATAGCAACACTCTGATTTACAGATTTAGTTATTTTTAACAGTTAACTACTAAATTTGTGGTAGAAGAAACATAATCTATTTTTATAAATGTGTAGTATTTCAGAAAATATTCTAGGTTTACTGTTTGTTACACTTAAATATTGCTTTCCATTCTTTCTCCTTCCCTCACAAATAAAGAAGTCTAGCTGAAGTAGTTCTGGTGCATATATTTATTTCTTAATTTCCTTTTAGATATCTGCATATTGGTCATGCCAAAGCTGCCCTGCTAAATCAGCACTACCAAGTTAACTTTAAAGGAAAACTTATTATGAGATTTGATGACACAAATCCAGAAAAAGAGAAAGAAGACTTTGAAAAGGTATGATAAGATATCAGAGTGATTATAGGCTGTGGAAGAATAAGTGCATGCCTCTCTTTTCTTTCATGCTTATTCTTATGGCTTATCCTTCCTGGACAATGGAGTATTAAAAACACCACGTTACATGAAGAGGATAAAGATGTAAGAAAACTACCTTTCCTGAATATTACAGTGTGCATTTTCACACTTGGCAGGTTATTCTTGAAGACATTGCCATGCTGCACATCAAACCAGATCAATTTACATATACCTCAGATCACTTCGAAACAATAATGAAATATGCTGAGAAGCTTATTCAAGAAGGGAAGGCGTATGTGGATGATACTCCTGCAGAACAAATGAAAGCAGAGCGTGAGCAAAGAGTGGAATCTAAACACAGAAATAACTGTAAGATATTTTAAGCTTTGGTCTTGCTTTCTTACCTTTTTGATTTGACATCGAAACTTGATTTTTATTAACGAATATGAGTGAGATTACCAAATTGCATATCTTCAGTGTCCTTACAGGGACTTGAAAGGGTTCAGTGTTTTGTTCTACAAGGCTGGATGGATGAAGAATACATTTAGACCAGGGCAGTAAACTTGTATATGTATGAATTCATCACCATTCATTATCACTTAAAAAAACCCACAATGTAAAATGTGTGAAAATGAATTCCAGTGTCCAGAGAGGGGGGTGACACTGATTTTTGTTACTGCAGTAATAAAACTTGATTCTGTATCAGCTTCATAATACCTTAGAAAATGGTTTATTTTTGTGTTCTTAGGTGTTAATAAGAATCTACAAATGTGGGAAGAAATGAAAAAGGGAACAGAATATGGACAAACTTGCTGTCTACGAGCAAAAATAAATATGAGTAGTAATAATGGATGTATGAGGGATCCAACTCTTTATCGTTGTAAAAACCAGCCTCATCCTCGGACAGGAAGTACCTACAAGTATGTCCACTTTTTCTCTGCATGGCCTGTAGCTTTTACTCTTTTCAAGGCATTTACAATTCTTTAGGAAATTTCTTTTAATACTTGGAACCTGCTAGCATTTTTCAACCAGAATATGTGATGAGTATCTTGACTTTCTGAAACTTGTGCAAATTACTTTTAAAACCTATCTGATGGCCATCATGGTCAACAGTGAATATTATTTCACTTTTGGTCCTTATATATGTTTGAAAAAAACATTAGCAGTGTAGGGTCGTTTTTTAAGGCTTGAATATTAAGGCTATCAATTTCTTGAAGGCTTTCTTCATCTTAAAAATGTATTGCCCTCTGGATCTTTCTGTATACAATTTGTTTTGTATATGTTATTTTTGTCTTGATCTGAAAGTTTTGAGGATCATAGCTTATAAATATTTATAATACATGGATATAAACTGTGCTGAGTTTAAACATTTAGGTGGGAGGAAAGTGTTTTGTTCTGCCTTGCTAATTAAAGATCTTTTTTGTCAGGGTTTATCCCACGTATGACTTTGCCTGCCCCATTGTTGATAGTATTGAAGGTGTCACACATGCACTGAGAACAACTGAATACCATGACAGAGATGACCAATTCTACTGGATTATTGAGGCTCTGGGCATAAGGAAACCATATATATGGGAGTATAGCAGGCTAAACCTCAACAACACTGTGCTCTCCAAGAGAAAGCTCACGTGGTTTGTCAACGAAGGCCTTGTGGATGGATGGTATGTTCCATGGCTGTAGCTCAGCACTGTTCCCTAAGAGTCTCCTGATTGGCACATTCATTTTTGCTTTGGGATAGTTTGAATGAATATTTAAACAATATTAAAGAATATAGATTAATTACACTGGCTTCTGTATGTACAATGTGTCTGTTTCCTACTCTACAGTAGCTGTGTAGATACATATTCATGTCTTGTAATAAACATGAGACAGCTTATTTTTGTACTCTGGCTCTTGCTGTGGATGGCATTTACACGTTTTCCATTCTTGTGTCATTGGTTGTTGTCATTGAGTCATTCCTCAATAATGCCTGAAGAAGGCCTGGATTGAAGTGTTCCTGGTCCTGTCTATCTAGTCAAATCCATCCCACTTCTCTCCCACCTGCCCTCACCCTCCTTCTTTCTGTCAATTTTTTCAGATTAATTCGATTTCTGCAGACAGGGTTTGGTGGACTAGTTGTCTGGTTGTCAGTTGAGTTGGAATATTCCTAGTTTATGCATGGATCCACTCGGCTAGAGCCAAATTTATCTTTTCCTGCACCTGCCTATTTTTTTTTCTTTAGAGGTGTAGCTGGTCTAACAATGGTCTTTATGTTTCCTTCCCTAAGCTTCCCTGTTAGGTCCTCAGCAAGGTTTGATTCATTTTCCCACCAAACTGAAATGTTACATTGCAGATTAGGCCTTTTTATTTCTTCCATAAGGGAAAAAATCATAGAATTCTATCACTTATATCAAGAGGTAGCATTGTTGCTTCTTTCCCGTAGCATTTTCTGGGTGCTCTTGGATAGGAAATAATGGATAGGGACATAAATTCTGCCTTGCTAGTTTTTGAGAGACCTAACCTTCACCGTACATTTTGTATGGATAAGAGCTCAGTCTTCTCACTTAGGTACTCTCACCTAGCCGGGTGTTCGGTAAGTAAAATACACTGAGGCTGTGCCTTTTGTGTGTGGCAGTATTAGTAAAATTCTTGATCAGTACAGAATATAGAAAATTTAGTGTATGGCACTAATGGAATACCTTTTTCCACTAGGGATGACCCAAGATTTCCCACTGTGCGTGGTGTCCTGAGAAGAGGCATGACAGTTGAAGGGCTAAAACAGTTTATTGCTGCTCAGGTGGGTGTTTTCTTCTGATTCTTTGAATCTCTCTCGATAAGTTTCACAAGTTTTTGTAAAGCTTCACTTAATGTACTTGTCACTGGGAGGTTTCTGCTTTTGAAGCTTTGTTACTTTGACATGTATTGCTTCAACAGTGGTAGCACCTGTGAGTAGGTGTTGGCAGAATAGACTTGCAGGTTTCTTACTTGGAAAGGGTTTATTTCACAAGCTCAAAAACTGTTTTAGATGAAAGCAAACCATAGAGGATTTTCAGTTCAAAGAACTTTGTTTTAAATTAGTCCAAGAGCTAGAATATTTATATTAATGTGGTGTTGGTTCGGGTTTTTTTTTTTACCCAGGGCTCCTCTCGATCTGTCGTGAATATGGAGTGGGATAAAATCTGGTCCTTTAACAAAAAGGTATGTTCTTACTCAGATTTGATGCTACTCCTGATATCTTTCTAGGATATGTAGAGAATCCAGCGTTCATTGGAGTGCTTATCACAACAAGTAGCAGTTGCAGTATGCTGCATCATTTGGCACACTCTCAGGAAAATGGAATGTCCACTCCTAACCTGAAGAAGCTCTAATCCTATTGATTCTCCTATGCCAGTACTTACTTGCCTTCCTTAGTAGTATGGGAAAAGATTATGATATTTGCTGTAAATCTGATCTGAAAACTGCATTTCATTTTTCTGCTTTCAAGCTGCGAGCTATCTGTAAGAAGGTATTACTTAATGCTTTTTACCTTAGCATATAGCTTACAGTGCTGTAAGCATACATAGCATAAGCTATCACTTTGCAGCTTCATAGCACAGTCACACTTGCTTGTATAACAGGAGCTCTACAAACCCACTGAAAATGCATTATTCCTAGTTTTCAAAGGCTACCCACCTCTGGTTTGGCTGATTTGTCAACATAAACACAAATTTTCCCCAATTTGGTTCATGTTGGCCGCGTTTCCTTTCTGTGGCAAAAGGACAAACACACTGCGTGGTCTGCCTGGGGAGATCCACCAGCACTGCTGGAGTTTCTGACTGAATGGCAAATCAGGAATATTGCATCTTGACATGACGAGTTGCTTTTTGGCAGCAGATGCTTGGACACTATAATAAGGCGATTTGTTTTCATGAGGATTGCATCTTTTGTGTGATTGTGGAAACACCTGTTATTTTGCATTGGGATTCCTGCTTGGTTTTGCTTACCTAGTACCCAGACCTGTTCATTTAAATAGTTTTTGCTTGTCTGGCATGTGTCTTGTATTTCTTCATGTATTTTGCATTTGATTTGCTACATACGCAATGACATACATATGACATATGTTGTCATAAAACATAGGTTTATGAATTGGTTCTTTCTGTTGCTGCATAAATATATTTATGACTAACAACTGGTTTGAGGGGAAGAATGCACAATGGACTGTCAAGGCTCATTTTTTAAAATTGACTTTTAAACTGAGTTTCTTAGACCTCTGACTCAGCTTCTTGTACACCACCATATTTATTAGCCAATTTTATTTACATGTGGCTGTGCAGATTGTAAGCTATCTGCAATACGAGCAAAACCAGGTGGCTGCTTACAGGTAGTTCTGAGTTCAAAGACTTTATCAGTGTGACAACTTGTAGTTTATACATGATCCTGTAATTTTTAGCACCTGATGAGGGATTGAGTTTTAATGAGTAAAATAAAGAGCCTGATAATAGCACTATAAAATCTGGTCATTTAATTACCAAAATTATGATATTAAATCATACAATACCCCTACATTTTGAGATACATACACAAGTCCTTTTTCAAAGTGTATGTCTAACATTTAGGAGTCTGACTTCAGTCACTGCTAACTTATAAAAGTATGTCTTCTCAAAAATATGTCATCATATCACTTTATTATCTAATGTCAAGTAATTAGAAGCTAAATACTTTTCTCCAAAATATAGAAAAATATTAAGCTGTGTAGCTTTTTACTTGAGCAGGAATAAACCAAGGAGAGCAAAAATCACTTTATATTAATAAAAGCAGGTGTTTTCCTTTGTGTTAGTTTCCAGTTAACCTGGTAGATCTCTGATATTCCTTTTGACCTTAGATGACTGTTTTACTTGAATTATGTGTTTAAATGCTTCTGAACAGTTTGACAAACCAGTATTTCAGGTATAAAAAATGCTGTGGAAAAACTACAGCAGCTAGGTTTGATAATGGGCAGTAAAAAGACAGGAAGACATCCTAGTGGTACCTTTTTCTTGCCAAACTCATGTTGTAGAAATCCTAATGAAGTCAATGTTATGGTATTGCCTTATTATAGTATCTAATGTGTCTGTAGTAAAATTGCAGACTTGATTGATGCCTCCTCTACAGCCAGTTCTGTCACTGATTCTGCTGGAGTACTGGCCTGGAAAATGAGTATGAGATCAGGTCTTGTTCTGCTGGAAAAAGAGAAAACTCCACTTAAAATTATTGCTTTACATTTAGTTAACTAGAGAAAAAGCAGTTCAGATGTAATAGCCTATGTGCACAGTAAAACTGTATCAGAATATATTTTTGTGTCTTCCCTGTAAGGCATTGGGTCATAACTTTGGTTACTTCTGCTGTCAGTAGCACCCAATCCAGTTTTTACTCAGAGTATTTTACTAAAGATTGGAAATTGTAAAGTATTACCACTATTTTCTCACTATTCTGTAGCTTTGGATGAAAGTGGCATTAAAGCAAACTTTGAAAAAATGCAGTAACATAAAGAATACCAGTTAATTTTTTTTTTTTTTTGGTGTGTGTGTGTGTGTGT
>WBNO01001079.1:115521-153219 GCA_013400575.1 Peucedramus taeniatus
TGATCCACCTCATTTGTTTTCTGTAGGTTATAGACCCAGTAGCACCTCGGTACACTGCTTTACTGAAAGATGCAGTAGTCCCAGTAAATATTCCTGAAGCTCAAGAGGAGATGAAAGAAGTGGCTAAACATCCAAAGGTTTTTGCTTTACTCTCTTAATATTCTTGTACTGCAGCTCGGTAAGGTTAGGAAGTACCTTGGCATGAAACAGTCAGGAAGGAGAGCCCTGCTTTTAGCTTGCTCAGATAACATGAGATCTATCTAAGGGGTACTTTTTTTTTGCCTCAGAATTGTCTGTGCAACTACTAAAAATGTTTGTTCTTTTAAGAGGGAACTCTTCTGTAAATATATATAGTGCATACAAAAGGTGCCCTAAAAGGCCTCTGGAAGTTTTCAGAAGAGGTGAGTCATGACAAGCCTGGAGTGCTGCTCAAGCTGGTTTTCTTATTGTTTGATGCTAACTTTCACAGAGGTTAAATATTAAATTTTATTCAAGCTTTGTGGCTATAATTTGGTAAACACTCTTTATCCATTAACAGTGAGGTGTTTTTTAAGTGGTTTATAAAATCAGGTTTTATGTGGAGAGGTAACATATTAACCTGTTGATTCTGTCAATCTCTGGATTTTTAATGTGACTTTTAAATTTGTATAGCAAATAGTTCTTATCAAAAGCTAAGAACTTGCTGATTTGATACTTTTAATATCCAGTAAACAGAGTAATATCCTTTAAAAGGGGAGTGTGTTACTGATACAACTCTTTCTTGGTGCTACAAGTAACAAAGATACTTTCCTTTGAGTCTGATGTCTAAAATAGTGCTTAAACATCACTTAGTTATATAAGCATCCCTTAGTTATATACACTTACACTGAGAAATGAATGATTATTGGTGAGGCTTTGCTTCATTTCTTTGTTTTGATTTTGTTGCTCTGAGTGTTCCTGTGGCCATTTCTTGTAACTGAGATGTGGACATTGGGTTTCCCCTCTTCCCCATGGCCGATGACAAGGAAACAGGTTTTGAGCAGATGCAACTGAGTTGTGACTCTTCAAGGCTCAAAGACTCTGAAGTTTGGTCAGATACAAGCCAGCATACTAAAACATTGATAGTACCAGTAAATGCTGCCTCCAATATGTAATGAAATAAATACTGACCAGAAGAAACAAATTGAAAACTCCTGACCAGCTGAAAAAGTCTGAACTCACAGCTGTCAGCCTTTTTAGAAAATAAAAGCTTATCTCAATTGTTGAGATACTTTAAACCTGAGTATTTTATTAGAGATGTAGTTCTGGTTTCTGCCTTTACAAATCTATGCAGCTGAAAGGAGCTCCATATGTATTTCCATAATAACTTTATAAAAAAGCAAAAGTGAGAGTTCGGAAATGAGTTTTGAAGGGAATTTGCATAGCAAAATGGAAACTTCAGAAAAACTTTGGGTTTACCTGTGAGATCTTAAAGATGTATGGACCTTAAGGACATAGAATATGCTGTCAGTGGATTTTTTGAGTGTTCTGTCAGGGGAGTGTGGGCAACACCTGTGAACAAGAAACTGGAGAGAGCTATGGAAAAACATTGTAGCTTTGCATTACTGTCAATTGCCTATCTTCTGTCTTCATCTGTTATCTTTAACATGTAAACCATTATTCACAGAATGCTGAGGTTGGGTTGAAGCCTGTGTGGTACAGCTCCAGAGTCCTCATCGAGGGTGCTGATGCAGAGACCCTGGCAGAGGGAGAGGTGGTTACATTCATAAATTGGGGCAATATCATCATCACCAAATTAAACAGGTAACCTGTTCAGTGGCAGATGAAATTAATTTTTGCTTTTCAGCTTTTTGTTGCCTTTTCTTTTAACAGGAAGCTTGTGACAGAAAAGAATTAATGGTTGGCCATATATGTTCATTCTATGATTCTGTGTTAATAAATCTACTTTGAAATATGCCATGAAACTGCATTTTAGCATAGGGTGTATATTTCTGTAGATTCAGGTTTGAAATCGTTAGTCAGTCTTGACACTGCATGTCCCTTTCATCCAGTGCTGTCCATGATTCTGTGGCAATATTGCCACTGTAAAACAGCTTTTTCAGACAGAAAAAAATCACCTGGAATTTTAACAACTTTCACCCTGTAACAAATACTGCTTTTGCATACTGAGAAACTAAACCTGTCACAGTTTCAGTTGAACAACTGTTGAGGTGGGGAAGGAGACTGTTTAATGTCATCATAGTATCTTTAAAGTGGTTGTATTGAGACAGTGCCAGAATGTGGTGAGCTCTGATAGAGAGCATAAATATGCAAAGATACTTTCCCCATGCTTTTTATTCTGCATTGATATTTAAGACAACAAAATTAATGGAGAACTTCAGTGGGAGTGATGCACTCTTTCATTTTCTATGATTCACACTTCAAAAATGAACTCTGAACACTTGTTTTTGTAGTATTGAATCAGAACTGATTATTTAGGTTGTACCGTTATAATTTCTGTTTTCCTGTAGAAATTCGAGTGGGAAAATTGTGTCCATCAATGCCAAGTTGAACTTGGATAATAAAGATTTCAAAAAAACTACTAAGATCACTTGGTTGGCAGAAACTCCACGTGCACCCCTCATCCCAACTGTCTGTGTTAATTATGAGCATCTGATTACTAAGCCAGTTCTAGGTAAAGATGAAGACTTCAAGCAATATATCAACCGAAATAGCAAGGTAAGTTATATTTTTGTCCCCTTTAATTCCACAAAGCTTAGTGTTGTTTGGGATCTTTTTTTTTGGTTGTTGTTTTTGTTTTTTTTTTTTTAATTCACTGTTTCTTTGTGTTTTTTAAAATATAATTTTTTTTTTAAGTGCTGGTGTATCTAGTTTCCATGTTTCCATGTAACCTGTCATAATCTCAAAATTAAAATATGACTCTTGTTTATTCTCAGTGTTAGCAGGCTTTTACATGCCTGAGACCAATAGTTTGAGTTTTTGTCTTGATACATTCTTATGATGTGGCATCTTCTTGCTAGTACTCTGTAGTAGTTCTGCTGCTGCTGGAATTAAGTAACATTTTGACACTTTGAAAAGGAGGAAATCACTACTATCCTTCTACATCTTTACTCTATTTCTTACTGTTCCTTTGCTCTGTTAGATATGGACTGATTTCTTTTAACACTTACAGCAAGAAGAACTGATGCTGGGTGATCCATGCCTTAAGGAGCTAAAAAAAGGAGACATCATACAACTTCAGAGGAGAGGATTCTTTATTTGTGATCAGCCCTATGAGCCAGTGAGGTAAGTTACCTGAGAATGGCCTAAACAGACTTCATAGAATTTTCTTTATCTTGCTGTGTTTTAGTGTTTTTACACACACACACTGGCAAGAGTAATGTCATTTGCAAATATTTTCCCCATTACCATGATCCTTGTAAGGAATATCTCTGTGGACTGGCATGGCTTTTATTTTTTTATTACATTCCTGCCTCTTCAAACTGTCTTGAGCCAAGTATGGTGCACTTTAGGTGCATCCCAGCTAACCTGGACTTGTTAATGAGGTCATGGTTTCATTGTGACTTGGAGTATAGAAATTAAGTAGCAGTGCTGCAGAATAAAACTGCAGCACTGCTACTTAATTTGGCAATTTTCCAATTAGGGTGTGCATGTACTACTTAATTTTAACACTTCTTTTGCAAGCTATCGAAACATCTATGTGCAATTACAACATAAACATATAAATATTATAAAAAAGGAAAACTTGCATGTAAGAGGAATCATTGCAGATCCCCAATTATGTAAATTTAGGTAATTACAGCTGTGTATCAAAGATAAACCTGCACTTGTGTGAAAGCATCTTTTAGAATGAGTAGCTCATTTGTTTCAATAAATGTTTGATATTTATTTCCTTTACTGTTGTGTTTTTGTGAATCTTTTTATAGTCCTTACAGCTGTAAAGACGCCCCGTGCATTTTGATTTACATCCCTGATGGACACACTAAAGAAATGCCAACGTCTGGGTCAAAAGAGAAGACCAAAGCTGAAACCACAAAGAAAGAGGTAAACTGGTGGTTTAGAAAAGTACCATAAAATGTATTACTATACATCTATTTTTGTACAAGAATACATGTTGAATACTTGGCTTTTTTTTTGCTTTTTTTTTTTTTAAGGCTAGTTCAGCTGTAAAAGGAAAATCTGCTCCAGTTGTTGGTCATGCCTCTACTCCAGCCTGTACTGAATCATCTGAAGGTCACTTGATCATCTACAACAAGGTGGCTGCACAGGGTGATGTGGTTCGTGACTTGAAGGCTAAGAAGGCAGCAAAGGAAGACATTGATAAAGCTGTGAAACAACTGCTGGCCTTGAAAGCAGAATACAAAGAGAAGACAGGCCAGGAGTATAAGCCAGGAAATCCTCCAGTATCTGGAACTACACAGTCATCAAAGCTTGAGACCTCTGGTACCGTGGACAGTAAAGCTCTGTATGATAAAGTAGCAGAACAAGGAGAAGTGGTCCGAAAACTGAAAGCTGAGAAAGCATCTAAGGTGATGATTAAAATAATCCTGTGGTTTTGTCTGGGTTTGCAATAGCCCGTTGTTCTCTCTCTGTGGAGGTGAATGAGTGCTTATGGATCCAGGATTTTTATAGTGGTCATCATTTGGACTGGGCTCTGTTCTATTAAGACTTGTTTTTTGCAATACTTACTTCTTCAGTTAGATTTGTATGACCAAGTTTGTATTGGTGAATTCCCATATTTCTTAGGCTGGTGCTCTGAAACATGGACAGAATTTATCCAACAGCAAGAGTTTATTAAGTATCCAAATCAAATCCTTGAGATTAAAATGTCCTTGCAATTTCTTCATTTGTTTAACTCGGTATAGTCAAATTATGTGACTTCACAGGATTGAATTGTTGCTATTTAGACCTTA
This sequence comes from Peucedramus taeniatus, assembly GCA_013400575.1. NCBI lineage: Eukaryota > Metazoa > Chordata > Aves > Passeriformes > Fringillidae > Peucedramus > Peucedramus taeniatus. The sequence continues at coordinate 120,414 of WBNO01001079.1, forward strand.
AAACACAGCTCCAAAACCAGAAAGGAAAGATCCAAATGCCACAGATGTTTTTGAGACATCTTCCTGTCTGTAACTGTACATAGCAAGCATAGCTACTATTAGCTATGTTACTTCCTTTCTTTCTAATGCAGAACAAGAAGAGAGGGAAAATAACATAGTTTGCCCCGTGGTTAAATAATGTTGCTAGTAGTAATGTCTTGATGGCACCATAAAATCTAAATAAATTGGAAGATCTAAATTAATTTATTGTTATAATTTTACTTAGGACAGTTAGGGTTGTATATCCCTTAAGAGGGATATTTTACTTTGTTAAAATAGGAAAGTAGTAGAGAAAACTTCTCTGAATAACTCTACTAAGTACTTAGGAAAATGGAATAGGTACACATAAACTGCAGTTCTTTTTATGAAAGTATTTTTGGTTATCTTGAGAGTCTTATGTCTCTGTATCTTTGTTCCTCCCTCTTTCTGCCCCTTCCTTTCTTCTTTCAGGATGAGATAGGTGCTGCTGTGGAAGTCCTTTTATCCCTAAAGGCAGAATATAAGCGACAGACAGGCCAGGAGTGCAAGCCTGGAAGCCCACCTGTGGCCTTTGTCCCTCCTCAGTGTTCTCCTGTTCCCACTCCTCCATCCCCATTTCCAGTAGACAGCAAGGCTCTGTACAGCAAAGTAGCTCAACAAGGAGAAGTGGTCCGCAAACTCAAATCGGAGAAAGCTTCAAAGGTGTTCTACCTGTGGATACTTCTGAATGGAACAGTGTCTCCAGTTTAGGCTAAAACCCAGTGGCAGGTTTTGTGAAATTTGAGGAGCAAAACATAAGCAAGTTCCATGAAGTGCTTTCCTAAATTCTCTTGAGCTGATTATATGTCTGACTGCATGAATTCTGTGTTAGTGCATGGAAAAGAAATAATTTCTTTTTTTAGTCATACAAGATAAGTGAAGCAGAGTATAGGCAGTAACTTGGAGCCAGAAAGGCAGTAATAAATTTGGGAATTACCTGGTCATGATCAAAGAACCATTATTTATTCAGAGTCTGTGTATTTGTTGCTATTCTCCAGTGCAGCTCATGGACTGCTGTAACTGGAGGGGACTAAGCCACCTAAATGGGAGGCTTTTATGGCACAGAAGTCAGCCCTTACCTACACTACCTGATTTGGTCCTTTGGTGTACAACTTGTAGGTATGCTGGCTGAAAAGTTCTACCACAGAACTTAATAATAACAACTTATACTAACAGGATAGCTCTAGAAGTTTTATTACAACGGCTGTGTTAGTGCCATTCCAGTAAAGCTTTGTGTTATCTCAGCTATTGTGTTACGCCTCTCTTATTTCTATCCTTATCTGCAGCTGCTGTTTTTTTCTCTTTTGCTTCAGGAACAAATAGATGAGGCTGTGAAAATTCTTTTAAGCCTAAAAGCAGAATATAAACAAAAGACAGGTCAAGAGTACAAGCCTGGAAATCCACCCTCAACACCTCCTTGTCTATCTTCCACTGCACTTCCATCTCCTGTCTGCTGCAGTAACTTGGCAAGCTGTAGCTTAGTGGATGGCAAAGCACTTTATGATACTGTAGCTGAGCAAGGGGAAGTGGTACACAGACTCAAGGCAGAGAAAGCTTCCAAGGTACAATAGGCATTAGAGTGAGCAGTTTTAATTGTAATCACATTTGGCCACTGGGGGGAAATCTTTCACCAAGCAGTGATCAAACTCCCCTCTGTCCAGGTCATGCATGCTCTGATAATGCCAAACAGAACTGTTCTGGTGCTGGATACTTTCCTGACTCAGACATACTAAGTCAAACTTAACCTCTCATATCTAGGTGAATAGGCATGAGCATGGCAGATATTGACCTTGCAGAAGTGTTTAATATATTTTACTATCTCTTGCTGTATTTGGGACAAGTGACTGTTCAAGTATATAGCGTGCTGCAGCAATAGCAAGACTTCTCAAAACTAAACAGATTCAGAGATGGTTGTGGAAAAGAACACAAGACAAACGTGCAGCTTTTTAGGTGCTTCTGAAGGGGTTTTTTTCTGCCTGTATTTCCACCTTGCAAAATTAGTTTTGGTGTTGGGTTGTTTTTTGGGGGCTTTTTAGTTGGTTGGTTAGGTTGGTTTCGTAGCCTGATAATCAATGCTTCTGGCCAGTTCTCTCTTTGATTCTCACCAGTAAATCTTGCTATTTGTCCTCCACACAGGATCAAATAGATGAAGCAGTAAAACTCCTCCTTTCTCTAAAAGCTGACTACAAGGAGAAGACTGGGCAGGAGTACAAGCCAGGATACCCACCAGCAGCTCAGGGGGCTTTGCCTCAGACATCAAACGCAGTACCCAGTGGTCCAGACACTCCTGAAGCTAGAGCCCTGTTTAGCAAAGTAGCTCTTCAAGGAGATGAAGTTAGGAAATTAAAAGCAGAAAAAGCAGACAAGGTAATAACATACACACTGTAGTGTAAAAATGTAATGTATGTATTTAAATCTAAAAATCTCTTTGAAATTCAGTGTGATTATGAGAGTTAGAAATGTACCTTTAAAATAGGCAGCATTTGAATTCTGAGATCTGAAACATTCTTTTAAAATTAGATATGCTGTCAGGTATGATGCTATAAAGTGTCAGCACATTAAAGTTAAGTATTGGCTTATGCAGATTTTTCTGCCAACAGTCTGTGAATGTCCATAATGCCATATAGATTTTTTTTTTATAGAGCTGTATTATTGCAGTGATTTCTCTATACATTTCTTCTTTTTTTCTTTTCTCCAAGGAAAAAATAGATGTGGCTGTTAAAGAACTTCTTCAGTTGAAGGCCCAGTATAAGTCTGTTGCAGGAGTTGACTATAAACCAGTGTCTGCTAGTGGTGTAGATGACAAAGACAAAAAGAAGAAAGAGAAGGAGAACAAGTCTGAAAAGCAGAGTAAGCAACAGAAGCAAAATGATGGCCCCAAAAAAGAACCTTTGCAAGGACAGAGTGGTAATGAGCGCTCCTCAAATGGATCAGGAGAAGGCCAAGGCCCTAAGAAACAAACCAGGTAAGGATGCAATCTTATTGGATAGAAACATCAACTGTCTACCTCTCTTCAGATTTAGAGTTTGATACATGTCTCATTTCACTTAAAAGTGTGGACAGGTGCAAGATAACTGTGCATTTTCATAATCAGGATTGAGCCTAAAGCAAGTTACCAAAATTTATTTAGTGTCAGTTGTACCTCAGCATCCTGTATTGTTACTGTCACTGAGAAGTTTTTGTGCTTATTATTTGCTTCTGCAAATCTGTTGCTGTGTCTTGCTGAAAGTTTAGAGGTCTTTTTACAGCGTGTATTATATAGCATCATGTATTTCCTGTTTCATATACATAAATCATATATTAGAGATGGAGATGTAGTTATTTTGTATAGAAATAATGCAAGAAAAAAATGTATTTCCCTTCTTTAAAGCTTCTCTGTTTGTAGAGATATAAAACCTTTACTTTTGATTTCTGTCATTTGAGTCTGGTGAGTTTAACCTTCTTTAGAATCCTGTAGTTATAATGGTTATCTTTATTTTGAGGAAGGGTCAGTTTTCTATCTCAAACAGTGTGACTGACATTCACATGAATGGTGAATTTGAGTCGCATATCTTTCCTAAATCGTAGCTATTGGCTAGGTAGGAAATGTTTAAAATAAATAGAGTAAAACAGCTTACAGACAGGTCTGGTTAATCTTAGGTTCTTACTGGACTGGTGTTACTGGTGGTTGAGTTTTTTAATGTGTTGTTGTGAGGTTCTTTAATACAGCCATAGTGAGAATTAGAAGGATTCAAACTGTACTAAAAAATTTGATCTGTTCTTATTAAATATTTTTGTTATAGTAAGGAAATCATAACAACTCCTACCAGCCAAAACTTAGCCTTTTGATGTAAAACTAAAACTTTCTCTTCCACCTTATTATGCCCTACCTCCTGCCCCAAACTAAAAGCGAAAAGAAAATGGTTAGGATAATTTTCATGACTAAATGCTGAACAGCACAAATCTGGTTCTTTTGTCATATCATAGGCTGGGTCTAGAAGCTAAAAAAGAAGAAAACCTTTCAGAGTGGTTCTCTCAGGTAAGTGTACATCAGTTTGATTTAATTGTTTCATTCTGTTATAAATCAACATCCGTTTGGGATTTACAGTTTTCTGAGTTTTTTTTTTTTCAATACAAGGCAAAGTATTTGCTCTTTTTTATGTCTTTTGTTGTTATCATGGTCTTAAATAGAAGTGCCTTGGAGTAAAGAGCTGAATAAATTTAGTAAGCTGTAAAAAGGATGAGTGTCAACCACCCAACCTCATATGTGTTATATATATATGGTTTTCTTGATTCATACCTGGATTCCTCTTTTGTTAAGAGTAAAAAACTTAATTGAAATTATAGGAATTTCACAGACCTGAGAGTTTTATTTCACCTGAAGGTGATGCATAACAAAATTTAATATCTCTTGATACTTAACAATTTTGCTGACTTGTGAGATTGAAAATAACCTGAGATGGTTAGTTTAGATTAGTCTTGTTATAAGAGACTATAAGTAGCTGTCAGTAGTATAATTTTTGCCTGTACTCTGAGGAATAAAAGTCTTTTCTGACATGAGCTAGAGACATTTCTTACAGAAATGAAGGTTTTTTGTTCCTGGAAAGTTGCTAGAGTCTCTTACTTGGGTTCATGAAATTCAGTTTTAGTTAAGTGTTTACATTATTCAGACCTATTATTAAACTTAATGTTTCTGGTTAACCTTCTCTAGGTAACACAAGTGACCCTAAAGTATATCTTAGCTGCTAACAATTTGAGCAGCTTTAAGTAGGAGACTTCTCTTGAATTGCATGACACACACCTGAATTACTGAATGTTCTCTGTGTACAAACTGAAACTTCAGTATCTGATTAATCTTTTGCAAGGTGATCACAAAATCAGAGATGATTGAATACTACGATGTGAGTGGCTGTTACATTCTTCGTCCTTGGGCTCATGCTATTTGGGAAGCCATCAAAGACTTCTTCGATGCAGAGATCAAGAAACTTGGAGTGGAAAACTGCTACTTCCCCATGTTTGTGTCCCAGGCTGCCCTAGAGACAGAGAAGTCTCATATTGCTGACTTTGCTCCTGAGGTACACTTCAAAACTTCATTTTAATCTGACTGTAAAGAAACCCAACCACTTAGTCTGCAGCTGGGTATGAAAGTAAGTTTGGGGCTAGAGGATTTTTTCCCAAACTTGTTTTGTGTGATTTTTTTTTTATTTTCTCCTTTTTTTAGGTTGCTTGGGTCACAAGATCTGGGAAAACAGAACTGGCTGAACCAATTGCTATACGTCCCACAAGTGAAACAGGTGGGTCTCTTTTCATGTAGTTTGGCTGTAAACTGATATGTGAAGTTCTACGTATAGTGTAGCTGACAGACAAGAGTCCCTTCTGAAAAGTGGAAGCCCCCATTTCTCAGAATGTTTTCTGTAACTCCTTAGGAAAATTTCTTAATCTTGTTGCTGCTCATAGCAAATCCACATTATATGTTCCCCTAAATAGACCCTTTTAGGAAATGTAGACTTTTTCAGGATTTTTTTTTCATCAGTATCCTGAAGACTGACTTACTTTGTCTGAAAACACATTTGATTATTTGGTTTATAGTGTTTATAATAATTTTTTTTCAAATCATAATTCACTTCAATTTCGCATGTGTTTTGACTGTAGCTGTTCCCCTGAGTAATTTAAACAAGCATTTTAAGACCTAAGACTGGATGGAGTTTTTAATGAGTCAGGTCTAGCATAGCATCCTGAGATCTTGAGGTCAGGGAGTTCCTATTTGTGAACCCAGGTTTATTTACCATACTGTAAGCCAGTGACTCAAACAAAGTGTCATTAAATAATAAGCTTTGGATTGTACTTTGGCCAGCAGCAACCAAGCTCTTTTGCAGAGACTCGGGATGAAGTAGAAGTACTCCGGTAAAAATATTATGTATTAAGACAAAAAGATGTATTTTAAAGGAAACGAAACATAAAAGCATAATTCTCACAGCAGGGAATGCTAAGCTTATATGTAGCAAAAGGAGAAGTTTGATATAAATGTCTTTATTGTGTGGAGACTCAAAGCTGCTTTCTTTTTACAGTCATGTATCCTTCCTATGCAAAGTGGGTGCAGTCCCACAGGGATCTTCCTATCAAGCTTAATCAGTGGTGCAGTGTTGTGGTATGTGTATACAATTCCTGAGTACCTCTTCTTATCACAAGTGCAGTGTAGGAAAATTATTCTCTGTGGACCTGGCATGATCATAATGATCACAGCACATATTTCAAAGCAAAATTATTGCCATGGTTTATATGATACGTTTTTCTCTGTGCTTCTAATAAAACATTCTTTATTAATGTATGTGGTTGATTGTATTAAGTAGAAATCTGTGACTAGTTGGCTTTTTTATCTTTATTGAGAATTTTCTAATACTTGCTTGTAAACATTATTTTTAACAATAATTTGACACTTCCTAGTATTAAACTTTTTTACTTCTGCCCCTCCAGCGCTGGGAGTTCAAACATCCCCAGCCTTTCCTTCGCACTCGTGAGTTCCTTTGGCAGGAGGGTCACACAGCATTTGCAACATATGAAGAGGCAGCAGAGGAGGTAAAAACAAATGCACTGGTGCATCTCCTTTCAGGAAGCTACCTTACTCCACAACAGCACAAACAAATCTTTGTACTGAGACCTCAAAGAAATTTTTTTTTTGGGAGGCCTTGTGAAAAATGCCAAGTTTATTAGAACCCATTTTTTTCTCAGATGTAACCTATTTCTGAGGCTTCAGTCTCTACAAACAATATGGGGAATTTGAAGAGTGTGATATATAGTTTGTGCTTTCCTTAAAATTATTTTTCTTAAAAATACTTAAAAATCAATTTTCCCTAAAGATTTATATAACGCACCCACATGTTTACTGCTAGAAGTTGTTTTAAAACTTTCTTTGCCCAGTTCTAAAACTTTCTTCTTGTTTTCTGTCGTGGCTTACAGTTGTTGCTTTTTGATTCAGGGAAAATAACATCCAAAGTTGAAAGTAATTGAAGAAATCTTAGTTTCTAAACAAAGTCATGAGAAAGTGTTAAATTTTTAAGATTTCAGACTCTGTCATGTAAAAATATTTCGTGATGTAACAAATGCAAAATACCGAGTAATTCTGAAGATAGTTTGTTCATCATAGGTGCTGCAGATACTTGATCTCTATGCTCGGGTGTATGAAGATCTCTTGGCAATACCTGTTGTGAAAGGAAGGAAGACAGAGAAGGAGAAGTTTGCTGGGGGAGATTATACAACCACTTTAGAGGCATTTATATCTGCCAGTGGAAGAGCTATCCAGGTATTTACCTACTAAAATAATTATTTTTTTCATTAAATATAGGAAGATGAAATATTTAAACTGATGCTTGATAGACTTAGCTTTCTATTGAATAGAATTTTCTGTGTGCATCTATTTCAGGGAGCAACATCCCATCATCTAGGGCAGAATTTCTCAAAGATGTTTGAAATTGTGTTTGAAGATCCCAAGAAGCCAGGAGAAAAACAGTTTGCTTATCAGAATTCCTGGGGCATTACAACTCGGACTATTGGTGTAATGACAATGATTCATGGAGATAACATGGGATTGATACTCCCACCTCGTGTAGCCTGTATTCAGGTGTGTAAAAATGCCTTAAACTGTTTTCTTTCTTGTCTTGGAATTCATGAGCATTTCATATCAGGCATCTGGAAGACTTAATACAGGAAGGAGCTGTCTGGTTACAGAGTAGCTGTGTGAAGTTAATACAAATCATTGGTGGACCAGTCCCCTTTGATAGTTCATCCATTTGAAGTAATGTTATCAGTGTCATTAGTATGAAAAGGGAAATGTTTCCTTCATTTCTGAAAGCATGAAGGAAATTACTGGAATATGGGGCCACAATATTGGTTTCAAGTTTTTTATAATTATGAACTAATTTTTTTGTAGCATAAAGTACATGTCCTGTTCTCTTGCAGGTTGTAATTATTCCCTGTGGAATCACAAACTCCCTTTCTGAAGAGGACAGAGAGGCTCTGTTGAAGAAATGTAATGACTATCGGAGCAGGCTGCTTGCTGTCAACATCCGTGTCCGGGCTGATTTAAGAGACAACTACTCCCCTGGCTGGAAGTTCAACCACTGGGAACTTAAGGTACTTTTCTTTCCAGGAGGTGTTTTGAAGCCTAGGTGAGGAGTATATGTGAGGTATGCTAAGTTTGCCCTGTGTTCTCAAGGCAAATGTGTTCTGTAAATTATGAATTGCTGCTTGATAATTGGCGGTCGCTTTAGTGAATAAATGAAGAAAAGGTGTGTTCCAAGAGTTGTTCTGTTTGCTAGGTTTGCATGTCATTAGAGATTTTTAAACCTCCAGGGCTCTACTTATATACCTAGAAATTTAAATTAGGAGCATAAATTACTCGCATTTCTAAAAATGTGTACTAATACTTCAGTGTGCCATGATTCACAGCAGAGCCTTCTATGCATACAGCAGAACAGAGAAGATAAACCTTCAGTGTCAGCAAAGAAAGGAGCCATTTTTTTTGTTTCAAAATTGCCGTGTTCCCCTCATATAGCACTTAAAAGGAACAGTTCTGCTTCCTCTAATATGAGAGGCTTTTATAAAACAAAAATAGTAAACTGAAACAATGGTAATAATGGTAATTAAAAATTGAATGATGTGTTGAGTGTTGTTATGGAATCATATTTTTATTCTGAATTTAAAATCAGTTTCAATATGTTAATCTTCAAAGTAACCTGATAGAAGTTACCCAAATTGTTCAAAGTTCCCATTGTCTCAAAGTCTCAAAGTTCTCTTCCCTTTGTGTAACCTTTTTTATTTTTTTTTAATGGAGCTCTAGTACCATGAAGCCATGTTGGAAAACTTTCTGAATAAAATTAGGTTTTTCAAGGAGGGACACAGCACAGGGTAAACTTGATGTTTTTCATAAAATCTACTAATGTGTCCAGCATAATACCTAAACTGCATCTTCAGGCTCATTGCAGGAACAATACACTCCTTTTATTGAGTGTATAAGGAATTTCATAGGGTAAAAAATACAAAGGTGCTGGAATAAGAAGTACAAGAGTTAACTGGAAAATATTTTGCCTTATGCACTTTTCAGCTTAGCAGACTTCTGATGTTACTTCCTAAAAAAAAACAAGTCACTGGTACTTCTTTTGTATTGTCTGGTATTAGTTCCACTGCTTTCTTGGAAAATCTTCCTAAGGGACCATGAACTATTCTTTCACTTAGCAGTATTACAATTAGAAGTACTGGATACTCTTTTCCAAGTTTTTATTACGGAGACAATGTTTAGTGGGCATAAACTAGAATGTTCAGTTTGAATTGCTTGTTAATAACAGTTTTGAATAGCTTTTTATGTAGCTTTGTAGCAGTAGTAGATAGTTCATTGATCAGATGGATTTTACTGTATTATTCACCTTTTTAGTATAATTAAGGTAGTGGGGGCAGAGGGAGTGTGGGGAATCATTTGGAAGCTGTGAACCTGAGGAGATTCCAGAGTATACAACGCACAGAAAGCTTGGGTACAGGTTTTGATTCTCCTGTTCATCTCTTGAACACTGTGGAATGGTTTTAGCTTATAAACTTACTGATTCAATTCCCTTCAATTTCCTTTGAGGAGGCACAATCCTCCAAAATGCATTTGCATTCCCTTTTTTCATTTCCTGTGAAAGAATGTGTACACTCTGTAATACGTGTTAGGATGTAGAGAAAATAAGTTACATGGTAGACTCTTAACTGACTGTTTTCTGTAACATGGAAAATCTTTTTGTCTGATGGTGTACGGGGATGAGAAATTACATCTTACCACCAAAGTTTATAAACTTTGATATGATAAACTGATAAACTCTGAATTACTTGAAATGACTTGCTTTGCTAAAACAATTAGCTGTTTGTAGTCAAATATTCAGTGCAATTAATGTTGATATTAAGGCTGTATTTAACAGAACATTTGCTGTTTGCAAATTTGCTGTTGCATTTGTTAAAACAATACCTGTTGAATGCTATTGAAAGCATTCTGTGAAAACAGAATTAAATGTATTATTGGGTGAACTAGAACATTGTAGGAGTCTTAATTGTTCAGACTTAAAAAATCTGATTTGCAATATGTGGGATAACTTAGTGCAGTTTCAGTGGTGCTTCAGTATTACTTGCATGTTGGCACTGATGCAGTCTCCAAGCTAGTCTCTTGCTAGAAGCAAGATAGAATGCACAAATGAAGAGAGTATGGATGGGAAAGACAGAAATCATAAAAGATTTGGAATATATGGTGATTTTTTTTCCCAAAGAAACTTAAATGTATCAAGTGAGTCTATATTAAGACTGGACTTTAAAACAAACAAAAAGCCACAGAGAGAGAGAGAAAATGAACTCTTCTGAGAATTACTTCTTTATCATAACTTCTAATTTTTTTTTTTCTATGAAGGGTGTCCCAGTCAGGGTTGAAGTGGGGCCACGAGACATGAAGAGCCAACAGTTTGTAGCTGTTAGAAGAGACACAGGGCAGAAGCTGACATTGTCTGAACATGAAGCAGAAGAGAAACTTAAGCAAATCTTGGAGGACATCCATGCAAACCTTTACAGCAGGTAAACTAAGAGTTGCAGTAAATGGCTCTGCTAATCACAGATGCCCTTTATCTGTCAGAAGAACTTCTCACATTAATGGTTTATCTGTGGAGAAAGACAGGTTAGGCTCATCTTCCTGTTTGTGTCAGGTAATTTTCTGCCTCTTAAACTCCTTCACATACAGTGATAAGAGCAGCCTGTTGTTCTGAAAAGGAAGATAAAAGGTTGTGACCTTACTTTAAAAAATACATCAGTGAGTTCACATGTATTATTAATAAATAAATACACCATAAACAGGTATGAGCCATTGGTCATTTTATGACCAATGACCCTAAAACTGCCCAAGGAAGGGCAGCAGAGCTGGTGAAGGGTGTAGAGCACAAATCCTGTGAGGAGTGGCTGAGGGAGTGGAGGGGTGTTTCTTTTGGAGAAAAGGAAGCTCAGGGGAGACCTTATCACTCTCTACAACTACCTGGAAGGAAGGTGTTGCCAGGTGAGAGTTGGTCTCTTCTTCCAGGTAACATGTGACAGAATAAGAGGAAATGATCTCAGGTTGAGCCAGGGGAGGTTTAGATTGGGCATTGGAAAAAATTTATTCACTGCAAGTGTGGTCAAACATTGAAACAGGCTGCCCAGCACAGTAGTGGAATACTTGTCCATGGAGGTGCTCAGAAAACATAAATGTGCTTATGGACATGGTTTAGCAGTGGGCCTGGCAGTGTTGGCTTTGTGGATGGACTCAGTGATCTTAGAGGTCTTTTCCAGCCTAAATAATTGCATAATCCTATGTACAGGACTCATTTGTGAAAGATGCTTTTGGTGCAGAATTTTGAAAGACACAAAGCTGTCCAAGTAACTTCAGTAGCAGAAGTTCTGTGTTCAGAAGTGTATTTTAAGACCCTATTGACTGACCTTCACAGGATTGATTCAAATACTTTTGAAACTGTTTTTTGTCCTTATTGCAAATGCCAAAATCCTTCACAGGTCTGTCACTGCATATTGTTGCTCATAAGTCCACCAAGAAGAACAGGGTGTTGACACAGCAGTGTGGCAGATGAGCTTTTCTATTTCCTTTTCTGGTGATCAAAATTGTTTACAGGCAGAATATTTTTACCTAGTTCAAAAGCATCTTGTGATTTAGATTTAGAAGGTAATTTAAAAAGCAAAATATACATCTATAATATTTATTTCTGTCTGCTTCAGGTCAGTGTTTAACTGATGGGCACAACACTGGGAATGAACACAGTGAAATGTGCAGCAACCCATCAGTAATTAATCAAAATTTTACCTCCTTGAGGATCAGTGGTAGAAAGACATAACCTGATTAGGAAGATTCTAATGAATATATAGCTGTTTTTGTAACCTTTTGTTTTGACTGGCTCTGAAAACTCAGCTCATTAGGCCATGTGAATAAATCTGCCCTGACTGAATTTTTTCCTTTTCTTAGAGCGTCTGAGGACCTAAAAAGTCATATGGTGGTGGCCAGTAATATGGAGGACTTTCAAAAAGAGCTTGATTCAGGAAAGGTAAGGGGATTTACCTCTTCTACTCTCGTGCTTCAAATCTTTTTTATCCCTTACAAATAATGTTTTTATCAGAATATGCTTTTAAGAGAGAGTAATGTAAACATTTCATTCAGGTTACAATAACTTCACTGTCATTATTCTAATGCAGTGACAAAACACTTAGTAAGTCTCATATAAAGGGCCAGGTAAGAGTTTAAAGTACAAGCTATTTACGTCAAGGAAGTTTTACTTTTATGACTTGAGTAGAAGCCATTGGGTTCATTAAGAATTACTGCAAGTCAGAAACCTCCTTGGATTTATAGTAACAATAACCCGTCACGTGGATGAGTGAGCTCTACTGATCTAAACATCTGTGAAAAGGTTTTGAAGTTTGGATGGGAGATTGAGCCTTCAGCACAGAACTGAGCTGCTGTTTCTTTTACAAAGAACTGCTGACAGAATTTTTTAATCCTGGAATTCTGTCACAGATCAGATTGGGAAATTGTTTATTTGTTTGGATTAATGTGTTCAAGAGGTAGGATCCGAGCATTACTTAGTAAGGTTGTGTATTTTATAAAGGGAGATCCAATTAGATCCACTCTGAAAATTTCAAAATTCCTGATGAAAAATATACAAGTGCCAAGAATCTATAAATACTCTGTTAAACTTCAGAAATAATTGTAACTTATTCCTGGTTAGGCTTAACTTTCCATTATACTATTTTCTTGTATTTCTATTGCACTTATATTCAATTTAGAACAAAATTTAAAGGAATAATGATAAACTTCAGAGGAGGGACTGATTTATCAATGTCCAGCACTCACTGTTGTGTGCAGCTAGATTCTAGATATGACAAAAAGAATTAAGCTGGTTTTGTAATGCTTAGAATTCTAATGTAATCTAAATGTAGTTAAGCTTGAAAATGTGAACAAATAATTTTACCTTCTATGTTGGACACTTCCACTGTTTTGGTACTTAGGTTATATGAACTTATTATGAGCTGCATATCTGAATTGAAAAAAAAAAAAGAAAAAATATGCCATTTGATGTTTGTTTCACTCTCTTCCTATTTCTGTTATATTAACATCATTTTATAGCATATGTATTCTGAATTACTTGAAATTGCACTCTGTTAGCATTGACTACTGTTTAAGAGGAAAATTTTAAAGATTAAATAACTGCTCCTGTTTAATTCCTGCTGCTGTTTTTCCCTTAATGGAATTGCAGATTCTTAACTCCTCAAAAACGTGGACTGTTTTTCATTTCACTAACAAAAGATTAATGCAAGAACAGTGTAGTAGAGTGATAATAGTTCCTTTTTTCAGTTGCAAGAAAGTGAAACTATAAAGTAAAGTCTACTAAAGGTGTGTTCCAGTTAATGGCAAATTGAGAATTTTGCAGTAAGAATGTAAATTAGGTGAAAGAAAAATGCACTGAGTAAACCTTATTCACAGGTTGGATTAAAATTGAGTGAATTAAGGTAAAAAATTAAGGTAAAAAAATTGAGGTAGAATTAAAATGAGTGAAGGCTGAATTTAGTAGCTGAGGTTGCCCTCAGCTATCAGCATTTCACGAGTATTCAAATGTGTGTAGGGGGTGTCTTTTTAACAATAATGCTACCTCTTGGTAACAAACTGAATTTTCTCAGTGGAAGTCCATCAAAAATAAAAAAAAAGTCACTAAAATTGAATATAAATCTAGGGGCAAGAGATCTGCTACAATAGCTAAGAGTAATACAAAGTGCAGTGTGTGACGTTATCATTTCAGCCTTACTCTCTCAATTTTCTTCAGTTAAGCTAAGTGAAGGAAAGAGCAGGAAGCTGCACACCCACCCCCATGCCCCCCCCTCCAAAGAAATGTGCTGTTGGTAGTTCTGTTTTCTTAAAATAATGTATGCTCAGAATAAATGAAAATTCATAGTAATGGAATTAAAACGGGAACTTTTTTAGGGCACTGTCTTACAGTGTATAAGGTGAGTATTTGCTCAGTAGCTTGAAAATTTTAAACTTTTCCTGAAAAATAGAACATTTAATAAAAAAAAGAGTGTTTCTACTTTGCACAGAAGAAAGATGTATTTGTTAAAAAAAAATAAATTTAAAGGGTGCTTTGGGTTTGTGTAGGATCTTCCGTACTGCACTGTGATGACTCTGCTTATCTATTTCTCTGATGAAGAAGAGCTATTAAAATTCAATTGTAACAATTGGAACTTTTCCCAGTTGGAGATCTGTATATGAGATCTGAAGGTTTAGGAATCGTCCAAAGACAAAGATTATTGTTTTACATGTATAACTGTTGCGTTTTTCTTTCTCCTCTCCTCTCCTCCCTTCAGATTGTACAAATCCCTTTCTGTGGGGAAATTGAGTGCGAGGATTGGATCAAGAAGACCACTGCCAGGTAAAATACAACTGATATGCAGAGTATTTACCAAGATCAAAATCAAAATGTTTTGAATATAAAACAGGAATGCAAGATGCCTTTGGGTATAACACTTACGTACAGACTCTTGCTGTCCTACATAATTCAATATATTTACTTCCTTAGCTCTGGAACTTTCAGAATAATTAATGCAGTTTTAAGATTTTGTATGTAATTGCACTTTATTGCACTTTTATTTTTAATATAAATATTTATTTATGAATATATTTTTTATTAATATCCTTTTATTTCAGGGATCAAGATCTTGAGCCTGGTGCTCCGTCCATGGGAGCAAAAAGCCTCTGCATACCTTTCCAGCCGCTCCGCGAACTCCAGCCTGGAGCAAGATGTGTGTGCGGCAAAAACCCTGCCAAGTTCTACACCCTCTTTGGTCGTAGTTACTAAATGACTAGTGAAAGAACCTTCTCCTTTATCTGTGAATTGAACTTTTTTTAAGAAGACTGAAATAGCCCCTTAAACTTCAATCGGTTTTGTGACCTTTTTAAATAATTCAAAGACAAAGCCATAAACCATAACCCAGCTCCCCAATGGTCAGTCTTAGGCTAGCAGTAATTCACAGACTTTTCTGTAAACATCTCCAATAAAATAAAGATGTATTGTGAGCTGTAACATGCTGTGGTGGGTTTTTTCTGTGTTGCTCAATAGGGAGGAATAGGTATATCCTTCGCTCGTGTCTTTTTTTGTGGTTTGGTGCATGTCATTTCCTTGTACATTGAGAAAATGCCTGAAAGATTGGAGAGAATGTCATAGAAACTACAGTACACTTCAGCATGCTGACATCTACTTTCTAGATCAAACATCTACTTTTAATTTTGCCTTCAGATTTTTAATAGAGACTTGCTGCTAACCTGTAGGCATAGTAATTACTACCTTTAGAAAACTCCCTTCTGAAGCCAGGTCTTTCAAGGAATATTTTCATAAAAACATAAAATCATAAATGGCTTGGAAGGGACCTTAAAGATCATCTCATTCCAACTCCCCTGCTGTGACAGGGACACCCTCCACTAGACCAGGCTGCTCAGAGCCCTATCCAGCCTGACCTTGAACACTTCCAGGCATGGAACATCTACAGTTTCCCTGGACAACCTTGTTCCAGTGCCTCACCACGCTCACAGTCAAGAATTTCCTCCTAATATCTCACCTGAACCTGCCCTCTTTCAATTTTAAGCCATTCCCCCTTATCCTATTACTACCTGCCCTTGTAAGTCCCTCTACAGGTTTCTTGTAGGCTCCTTTTTAGGTACTGGAAGGGGCTCTAAGGTCTCCCTGGGGCCTTCTCTGCTCCAGGCTGAGCAACCCCAACTCTCAGCCTGTCTGCACAGGAGAGGTGCTCCATACCTCTGAGCCTCTTTATCACCCTTCTCTGGACTCATTCCAATAGCTCTGCATTGTTCTTATGTTGATGGCCCCAGAGCTGGACACAGCACTCAGGGTGGGGTGTCAGGAGAGCAGAGGTAGAGGGGGAGAATCCCCTCCCAGATTTTCAACCCCTTGTAAAGCCAGTTTGAAAGATTAAGTGACACTGTAGCATGATGCTGGTGGGGCCATTTCTTGCAGCTATTTTGCCAAGCTCTGTGTTTCTTATTTTGCAAACTGGCCTTTATGGCTGTGTGACAGTGACACTGCAATGAGTAATGCAAAGGCAGTCTGAAGAGAGTCAAGTTCAGCGCTGGAGATTTTAGCCTGTGGTTATATTTACAGCATGTTTCATAAAACCTGTTTTGCTTTTCCTACACTTACCAAGTGTTGCTCTAGCAGAGGAGGCTGGATGTTACAGAGTTGGGAAATCATTTTAAAAATAACATTACTTCCACTCTGAGCACAAGATTGGCTTTAAAAAATAAAGAGGTGGCCCTGGCACAAAACAGTGGTTAGATGACACACGTTTGATTTATTACTTTTTTTCCTCCTGTATGTTTGAAGGCTGTCTACATGAACACCTTTCCCTGACAAGAGCAGAGTGAAAACTCAGCAATTAAAAAGTTGGACCAGTAAGATCCTCCCCAAACTCTTCCTGGGCCAACACTACGTGGCTGCCTGTTTTGAAAAACCTGTTTTTATGTAGCAGCCATAGTCTTAAGCATGCAGGAGACTCAGAGTGCTATTGCCAGATCTTCTCTGCTTTTCAAAGGCATGCAGAATGTTTGCTTTTCCCCAGATTCCTGTGGTCAGCCTTCCTAATCAAAATTTTGAATATTAAAATTTGAACCTGGCCTGTCCAGTTTAGGATCATGTGCCTTGTGCCCCAGTTTTTCCACAGAAAAGTGGAAAAATTATTAAATATTTCAAATCAGCTTGCTCAGAGTGCTTGAAACTTTGAAATTCCCTGTAATATTCTTTAGATTATGGTTAGTCCTGAAGGGTTTGCTTCAATTGCATCTTAAACTCATCTATCTTGCATTTGTGTAGATATTTTCTCAGGTGTAGTAATGGGCAAAGGATTTAGGGAAGCATTTGTCTGTGCATTCATTTATCTTTGGATTCAGTTGACAAAGCAGATGATTTGCCCTAGGGTCTATATCCTGGTGTGCTGCCTCTAATGCTGGCTGGGATTGTACTTTGAGAAAGAGGGTGAGCAATAACACCAGAGTGATGTTTTCACAGCCTGAAATGGTGGGTGACTAAGAGTAGCCTGGAGAGTGATATCTTAGGGTATGAGAGGCAGGAATGTGCACAGATTTTTTGGCAAACCAGATTTTTAAGAATAGCTGAGCACTCTCAGTTCCCACTGAAATGCTCTACAACACCCATATTTTAAAAATGAGATGTGGAAGCTCTTAGTAGCTCAGAACAAAGGAAAGGCAAAACTAAATGCATCCTCTGACCTTATCAGTTTGAACAAACAGCCAACCTTCAACCAGTTGACTGGATCAAATCCTCTAGTAAACATGTTGACACACTGTTCTTAGAAATTAGTTGCTCTGAGCCTACAAATGGGTTTGTTTGAAGACAGATTTCACAGAATGCCAGCCTTTTTTTTTTTTTCTTTTCTTTTTCCCCCTCTTACTTTTCCAGAACATATTTCTTCCTGGTTGTAATAAGGCTTGAAGGGTCTGAAATGTTGATACCTCACATGCAGATGTCCCTGTGATGATCTTCCAAAAGAGGATAATGTTTGCCTGGGAGAGATAACATCCATGTTAACTATCCTTTTGCCAAAAGCACAATCTGAGCTATCTATGAAGCATGATAGAAAAAAACTTTCAGACCCTGAGTAGATTCTGTCTGTTAGAAAAATAGGTATATGAATTGGAATAATACACTGCTGTTGATTAAATGATGCTTTGTGTTTATAATAGAATTGCAAAATTCCTGGTGTGCTTTAGTTCTTATGTACTCATAAATTTGAGTTAAATTGTAAGGGGGTCTAAGGGAAGTGCCTTAACATCATGGTAGCAGCTCCTTATTGGAAATAGAGCACAGGTGAACATTTTAGCTCTGCTGCAAAGAGAGTGCTTCATTTTATATGTAGTTTTGGTAACCACAACCTCGTGTAAGGCAGGGCTTTTGAGACCACTGAAGTCTGACCTTGGTCTCTACTCACTGAAAGGTGAATAACTTGAAAAAAAATTCTCACTTTTCATGCTCTGTAGTTCAGGTAATAAAATAAGTAGTTAAACATCACTTTAATATAAGAAGGAAAAAAATGCCATGGGAATAGCTAGGATAGAAGTGGTGACACAGGTGTGAGAAGATGAAAACATGAGTAAGTGCCAATTTTCAATGTTGTAATTAGTTCTAGTAATCCACCCTTCCAGGCTTAATGGTGTTCTTAAAATGGCAGGAGGAGGGGAACCCGTGAGTTGCAGCTGCAGTCTGTGCGTAGGCAAATGACCAAATGTTAAAAATTACGTATGTTGGCAGGAAAGGCTTCTAACAAACTGGACTTTGAACATAAATATATTGGCTGTTGAAACCCTGTGAGCAAAAATCCAGATGAAAAGTGGGGGTGGGTGTTTGTTTTTAACCTAAAGTTAATTCACCTTGGGAAGCCTAAGGCCAGCAGGGACAATTGGTCAGCTCAGGTTATCAATATTATCTTATCTCTCCATGGCTGTACTGCATGTAATTCATGTAATTTCCTTCTGTCCTACCTCATATCTATCTGTGGGCATATATGTACACAGATAGGCATTTTAAATAAAAAGCTGGATCATAAATTTTTCAAGGAAAACATCTGGTCTTATGGCCCATACTGCCTGGTGTGCCACTGGTAGTAGTTTGTGAGTTTGTCTTAACTATGGGGACACTCAGAGCTCAAGAGGTACTGCAATAAGTGACAAAAAATGTTACTGCTTCAGGATCTATTTTCCAGAAATGGCACAAAGTACAAGCTGGAACTTCAGCAGCTTGAACTTCTGGTTGTACTTTCCCCATCTCTGACTTTTATGTTCAAGCGTATTAGAATTACTTTGAGATTTTGAGACAGGGTTGTCAAAATGGGAAAAAACCAATGTGCTTTGGTTTTATTGTTAAGCCTCAGCTTCCATGTCTACTGGCAGTTTGTTTAGAAAATGACCTCTAAATTTTCTCCATTTCCATGAGCAGTGTTAAAATGTGCCAAAAGTACAAGAAGTTGTTGTATAGTTGTTGTACTAGGTTGTTAAAATGGAAAGTCAGTTCAATTGTCTTTGAAGCTTGTTCTATGGGCAACATCTTCAGCGAGTTTCACAAGCAGTTCATGTTCGTTGTGCTCTTAAAAATCATGTTCACCCAACATGGAATTCAAATGTCTTTTTGCATAGGTGTATAGTAGGATTTTTTCAGTACTAAAATTACTGGGAAGAGAAATGGCTGGAACAGGCATGAGAGTTTTATGCACAAGAGAGGTCCCTTCTAACCACTTAAAATTCTGAGCAACCTTTTTATGCTCTCCTGGCTGGGCCTTATTCAGTTTTTTGGGACACTGACACTGAGTAGAGTAGCAAGTGCTGGTGCTCCCAGTACTCTTCCTAGGTTTATTTTTGGTTTTGTTGGAAAAAATGCCTCCTGAGGGTGGGACACCTGCAGGACTGGAGCCCTCACGGTGTCTTCACATGACAAATCTTGCTGAACTGCCCTTTAAACTGATTTATTGTTTTACTGCTTCCTATAAAAGTGGCTCCCAGGCGTGAGCAGCAGTGACACTGAAGGGCAGGATCGCGGGCAGGGAGCCGCTCAGCGCTGTCTCCGCAGATCCCGGAGCGAGCGCGGGGAGCCGCAGGAATGGGCCGCTACTCAGGCCGCAGCAGCCGCCTCATCCTCATGTGCGTGGTCAGCCTCGCCGTCTTCATCATTGAGATCTCGGTCGCCTACGTGGGCAATTCTCTCTCCTTGGCCTCAGATGCCTTTGCTGTTCTCTCCCACTTGATCTCCATGATCATCGGGCTGGTCGGAGTCCGCTTCAGCCGCGTCAAGTGGCACAAGGCCAGCACGTTCGGCTTCAGCCGGGCCGACGTGCTGGGCGCTTTCGGCAACTGTGTCTTTGCCACCGCGCTCATGTTCAGCATCTTCGTGGAGGCTGTCAAGAGGTTTATCAACCCTCAGAAGACTGAGAAAGCGCTGCTCGTCCTCATTATTGGAGTTTCAGGTCTGTTCTTCAACCTGTTGAACTACGTTATCTTCATGGAGTGCTGCTATTGTCATGCAGCCCCCGGAGACACCGAAACAGGTAAATACCCTCAGGCGGCTGCTCTGCCCCCGCACTTCTGCTTGGTTATAGGGACTATTCACTGCTTCTCTGGGATGGGCGAGGAAAACGTAGTTTTCTTCACTCTTTTTTTAGCAAGGGTGATGGATTTTATGCCTGAACCTATGCATGTTCCCAGCTGTTGCCACAGCAGTTTATCAGCAAGTAACGGGCAGGCAGTTCCAGTGCTGTCTTTCCAAAGCATATACGGTGATCTGCACGGGAAATTTCCTCCCTAATCCACTGGCTGGCCAAACATGGGACAAAGCGTGCTGCCACCCTAAGGAGATACTTGTTCTGAAATACCTAATCCCAAAATACCAGTCATCCCCAATCTCCACCTCTCAGTATTTTAGTAATTCTGCTGTAATTTTTATTCAGAGACATGGTTATCTTTAGAGCGGTGTTCACTGTTTGCAGGAGACAAAAGAATAGGTAAGGGCAAAAGGAGAGTCTCACCCTTTCTTGTTTTGGAAAATGGTGTGAAAATATTTGGATCCTGACTGAAAAGTCCTGTGGCTACAGTGCCGATAATTCTTTACTGATGTTTGTTAACCCATGCTTGGGAGAGCATGCAGAGGAGAAACACACATACTTGGCCACAGAAATGTTTTGCAGGAGTTTCTCTTCAGTGCATAGAGTTTTGGCCTTTCAGTTTATTTTTAGCATAGGATTTAAAAAATTCTACATTTGGGAGGAGAGACGGGGACTGATTTTTTTATTCCTGGAGAAACTCTCTCGCTTTATTTGATGTAAGAGACATGTGAGCTCTATTTCCCTCTCAGAATGTTTTTATATACACATGCAAATGTATTTCTTAAAACTAGAGATACTTCAGTTGAGATAGGAGCCAAATATTTGCAAAGTGTTGACTGGATGTGCTGGGGGGGAAGCTGAGAGCCTGGCTGAAAAAGCAGCTGCTGTTACATACTGCTCTAGGTGAGGTAAGGTAAATTTTGTGTTTGACTTTCAGGCTGGACAGGGCTTTGGAACGAGAAAATTTTTTTAGTTTATGTTATAGTGTTTAATGCATTTTAAATTGGAAAATATTTCTGTTCATTATTAAAGGTATCTCCAGATCATATTAAAACTTTACCTTTGTTGCAGCTTAACATTAAAGCCAGATGCATGACTGATTTTGGTGCCTGCTTGTTTATATGCCTACCTGTTTAAAATTGAAGCTTCTCTCACTCTAAATTTCTGGTGATATGTAATATTCTGGGGGATTTGACTGGCTTTTGTGCTGGGAACTGTCAGCAATTCGTGACAAAGTCTCTATTTATGATGACTTATTGGAAGGCAGCTTCTGAAATTGTGCTTCTGAAATTGTGCTTCTCAGGGAGGAGGAACACATCAGCACTTACAAAGGAATTAACTGAAATTAATGGCAATTGTGTAGCTAATGATGATCTCACTGAATTTCCAGGATCCTCCTCCTAATAACTTTCTGGGACAACACAGCCATCTCTCTCCCTCCTATAGACTCATGTCCAAAGACCTGGCAACTCGACTTTGTTTTCAACTGAATTTAAGTTGCATGAGCCAGGGATAAATTTTGTACTATCCCACAGTATGTAGATTTGCAGGTGGTTTTGCCTCTCTTTCTGGTACAGTGAAACTTCTCTGCTTCCAGTAGTGTCTACAGGCAAGATAATGCTGTTTTATACAGTAGAGGGAACTCTCTTTACTTCTGGACTTAATTTTGCAATTCCCACTTAGGTAAAATTTCACATTTATTTCCTCTAATCTTCTCTATATTCAACCTGAATGGGATTTTTATTATGTTTCTTTCAAAAGAAAGAACAGGTGGCTGTAGTCTGAAAAGTATACTTGCATGTCTTACATATATTTCAAGGACATATTAAAAAACATGAAAAAAGAGGAATTCTATCCCTCTGCCTCTTGTCATCCTACATATGAGGAAAATAGGCTCTTTCCTGGAGCTGGAAGGCAAGGTGAATTTTCTAGTGTGTCAGCACCACTAGCAGAAATTCAGGCAGATGGACATGGGCTCTGAGTGCTGCTGGTGTTGTCCACCTTTCCACAGGCAACACCTTTGGAGACACCTGGGCAGGCTCCTGACATCAGTGGTGGTTTGCTGGAAGGTAAAGGTTTGTAGAGCAGCTCTCTACCTCTTGAACTTTCTAGGGAAAAAGGACAATTGCCTTTACATCTCTGTTCCCCAGACAGGGAATGGATTGAAACCACCCTCTCCTCTCTTGTTTGCACCACTTTGAAAAAACCGAAGCAGAAATTGAAGAGAGCAGGTCTGTCCTCTACTGCTGAACTGTGTGTGCTGAGGGCAATGGGGGCATCTGAATCCATTGAAGCAAATTCTTCTGTGTATCAGTGCCACAATTAATCACCACAGGCAGCAGTTCATCTCATTGCTGTGCTGTAAGGCCGACCATCGGGGATGGAACAATTAGCTGCTGGGTTTCCTGGGTGCTGCTGACAGCAGGGGCAGAGTGAGATGTGTTTATAATGAGCCCAGTGGACTCTGAGGGAGGTGTTTACAGGTGCCAACTCAGCTGTCCATTTTTTGCCTTGTTCTACAGCTGTACTCCTCATTTAACTCATTGCAACATCCACTCCCCAAGTTCTCATCTTAATACGAATATTCTTGTTGAGCGAGTAAAAATGTGTTTTTTGTAAGTTGCCATCCCTGCTTATGGAGCCAATTTCTTCCTTCATCCATTTTCTAGGTTTGTTTTGCTTCTCACCACTAACTCTTCAATCCCTCACCCCTCATTTTTTCTGGTTTTTGCTACACTTTTGCTCTGTGTCCTATTCCCGAAGTCTTCATCTGCTGTCATTCCCCTTTGCCTTTCTTTCTCTCTCTCAGTTGTTCAAATTACAGCTGTCCAGCTGTAAACAACTCTCCCCACCAGGCTGAATTCAGGTCTCTATGTCCTCTAAGTTCATCCTTGCACTTGATTCAGACAAATGTAGTTCCCCATACCAAGTCAGGACTAAGAGGAGAGGTCAGCAAGAGAATAGGGAGGACATGCCCCTGTTCTTTCTTTTGATGCTGGCCCAGACCAGCCACTACAGGTATAAAAGTACTTCTGTCCTCTCTAAAGGAAGCACTGTGTAGAGGAGCTTGAGCCAGCTGGGCCATCCATAGCAAAGGGCATCATGGACTAGTTAGTGCTTTGGCTTAAAATCCAGGAGATACTTGTTAAAACACAGAAATATTAAAGCTTCCCTAAGAAACTTTTCCCAGAAATTGAAATTCACAGAAGACTTTTCTTGCTGTTGCTGCTGGATATGACAGAGCACCTTCAACCAGGGTTTTCTGACACTTTTGAGGTCTTGTATCTTATGCAGAAAGTCATGGCACAAAGATGAAGAACATGGCTGAGTAGCAAACAGATGAAAATAAAAACCATCATGCTCTCATAATAAATACCAGACAATTTTAATGCTGTCCATACACCTTACAATCAGTCATAAAAACACAGAAGCCTGTTTTACTGCACACAGAGACCCAATTACTCTTGTCCATGTAGGTCAGTGCAATTGTCTCTTCTACTCATTTATACACAGTTTTAAACTGTTAGAGGAACCACAGTTTGAAAAGCACCACATTAGTCTGATCATAGTAATTCTCTTTGTTTGTCTTGAGAAAATAAATAAAGGTTTAACCTGGAGAAAACATTTGTTCTGTCGTCTTGTGATCTGTACAGGGAGGTGGGGAGGGAAGTAGGAAATAAAGACATCACCCAACCAAATCTACCTGACATTGAGACACCCATAAAACGTCTCAGACTGGGAGACAACAGCTCTCACTTTTTCGTGAGAGACCTCATGGTCTTTGCACTGCTCATTAAATAAAACATGCTCTGTGTTAGCAGCCAAGTGCCTTTTGCTTTTCATGTGGCTGTCTGTGCAGTTTGGCAGGTATGTGAGCTTTTGGTGTGGCATCACTGCTGGACCTTGATTCTCCTCTTTCAGTGAGCACCAGCAGCCTGCCTCTCTGATAAGAGATGGAAAGCAAGCTAGCAGTCACATAAATGGAAAACACACCTTCTTTCTCCTTATGGACCTATGCAGAGTGAGTTTTTTTTATTCTGAGGCTTTCTGTGAGGTAAATCTTTTTTCCAAGCTTTGTAAGTAGGAGACATTTGGGGACAGATGTGTGAATGAAGAGAGGCAATCACCTTTACTGGCTGGGTGATTTGGGAAGACTTTGTTGCTGTAATATTCTAGACTAGACTAGACTAAATATTCTATAAATATTATAATTATAATATTCTATAAATATTTATTATAAAATAAATATTCTAGACTAAATATTCACATCGGTTGGTGCAAACATGCTGATCCCAGAGGAAGTGAGAAGACTTATAGAACAAAATAACTGAATAAATGGCTGCTTAATCTGTATTGTAATGTCACAGACCTTCCCAGTGGAGACCTGTTCAGCTAAAATGTGCAGGTATCAAAACAATTTTATTTGTAGCTGTGCTCTCTGATTCAACAATTGCAAAAATGCCCACTGCAAGTGGCAAAAAATGGCCTGGGAATTGAAGTTCCAGAACAAAGGATTTCAGTTTCTTAGGTTGTCAGCCTGAAGAATTTAATGATGACTTAATTTAACCCCATTTAAAAGAGAAAAATAAGTTCCCTGGTTGGAATAGCTTTCTTTCTCAAATGCACTGCTGAAAGTGTGACAGACTTTGCCAGGTGGTGATGACTCAGAGACCTTTTTAAGGAATTAGAAGGAGCCCTGAGTGTAACACCTCTACCAACAAACCTCTGGTTTACTCTGCTTTTTGCACCTGAAAAGATTAAAATCCTTTTCTCAAGATCAGCATTATTCTGTGCTTCCTCTCTTTTGAGTGTATTTTCAACAGGTAGATTTTATTTTTCCCTGAAAGCACCAACCCTTCAGTAAACCCTTCATGCCAATTCATGCCCTGGCTGCATTCATACAGATGATTGCAGAATGCACAGCACCAGAGTTTGCCAAAAGACAGTTCTGTCACACAGTGCATCCTCATCCTCAGATTTATGTTGCCTCTGTAGTGCACTGTGACATCCAACATTATGCAGAAATGAGGGAATGTATGCTTAATGCATTTATTTCCATAAATCCCAGAAGTTTTATTGTGTTGGCATGCAAGTAAACAGAGCCTACTGTAATAAAATATTTAGATTTTATGGCTTTGCTGGATGTAGTCCTCTCAAATGGAATAAAAAGGCCAAGGGACAGTCTCAAGTTATTTTTAAGTGTTTATCAAATGCCTAAGACTGAATAGAGATTTATCTTCTTTAGTTTAATAGCGTGGCAAATAGTCCTCACCAAAATTTTCCAAAGCTTTTCTGCAAAAATCTTTTCCAAAGCCACTGCAAAGGTAACCAGATTTGTGTCAATATCAATTTATATTCGGTGGTGCTCTAATACAAAGTCTTTAAAAAGAAAAAGGAAGAGACTGTGAAAGTTTATTTAGCAATGTCCTTCTCTAAATTTTCTTCAGAATTTTGAGTGCTCTTCAAAGAGACTTCAGAAAATAATCTGGGGATTAGTTGTTAATGAGAAAATGTCCATCAAAGTGAGTAAAAGCAAATGTTTTAGGGCTACGTTGTGTCCAAAATGGAAAGTGCAGAAAGATGGTTTATGCAACAAGATAAAGGTGAGATTAAACTCTCTGAACCTAGATTCCAACAGTGCTAGTGCTGCTGAACTTTGGGTACCTGCCCTCGCTCTCAACCTTGAACCAATTTCTTAGGGAGGGCATGGACAGACTCTGAGTTACATCATAGTATCTGGGGTGAGCTGTAAGGAAGTAAAAGGACTCTAAGATGACTGAGTTCAAAGCCATAAACAGTTGCAATACAATGGGTTTTTTAAGGCTGTCATCTTTTATATGTTAACTGCAATTGCTTTATTTGGATGCTCTGCAGACAGTTTGACACAGGCAGAAGTCTGGTATCAGTTTCAGTCAAGAAGTGCTGCTAATACAGGAAATGAAGCTTTTGCAGTAGGACTCAATGCAATTTACAGTGATGAAATCAGTGAGTGGCTTTCTCATTGCCATGTTTTTTGCAATGGGCTGTGCTGCCTGGAAAAGGTCATACGTAGATATACGTATACCAAAAAATACATTTATATGAGAAACACAGAACTACACTTTTTAAAAAAGTAAAGTATTTGAAATATTTCATGAAGCTTTATCCAGGTTATAGAGAAGAGACTGAAATATGCAGAAAGGTTTTTATGTTGGGTATTAAGTGCAGAGAATGGTGACTTGTAACTAAAAAACTGAACAACCATCTTAAAATAGGAAAAAATATAACAGCAAGACGACATTCTGGCCTAGGAATTAGATAATCCCACAGGCTCATAATTTCAGGTTGACCCACCAGTATATTCAAGTGAAATTTAGGAGAGCATGAAAAATACATTCTCAGGCCAAACTGCAGTAGAGAGTTTCTCCCCAGGACAGTTTCAGGACTGTCATGAAGAGTAACAGCTGTGATTAAAAACCCAGCAACATTCACCTCTGTACTCTGCCAAGGACACTAAGAAACCTTTTCCCCAGACTGAAGTCTTGCTAGCCTAGGCTTCTGCTCCCTGGGTTGAAGCAGACCTAAAGACTTCACAGCCATTCCACCATTCAGCCTATCCCAAGAAACCCCATCCTCCTCTCCTAGGTGTGAGAGGGAGACACGAATAAAATGAGCAAGGAATGAGGAACAAACCACCTTCCACAACTAAGTCTGTTGACCAGTGTTGATTTTGTTCTTCATTTTTTGGTTGAATTTATCTGTGGCAGAAGCCAACTACGTGGTCTCCATTTAGATTTGCTATAATTTGGTCCGTGATTCCTAATTTAGAGAAACAAACTTCACAAGCTTCAGAGTCAAGTCTGTTGCCAGGTCTTCTTGGAATTTGGTCTGTGATTCCTAATTTAGAGAAACAAGCTTCACAAGCTTCAGAGTCAAGTCTGTTGCCAGGTCTTCTTGGAATGGACCTTAAAGCCCTCTCACAGCCACCTATTGCATTTCAGGCCAGGGATGCTGCCTTTAAATGTCATGTGCCCAGGATCAGCCTCAGCTTTTTAGTACAAATGTAACATTTTCCTCCCCACAGCCTTAAAGCTTAATAACGCCTTCATTAGTACAGCATCGGGTGGGTGTTGGCTTCTTTCATTCTCTAGTTTCTTCCAGGTCATTCCTGAAATGTGTTTTGTAATAATGTTTATGATGGGTTAAAAAATAAAGTCTGACAGGACACTGATCAGCAGAATGAAGAGAGATCTCTCTTAACAGTAATGCTAATGGTTCCTTATTTTCATGATTCTTTTTGCTATCCAAATTCTACAGAAGCGCGAGACTGTGAGGGACCTTATTTTCATTCAGCAGTAGAAGAAAATTATCATCATTACTGCTGTTATTGTTGTCATATTTCATAATTACAGATACCCTACTTTCAAAGGCTGGTGATCGCTTCTATGGAAGGAATTAAGTAGATTTCTACCTGCCACCTTGAAAATTAATTACTTAAGGGGAATTTGGCACAAATCTGCAAAACCAAGAGTGGCATAGGGGAGGTCAGTAGCCTTTGAATGTTTGTCCTGTCTTCTGAAACAAGAACATGTTAAGTGAAACTAGCAGGATTCGGATTCAAAACAAGGCGAAAGAGGCAATAGGCTGAGAGAGTTGAGGCTGTTCAGCCTGGAGAAGGGAAGGCTCTGGGGAGACCTTAAGGCACCTTCCATTATCTAAAGGAGCCCACAAGAGAGCAGAAGAGGGACTTTTTACAAGGGCAGGTAGTGACAGGACAAGGGGGAATGGCTTTAAACTAGCAGAGGGTAGTTTAGATTAGATACTAGGAAGAAATTCTCTACTCTGGGTGGTGAGGCACTGGAGTACATTGCCCAGAGAAGCTGTGGATGCCCCATCCTTGGAAATGTTCTTGGCCAGGTTGGATGGGGCTTTGAGCAACCTGCCCATGTCTCTTCTTGTGGCAGGGGGGTTCCAAACTAAACTATCCTATGGTTCTTCACACCGTGAGAAGTAATGTGTGGAGCTTGTTTCAAATTAATGTTGAAGTCTGCATTTCTTTGTGAGAGCCTGGACTAGGAGATGAAAGAAAAATCCATTGAGGGCTACTAGATACAGATATCTAGCTCAGAAACTCACTTGGGCTGAAAATACTTGAAGAATAAGAGAGTATTAAGGGAAAGTATAATATATACTACCCTGCTTTACTGTTACCTAAGCATCCCCTTATGGCCACAGGTGGGGACACTCTTGGCTGCCAATGGCTAAGTGTTAAAATATGTATGTTGAGTACTTTGAAAGCTTGGTACACAGAGATCTTGAAGCTTACAGGAGTGCATTGCATCTTTGGGGTTCAGAAGGGAAGTTTTCTTGTTTGTAATAATTTTAGGAGTTCTGAAGAGTTTTTCTAATTTCTGTTGCTGATGAGGATGAGAAAACTGCAGCTTTTCTAGCAGCATTGTAGCTGAAACTAAAGTTGGCAAACCATTCAGAAAACTAAAGTGCTGGACAACCTGTTCTGTATCTCCTAAGAACTTGTTCCAACTCAGCATAGTTAGAAATGGAGAGCCTGGGATATTTAGGCTGGTGGTTGGTTGTTTTGGTTGTTTTTTGTTTTTTTGGTTTTTTTTTGTTTTGTTTTTTTTTGTTGTTTTTTTTTTGTTGTTTTTTTTTGTTTTTTTTGTTTTTTTTTAGTAATATGTACCATACCACAGCCATCTCAGGACTGGATGAATAAGTGAAATCATAACATTCTACTGTTGAGTGTCTGCAGTCAGTGTAAAACACACATGGATGCCGAGCACGCTGCAGAGCAATCATACACATGGATCCTTTCTGAAAGGACTTGAGACCAAATGTTCTGATCCTGCAGGTGGATTGGTGCAGGCAGAATAGAAGCGCCAGGAAGGGAGAAGAGCCTGAGTGAAAACACTGGCAATGGGATCAGTGACTCCTATGTTCAGAATCATGGCTTTCTTTTGGACTGTGTGGAAGGAGATCAAAGCGTAAAAGAGCAACAGGGATAACACATACTTAATTCTGAAGATTCACCTGAATTAATTATTCTTGTTGTTGAAAGCAACAACTTATTAAATGAGAATGATTAAGGTAACTTTGCTCACCTGGCAGTTTTAGGAGCTGTTATTTTTTAAATGATTGTGGCACTTAGCTAAAGAGGGGCCAGGGAGGTTTGGATGCATAATGAGAAGCGTAAAAGCTTGGATGTCCAAGAGGCTTCTAAGCAGCTATAGTGTAAAAGCAAAGGCCCTTGTATGGATGAAGAGCTGGTCAGAAGATGCCCTGGTTTTGGCTGGGATAGTTTATTTTCTTCATAGAAACTGGTACAGTACTGCATTTTGGATTCGGCATGAGAAAAATATTGCTAGCACTCTGATGTTTTAGTTGTTGATGAGTAGTGCTTCCAAGTCAAAGAGTTTTTGGTTTTCTGTGCTCTGCAAGTGAGGAGCTGCACAAGAAGCTGAGGGGGAGCACAGCCAGGATAGGCAGGACCTGAACTGGCCAAAGGGATATTCCATACCACAGAGTCATTTTCAGAACATAAGCTGAGGGGAGTTGGCCAGGAGTCACTCATTGCTGCTGGGGGATAAGCAACTGTTTGTTTCCTTGATTTATTTTTGTTTTGTTTTTGTGGGTTTGTTTGTGTGTTTTTACTTTGCTTCAATTACTAAACTGCTCTTATTTCAACCCATAAGGTTTTTTTACCTTTTTGTCTGTTTCTCCTCCCCATCCCACTGCGGGTGGGGGAGAGTGAGCGAGTTGCTTTGTGGCACTGAGTTGCCAGCTGGGCTTAAACTGGGACTGAAGATGAGAAACAGAGTGATTGATCAGCTCCATAAAAATGTGTGCTAAATGCTCAGAACAGAAAAGTGAATAAAATATGAGACCATCCAGGGAAAGGACTAAAGGAGACAGTCAGGACTTTTACTGTTGCTGTGTATCAGTGTGTCTGTGTATCTCCTGTTCCTCTGTATCTGCCCTGCTTTTGAAGACTGTGCAGGTTTGGTTCCCTCATCTCCCAAAGGTGTAGATGGGAACTGGAAACAGTCCAGGCACAGATCTGTGATCTGACCCAGCAGACACTGCCCTGTTCTGTGTCTGTGTGTGGCTGTTCTGTGACAAGCAGATGGAGGTGTGTGAGCTTGACAGAAGGAATGATCAGTGGATCAGCAGATCCAGTGTCAGAGCTGAGGTTCTGAACACATACAGCTTCTGACACCTTCAGAGAGTCAGCTGTAATTGTGCTCCATGTCAGAGGACTTAGTCACAGCCTTATTTGCTGAAAACAATATTTTTAACATTATTTCTTCAAAATAACTGTGATATTTTTGTGTTTAAAGTGAGTTCAGGTCTATGAAACTTCCTTTTTTTTATTTTTCAAAGAGGATTGGTGTATATTTTTCACAGGAGGATTAATGATGTTTCAGCTACTGTATTATGTCTTCCTAAAATAAAAGTCACTGGAAATTCCTTTCAGTTCTATGAAGGTGCAATTAGCTGGGCTTCAGAGAGCTGTCTTTTTTTTTTTTAATTGTAAGTGAAGTGCCAGAGGCAGAATTTTCTATGATTAATTATAGTAAAGAAGATATAGTCTGTCATTTTAAAATTTATATCTATTTCACTTCCTATAACTCATATTTTTTTTCTTATTATTCTACCTATGTGCTTTTGATTTGGCACAAGCATTAAGCATCTCTTATCCTATGCTGGTAGTTGCAGTTCTAGAGCTGAAATGTGTGTTGATGTAAGTTATTCTGTCCTCTCCCACAACTCTGTTTATTTTTATGGTAAGGTTCATTTAATTACATTTGTTTTCATGCATTTGTTAATTTGCATGTTGCAGGATATTGAATGTGTGACTCTCTGCTTAACTGGGAGTTGTGTGTCAATTCCTTGCAGGGGAGACAACCCCCTGAAGGGCTGCTCAAGTCCACTCCAGAAGTTAATACACATCTTGGGTTCTGTGCACAGGATTAGGTGGAATGGAGAGGCCTCATGAAAAAGAGGTATTCAAGCAAGGGCTCAACTCAATCAGCAGCAGTAACAATACAATTGCTTCAGAGTTACAACAAAGAGGAAATTCCTGAGGTCCTTAAGGAATTTCTGCTTGTAGAGAACACTGCCTTAGGTAGGTGGGACAAGATAGTGTTCCCTGGCCTTGCTGGTTCAAAATGTGACAGCAATGGGTGCTTTGTGGAGTGTGGTGAAATGTGTGATGTGGCACTTCAGTGGAACTGTAGCTGCTGAAGTGGTACCTCAGCACTGGTTTGCCTCTGGCAGAGCTGAAATGCTCCAGACTCTCACAGGATGATATTTTAAGAACATAATTTTCTCTAGGTCTTACATACTTTATTTATTATTTTTGGGCCCGGTTCTGATACTGAGAACCCCCTAGTAGAGGATGACTTGATTTCACAGCAGCTCCTTTAGTTGTTCAATTTGAAATGATGTATTAGTAGTAGAGCTCTTTTTTTCCATTTGCGAGTGGGGCTGTCATTTTTCAAGAACTGTCATAAGAACAACAGAACAAAACATCTGCAAATAAAAGATAAAGGTTTACTACCTCATCATGGTTCTTGTAGACTATCCTGTAGCTTAAAAAGTGCATGCAATTATTTTTCTTATAGGGTAATGATGGAGTTGTGAACACTAAGGTACTATTTTCATAGAACCATAAAATGTTAAGGGTTGGAAGAGACCTTAAAGATCAAGTTCCAACTCTCTGCCATGGGCAGGGACACGTCTCACTAGACCAGGTTGCCCAGAGCCCCATCCAGTCTGGCCTTGAACTCTGACAGGGATGGGGCATCCACAACCTCCTTGGGCAACCTGTGCCAATATCTTACCACCCTAAATTAGCCTCTTTCAATTTGTAACCATTACTCCTTGTTCTGTAACTACCATTCCTGATGAAGAGTTCCTCATCAGGCTCCCCTGTAGCCCCCCTTCATATCCTGGAAGGTTGCTATGAGGTCTCTCCAGTCTTCTCCACAATGAACAGCCCCAGCACTCCCAGCCTGTCTTCACTGAGGTGCCCCAGTCCTCTTATCAAATTTGTGGCCTCCTCCGGACTTGGTCCAACAGCTCCGTGTTCTTCTTCTGTTGGGGTCACCAGATCTGGATGCAGTGCTGCAGGTGGAGTCTCACCAGAGCAGAGCAGAGGAGAATCACCTTCAACCTTCTGGCCACGCTGCCTTGGATGCAGCACAAGATTCGCTTGGCTTTTTGCCACACCTTTTTAAAGGCTGGTGGCTAGAAATGAGCTGGCTCAGTAGATGGCACTCTGTCCTTTGGTTTGGCACTTTCGTCGCCAATAAAACACCAAAGGTCCGTAATTATTGGATGCTTCGCTGGAGCTCCACCGTCTCGGCGTGGCAGGAGCGCAGGCAGCACAGCCTTGGCTAGCTCTGCCTGCCCGGCAGGGCCCTTCCCCTGCCGCCGCGCCGGCTCCGCGCCTCATCTACCTTCTCTTTATTCCAGGTCTGGTTGATTTCGTGTCGCCCGCGTCGCTGCTCGGGGCCCGGGGCGGGGCGGGGCGGTGCCCTCGGGCGGGCCGGGCCGGCCG
>WBNO01001079.1:153495-184504 GCA_013400575.1 Peucedramus taeniatus
CTGGGGCGCCTGCTGCCGCGGGCGACGCCCGTCCCCCGCTCCGCCCGCGGCCGCCGCGCTGCGCGACGTGCCCGGTGGCATCCCGAATGGCGAGGAGGATGAAGCAGGTGCCTTTCGGCTGCGCTTCGCCTTCCTCTTCGCGTTTCTCCCCACCCCTCCGTCCCTTCAGCATCCCTCTTACCCTCCCGCACCCTTCCCCATCCCCTCTCTCCGTCTCGTTTTCCCTCCGGACCCGCCGAGCTGTTGGCCCAATCCTCTGAGCCCTTTCAGAGCACCAAGGCCACTCGTGGGCCCCGGGGGGTTTCACTGAGCTCACTCAGGTACCCGGGGCCTCTTTCACCTTGTACTTTACCCTGGGCTGCCGGGTGTCCCTTCGGGATGGGGGAACGAGGTTGTTGCCCAGGGAGCTGCTTGGGAAATGTTTTGGATTGTTTTTGTTTTTCTTCTTGTCATCTTTAAAGTAAGTTGGTTTTGAGAAAGTTGATGTTTTTTCTGTTTGTAGAACTTATACACAACACAGCGTTTCTTCTTTGAATGCAGGTGATTCACCAAATGACCAAAAGAGCCCTGAAGAGGGGTGTGAGCAGAAAAAAGAGAAAAAGTCTGAAGCCTTGAACATCAGAGGTATGGCACAGGAGTATACTGCTAATGTTAAATTAACTTTAGACACTTTATGGTTTCCATTTCAGATTTGCACACACACCCACAAATATCAGTAAGAAAGGGTGAAGAAGTCCAAGACTCTCCCATGTAATAGGATCCAGTTATCTAGCAGGAAGATTTTGATTATATGAAATAGCATAAGTAGTAACAAAATAGTGTCATGCTGTTTTGGCTTTGAGTGTGCTCAGGTTTTGATTTTTAGTCTTAGAAGAATGCAGCTGGACATTTGGAAAGGACACAAACCGTGCTGCACTCAGCTCAAGTCATTAGAGGCTTTACAGGAAGGTAACACAGCTATGAGGTGCATCTTTGAGTGTCACTGATGTAGCTGAGCAGTTTTCAATCTTAAAATGCTTTTGGGCAGAAAACATAAATTCTTCTAAATCCCAAGGCTGATAATGTTTTCTTGTCAGCATAAGGAAAAGGGTTCTGAAACTGGTGCTCCAGCATGGTGTTTTTGCAGGTGTGAACATTCCTGTGAGAGTGTGTGACAGGATCAGCCCTTCTTGCATTGTAATTTGGCAGGTCTCTGGGAATCTGTGGAGGGAAACCTAAA
Organism: Peucedramus taeniatus; assembly: GCA_013400575.1. Classification (NCBI taxonomy): domain Eukaryota; kingdom Metazoa; phylum Chordata; class Aves; order Passeriformes; family Fringillidae; genus Peucedramus; species Peucedramus taeniatus. The sequence goes on from WBNO01001079.1 coordinate 154,715, forward strand.
GCTACTCCTAGGAATAAATTACCCACATCTCTCCCTGTCTGTGTAGGTGTTTCTAGGCATATACGTTTATGTACCTACTCTGAGCAGAGCCAAAAGCAAATGTCTTTGAGGATATAAAATATTCAGTTTGTGCACAAGAAAAGGACTGTCAGAAAACTCAATCAGAACAGTAGTTTCAGGTTTCTTATGGTCGCTGATCAGCAGCTGATATTCCCCCAAGGTTGTGCGAGTTTGCTTTGCATAAATTCAGCTTGAGAGGTCAATGTGGCAGTCAGGCACTTGGGTTTGCTGTTTTTTTTTTTTTTGTTTTTTTTTTTTGTGTGTGTGTGTCTGTCTTTCAAAAATGTTTGCAGAACTACTTAAATGCATCTGTAAGGGAAGATGCTTTCAAAAATCAAACCATGTGCTAGAGCCACAGCACTTGCTTGAATGTCTAGAAGTTGGTGTCATTGGATATTATGGCATTATAGTGGTAAGATTTTTGGAGCAGAATAAGCAAACAGTCACACTCAGGGATGGAGGAGAAAGAGTAAGGAACCAATTGCTTTAGAGAGGGCCTTGCTTGCCTGAACCACGCTTCTTAGGTATGAAGATGCTGGAAGCTTTCAAAAAATGTCTGAAGGATAAGGAATTTTGTGACAGTTATTTTAAGGTACATCTCATCTTTGATTTTTAAAAAAGAATTTTTTAAGTGTTACTTTAGTATGTCACCTTTGCAAAATCTATTTTTGCTTCTGTAGTCATAAAGGTAGGTCTTTGAAATTCTGATTCAATCCATACTTTTCCTTTTAAGTTAGTTACAAGCTGGACTCACTTCATAGTCACTTGGAAAAAAATTCTTCTGTTGTGGAATGTGAGCCTCCCTGAAAAACATGGCTGGGCAAAATGGACTGGCAGAGGAATGGCTTCCTTGATTTTTATAACTGGTAGGAACAGGAATCCATAGATTCTGCCTGGCAGGATTAATTATTGTAGTATGAAATTCCTTTTACTGCTTGAGCATATGCAGAATAGTTCAGTTAGACTTTGGAATGCAAACTGTTGGAAACTGCTACCTATGGTCTTACCATACTAACTTCATTTAGTAAAAAAATTATTTTTCATTCTAGCTTATAATCATAGCTTTTGGGATTCGATAGGGAAATGGACACATTTCTGTCTGAGACTAATTGTGATGCATTACCAGGGTGTATGTATTAATGATGTTAAGAATGTAAAATAGACATTTTTCCAAATTCTGTATTCTCAATTACTAATTCATCAAAATTCTGACATAGTTAGTCTTCTTTAGGGTTAAGAAAAAAAACTTTCTGAAACATTTTCCTGTTCTTTATAAGCTGTGCTCTCTTGTTAGTTGCCTGGGCGATGCAACTGCATCCTGCCAGTCCCTCTTGTTAGTGCAACAGCTGATAGCCCGTGCTGAATCAGGAGTATTTGTAAATGAAAAGGAAACACTGCAACACTGTTAGGAGGAGTAAAACCCCGCGGTAGTCTGCCAAATGGAGCAGAACATGCCTGACTCCAGCAGAAAGAGCTGGACTTGCCAGGAGCTTGTACTTTCTTATCTGACCCAAGTGATTTGGAAGAACTCCAGAGGTTCTGGCCTTCATTTCTCACCCAGATCAAGGTGCGTGTACAGAGCTGGCAAGAAACAGCAGCATGGGCAGAGTTCTAGGGCTAATCCAGTATCCAGCATCATCAAAACTCTTTCCTGTGTTGCTAGTGAGTTTTAGGGGAGCCTTTTACAGCTTCTCACTTGAAAGTGTATGTGATGGGGTTGTTAAAAAGAGATGGCTCATTTTCTTCTCTCACAGCCCCCAAACAAAAAATATTGACAAAGAAATTCACTTCATATAGGGAGAGATGTTCTGAATTTAGGTATGGGTTGGAATAAAATCTGAGTCTGAACAGTAAAATCTAACAAAACTGGAGTATGTTTGAGCACTGATGGGAAGACAGAAGTTTATGTAAAGTAGTAAACAGAAGAAAAAGGCACTTCTTGGATTATTGTAACTCTGTAGCAGGAAGACTGCTTTGGTCATTGTAGTTTAAAGAGCAGCTAAATATGTTACTTTAAGAGCCTGTTTTGTCTTTACCTGTTGTACAAAACCGTCTCTGTAAGATGTAAAAAGAGGTACCCAGCATTCCTCTCAGAGTAGTCCAGGCACTAAACCATGTGACTGACTCTAGAACCAGATTCTGATCTTTGGCAGGTCTGAAGGCCAGCAGTATTGATGGTACAAGGTGTAATATGACTGGTAATCTAGTTTGATCTAAAAATTGGAGTCTGAGGCTATTTGGAGCCAGCTTAGATTTCACTTAGGCAATTTTTCAGATTTCAGCAGTATCACAGAAACTGGTAGGGAAAGGTAACTGTTACTGGGGGTGGTCTGCAGCTCTCAACTTCCAGGGTAGAATGGATAGATTTACTCATCAATTTTTAATTTAGATTTAACGTGCCAGGATCGTCAATTATCGTCATGCATTTAAGAGAGCACATTTTGTGTTACCATGGCATTGCAGTTGGACAGCAGTCGCTAGCATACCCTACAAGCTTAATAATGCATCCCACTCAAACAGCAGTGCTTCAGAGTCAGTATTTCTCTTGCTGTTTTTTCCAAAAGCTGTTACTGAAAACTTTGGTTGTGATATTAATGGCTGGAATATTGCATTCTTCATGTTCAAGTGGAACATACTTGAAAAATGCAGCATTACACCTTACCCCTAGAAAAGAAAGAAACAAAGCAAAAAACCCCCAAACCCGCCCCACTAATGGAAATTATGCCGTTTGTTTCAGGTGTTCTTTTGCATGTTATGGGAGATGCACTTGGATCTGTGGTTGTGGTAGTTGCTGCTACGATCTTCTATGTACGTCCTCTGGGGGATGCTCCATGCAATTGGCAGTGCTACATTGATCCAAGCCTGACAATAGTTATGGTGTTCATCATCTTGTCTTCTGCATTCCCACTTATAAAGGAGACCTCAACTATTTTGTTGCAGATGGTCCCCAAAGGTGTTGATTTGCAACTACTGAGTAAGTCAAATTTGTTTTTGAAATGCTGTAATTTTAATGGCGTATTTCAATGCATGTGTTATTTGTGGAATGACATGTTTGGATTATTTATTCATAATAGCTCTAAACTCTCAAGAACTCTGAGAAATAGTCACATGGCTGTGTCCTAGCAACATGACTCAAATCTCTCTGGATTAGTTAAAGCATGCATTTTGAGAATGTGGTACTCCAACAACACATCAAACATACCAGGTCTTGAGCTGTTAATGCTTTGTGTGGGTTATTTGTGGAAGAAACAACTTTGTGTACAATCTTTGTGAACCCTGCAGTGGCTCCTTCCAAAAAGCTTCCAAAATATCTTAGAAATTTGCATTAGGGTTGGTTAACTTTGTAGCTCTTAGGTGCTGTTCACACTGGTTAATTGTGGAGTAACACTGGGTATTTCTGGAATTCCCTCATGCTCAGGGCTTAAAGAAACCAGAAGATATGGGGTGTTGATGGAGGAAGTGGTGCTGTAATATTTCTTCTGTGAACAGCTGGTCAGTTGTCATTAGGGAGCCTGAGGGATGGGTGAATCCAAAAGGAAGGGTGCCCTGTTCACCTCCTGGAGGCTGAACTGAAGGCAGCTGGGAGTAGACACATTATACCAAGTATACCCCCTCTGAAATGACAGTTTTGACACTGCTGCTTTTGGATAGGGTGCCTAGTGAGGCAGGTGATAATTAGCCGGTGCACCAAAGCCCCTAATACCTTTCCCTTGTGTCTTCCAGCTGGCAGACTGGCTCGTGTTCCAGGGGTGAGCAGCTTCCATGAGGTGCACGTCTGGGAGCTTGCAAGCGGGAGGAACGTCGCCACTCTTCATATCAAATGCCAAACCCCTTCTGATTACCAAGGTGCTGCTTACCAAATCCGGAAGGTTTTCCATGAGGCAGGAATCCATTCTGTGACCATCCAGCCCGAGTATGCTGACCACAAGACCTCACATCTTCTGTGCAGCTCACCCTGCATCTCCAAAGCCTGTGACTCTCATCTGTGCTGCAGCCAGAGGGAGCCCCCCCGGGCTGAAACAAATGGCTACGTGGAGAAAAGTGAAAGCTCTCTTTCTGCACAGCACAAAGACAATGGTTCAGGGAAAAGTGACATTGAAATCCCTATGGAGGACCCAGTGGCAGAGGAGAGCATGAAAAATGTGAAAAATTGTGATGTGTCCGATGACAAATCACAGTCGGGTAGTACACGATTTTAGGCAATTCGCTCTGCTCTGTGTCATGTTCTCATCAGCAAACATATCCTGGCTGGGAAGGGGAGCATCGGTGGTTGTAGCTGAAGTTGGTGTGGCAAAAAATTTCTGTGCTTTAGCTGTAAACCAAAACACACCTAAAACCCCCTTGTACCTGAAATAAGGATTAAGATTTTCACCAAGGCTGTTGCATTCAGGTGATTTTTGTGATGCACCCTTACCCAGTTCCTTACCGAACTAAGGCTGAATTTCTTCTGTTAAAATGGATGGGGTTTGTTGTTCTCTGTCTGCACTGATGTTTGCAGTTCATGGCCAGTAGCATTGGGAAAGAACCTCTGGCCTTTCCTGCTGGAGTGAGATGTTTCTTGAAATCCCTGTGGCCAGTTAATGATTGAACTGGGCTGAAGTACTGTATATTTATAAAGGACTTCAGTAGAGATGCTTTACTGATCCTTAAACCCCATTTTTGCATGGACAGTTCATTTTTAACAGTAACAATTTTGGCCAGTGGAGTTTGTGAATGAAATGAAGAGTGTCTAAGGGGAAGCACTCAGGAATTTTGACTTGTGTTATTTTCTTGATTGACTCCTGTATTTAGGGACAGAGCAGAAGCTGGTCTTGCTTCTCTACAAGTAATACTGGAGTCCCAGCGTAATCACAGACGAGTGTGCTAAGGAATAGACTGCTTGTCATGAAAACAAATAAGTACCTACTAACGTTGTCTGTACTGATTCTAGCAAATGGAAATGCAGGCAGTCATCCAATTAACTTTTATATTCTTCACTGTTGTGATTGTACAACTCAGTCTTTTAAAATTCTTATTAGCCTTCTCCTGACAACACAAGTTCCAGGAGCCATGGTCTTATTTCATCATTGTGCAGGATGATTGCATTATCTTTAACACTGAGTCTGTCATTATTCATGCTGAATAAATAAGCTAATGTGTTTATTACAAACAGTTGAAATTCTGCAATTCTATTATTAAGGCATAATTTAATATTGTATTAATTAAGGAAGCACCTTTTTAGTCTTGTATTCAGTATTATTATTAGAGGGAGCTTTAAAAATTAAACCAGGAAATTTTTCTTGGTTTAGTCTCAATCACTTCTTGTTGGCTGGTTTTAAAGGTCTCGATGCCTTGAACCCTACCCTCTGCCCTGGCCCTTCTCACCCTGCCCAGATGTGTATCTCAAAGTGTATTTAGTGAAGCAATTCACTGTCTTTTTGCTGCTTGCTCTTTCTGAAGGTATGCAAGGATGCTCTAAGGAAAACAAAGTGATGAGCCCTGTCACCAGTGCTGGATGTCAGTGAGGTGTGTTCCACAGGTTTCTGGGAGGGGAAACCCACTACTCAATCCACACTGAGTCTAGTGCTTTGTCTCCCTGGCTATGCAGATCAAATCCAGAAGATTCCAAATATAATTTGCTGACAAAAAGGAGTCTTTCAATGGTCTGTGTGGCCTGGACAGGCTATTTTATTATCCGTTTATTCACAGGGACAGCTTTGTAAAATAGTGGTGTCTTTACCTCAGTGACATCTTAACAGAAATGGCAAATTGGTTTCCAGCCTGGGCTAGGAAAATACCAGAACCTCCTTGTAAGGATGGCTTAAAAGCAGCCAACTCCTTATTAATAAAGATGATTGCAATAATTCAATGAATATTAAAACACACAGCAGGAGATTTTACTGCTTGGAATGCAGTATTTACTGAAGCAGTGATTTCAGTCTAAATAGAATATTTCTAGAATTGCAATTACCTTTTTTAAACAGATTTTTGGATGAATTAAGGTATTTATACCATTTCATTTTAAGTTTGTATCATATAAATTAACAACCTATTTGTTAATATAATTAAGAGCTTGATCCTCCAGCCTCTTTGATTCCGTTGGCAGGAGCAGGATCTTGCTTGGCAGCTATTGCACGAGTTAATGTAAATCAGGAAACATTGTAAGAATTGCTCGGTCTTTTAAAAGCATGTGCCATGAAGTAAGACAGCCCTTTCTTCTGTTCTTTCTTTTTTTTTTTTCCCTCTTTATTTTCATCTGTGATGCTTAGATGTAAATAACAAATGTATTTATTGTGTTTTTGAGAACTGGAATAGAAATCTCCCAAAATAACAGCAAAGAACTTTCTTCCCAGTTATCCTCTAAAACAAGCACCCTTTCATAATTATTTGTATCTCAAATCAGGTTATTCAATTTATATATATATATATATTATTAAATGGTTGAAAGATGGAATGGCAGTATTTACTCTGGGATTAAAGAAAACTAGTATGTGTGATGTTGGGGCATTTGTCAAAATGGACAATTTTTACTCTTCTAGTGTTAAAACTGGCTGTGTATTTTTTAAAACTTTTAAAAGTGTTGTAACCTGAAAATGCAATGAAATAACATTCTTAAACTTTCTCTTCTCTGGTTGAATGTACTGTTACTACTGCCTGTGAATAAATGGGAAAATACCAGGGATTATAGAAATCTTCATTTCTAGAAAACAAACAGATTTTAAATTTGCTTTATTTCTTAAGCAAGTAAAACCAAGAGAGCTATGTTATTTATGAGATAAACCTTGCTTTTTTTTTTTTTTTTTTGTGTGTGGGGAACATTCAACTATTCAGCTAAGGTTTCTGACCAGCATCTTTGCCTTCCTTTGAGTAACAAAATATTTTTCTCCTGTACTGTGTGTCCCCTCTCTACTTCAGTGGGAGACTTCATTCCAATCCTTGTGTATTTTGTATTGGCCTATTTCCCTTCAGTTCTTGGCATATCTCTTCTAATTCTGTTGAAGCAGGCTTCCCTCATTTTAAGATACAGTATATTTCCATGTTAGCCCTTATCTGTAAGGGCTTTTTTGTATTGTTCTAAATTCAGTTTTGTAGTCCATTGCACTGTCATAAAAGCTCTCTTCTGGCCTCTTTAGCTGAATCACTTTGTTTCCCTCCCTGACAAATGCAGGTTGATTGTGCTGCTCTGTCCTCTTCAAGCACTGCCTTATGATTGTCTCTCTTGGTTTTTGGAGTTCTCTTGCAATGATTGTCCCTTCTGTCCATTGCTGCTGGTGGCATAGGAAATCTGCTTAAAATATGTATGACTTTTGACTGGTTGTCCAGCTCCTGTGGATGTGATGCATAGCCAGTCATGCATGTGACCTAGGAGGATGATGACAAAACCTTTGCTAGGCTTGCCAGATCATTCTGCAGTAAAAGTGAAACCTGGAATAAGTTCACATGACACTGAAAGCAAAAGCAATTTACTGGCCTTCATCAGTGGTGTGCCTTTTCTTACGGGGAATCAATTCTTTGTCACCTTTACATACGTGCCAAAAGTGCCAATTTGATTTTACATTTCTTTTCTTCTTCTGAAACCCTCTAAATGCAGGTGTTGCATTTATTCTTTATTATAAAGAAAACTGCTACTATTTTCAGGAGTATTGCCTTTGTTTTGCCAGTTTTCAGTTGACTTCCTTTTCTTTGTCTTCCTTACAATACTTACCTTGACTCATAGTGAAAGTGATTTTTTTCCCTCTTAATGTTTTTTCTCATTGTCTCTTCAATAAAAGCAGGATGGTTTTGATAACCTGGTCATGGAGATCTACCAATAATACAGGTTAGAAATACCTTTTTATGCACTGGTTTATTTTTTGCACTCCATTCTATTAAAATACGCCCACATTCTGGTTTTGCTATGTGAAACACCATTGCAAACCAGTTTTTGACCTTCTTTATTATTTTTCTATTCTTTCCCTCTCCCATTCCTGATTATAATGTTTACTGTCCTGAATACTTCCTTTTATTTATAACTTTGAAGGGAACATGCCAGCACCTGATTTTTTCCCAAAGAGAAGTTCACTACCCAAATTCTATGGATGGATTGATGTGAGCTACTCTGAGGACTGTTTTCTGTCCTGTGGTCTGTGTAGAAGTGTTATCTAAGTAGTCATCCTGAAATATGAACACATATGTTTATGTATAATTAAACTCTTAATAGAGACTCTACCGGAATCAACTTCTGAAGAAAGGTGGATTTCTAAGCCTGGGAAGATATAATGAGTTCAGGAAGGTTCATTGGTCATTCATTAACATCTTGAGGGAGAGCTTGGTAAAAGATAATTCAAAAGCCATGAACATTCCTATAAGTTCTACTACTTTGCTGTACAGTGGAAGCACTATCTACATTAAATACTTTATTTGAACACTGATACCTTGATGTGAGGATGTCACTGTATAAGGTTGTTACATTTATGGAGCTGTGTTGCTTAAAAGTTTCCTCCAGTTTTTCTGTTCCTTAAGTAATTTAATGTGCCAAAATGTAATTTCCATGATTGCTGAAACTCACTGTGGTTTTATTAACCATTAGTGAGAAATGACTTAAGGTTTTATGTACAGCTATATTTTTATCAAAATGAAGTTTGAATGTCTTGTAAATAAAGTGTATTTTTAAATAAAACTTTGTTCTGAGCTTGATGTATGCTAGCAGTAGGGAGCTTGTGTCTCTGGATAATTTAAAGACATTTGTGTGAGTGAAATTTGTTCTCATCCTTTGAGATAGGATGCTGCAAATTTTGTGTGTATTTAGAAGAAAAGGAGTTCAACACACAACAGCTTTTCTTCTACAAGCAGCCTTTGCATTTTCTCAGCATGGAGAAAGTTGAATGTGTATATTGTGATTCTCACTCCTAGGTTTCATGATCTAAATGTACAGGCTAGAAATGGGATGAGGTCTAACACTAGAAGTTTAGGTGCTGTTTTTGGAGCAGCAATCCCGGAGGTGCCCTCATATGTTTCTCTCTTCTTAGCATCAGTATCACGTGTCTGCCACCTGATTCCTACCCTGTTGTGTCCAATTGTCCAGTTGTTCATCTCCCTACTTATTTAGTTAACAATAATCAATAAGGAGGCAGTGGTCATTGTGCTTGGCTTTTGGTTTTTTAAATTCTTTGAGTCTGTCTGAGTGGCAGATGCTACAGAAATGCTCCATAGGAAGTTCAGTTCAAGTTTGGCCGATATATTGCCTGTGCTTTTTTTGTGTAGTTGGTGTTACTCAGCTTCTAGATGGTGGACATCTAGTGATTTGGAAGACAGAACTGAAAAATTTTTAAAGCAATTCCTGGCAAGGTTAAAATTATACGTAGATTCATAGAATGTTAAAAGGTTGGAGAGGACCTTAAGCATTACTTAGTCCTACCCCTCCTGCCATGTGCAGGGATACCTCTCACTAAACCAGGTTGCTCAAGGCCTTACCTAACCTGGTCTTGAACTCCAGGTTTGGGCCATCCAACAAACTCCCTGGGCGACCTGTTCTAGTGTCTAACCACCCTCACAGTAAAGAATTTTTTCCTAATATCTAACCTAAAATTCCCCTCTTTCAATTGGTACCCAATTATTCCTTGTTCTATGACTGCAGTTCCTAAAGAGTCTCTCTCTGGCTTCCCTGTAGCCCCACTTCAGATACTGGAAGGCTGCTATGAGATCCTCCACAACCTGCTTTTCTCCATGATGAACAGCTCCAACATTCTCAGCCTGTCTTCCTAGGCAAGGTGGTCCAGTCCTGCTATCAACTTTGTCGCCTCCTCAGAGTTGCTCCAACAGCTCCATGTCTTTCTTACGTTGGGGTCCCCAGATCTGGATACAGCACCGCAGGTGGGTCTCACCAGAGCAGAGCAGAGGGGAGAATCACCTCCTTTGACCTGCTAGCCACGCTGCTTTGGGTGCAGCCCAGGATATCTTTTGCTTCCTGGGCTGCAAGCACACATTGCCCGCTCTTGTTGAATTTTTCATCCACCGTCACCTCCAAGTCTTTCTTTACACGGCTGCTCTCAACCACTTCTCTGCCCGAGCTGATGCCTTATGAAGCCTGACCTGGAGCGGAGGCTAGATGGAGTTAAAGAATAAAGTAGGTACTTATTAAAAGGCCTCAATGGATACACCTTGGGCAGCACAAGAGCCCAGCCAGGGCTACACCCAAGATGATTCAAAATGGTCACAAAATGAACGAGCAGTCACAGGGTCTCACACTTTTATAAGTTCTGGTCCATTAGTATATTGGAGTTAATTGTCCAATTATAGCTTTAGGTTATGAAGTCCCATCCTTCTTGTTTTTCTCTTTTTGTTCTGCCATTGTTTATGCTCTTGGGCCTGAGATTTGGACTGATTGTCCTTGGTCCCCAGCTAGAGAAGGAATTGTTTTGTCTACCTACTCTGTGGAGAGAGCTTACCATCCCTTAATATGAAGCTCAGAACTACACACTAAAGCAGCACAGAATCTGAAAAATATAAAAGCTAAAACTTAAGGCATCATTTCCTGTGGATGTGTCTGGGATTGCCATGACCCAGGCATAGGACCTTGCGTAGGAATAGTTTCCCTGCTGCACAGACTGACATACAGCACTTGAAATTTCAGGATTCCTCTACACAGGGGCTCTTATTTTGTATCTCTGTCCTTTTGGAGCAGAAGGTGTTTCTCCACCTTAGAGGGCTGCTACTGTTTTGGTGCTTTTGTATTCTCCAAGAAGCCACAGAAATAGGATGAGTTTGGGCTGGATGTGGTAGACTGTGTTTTTAAAAACAGCCTCTTAAAAACAGTCCACAATCTGTACAGCTTCTTATACATTCAATATTAATTTATGCAAAATACTTATGCATTCAAGTTATAATATATATTTGCAATTACAGTTAGTTGTTTTTCCAAATATGTGGTTTTAAACCCACACCTTTCTGCATGGACATTTTAGGTGGCTGCTATGGGTTCCCCACAAATGGGTGCATGTCTATCTGCTGAGGGAAAGCGCTTTCTGATCTGGTGGAAATCTTCTGACCCAAAGATGTAGTAAGAAGTGAGAAAATAGCAGTGATCACAAATGGGGGATGAAGGATCAGTTAAATTCTCCAGCAAATTTAGAATATATTTGGGGAGCAGTAAGTGAATCTTCCAGTTAGGATAAGGTGGAGGTTCAGTAAAAAAGAGTAGGAAATGTGCAATGAAATGCCAGTGGAAGTTAATGAGGTATTCATTAGGGTTGAATAAGCCTCTATCTCTTCAAGGACACAAGCTTTGCCCTCTGATTAAAATATGCAATTTATTGTTGAGTCCTAGTCGTATTTTACAGGCAGAGAGTTATTTTGCTATAAAATGGTAGCTAGAAAAGCATAATTGCAATGCTTACCATCAGCTCTCTAGAGAGTCAGTGGAGGTTTGTGATTGAACTTGTGTCTGCTGAAGTGACATTGTCTGTCATTTCTTCTGATGAAAGAAGCACGTATCTTGGTCAACACAGATAGCAGGCATTTGAACAACCGTGAATTGTTATCAGCTACTTGTATATTAGTCAATTACTTCTACCTGGGGACATTCCCAGACACAGAGAGCACCGGCACACCAAAGCTTGTATCTGTGCTAGGGAGATACTCTGAGAGAGGGTGACTCCCTGCTGAGGGCCAGCTCAGATTAAATCCTTGGGTCTGGACTGTGCCTGGGAATGGCTGGGAGAGCAGTAATTGGCACAGACTGTGAAATGTTTGAAGATCTTACTAATACAGATGATCATGGTTCATTTCCAGTTTCAGTTTAATTTTCCAATATTGGTGAGGGCCTTGGTCCCTCAGCATCCAGTCTGTTCTGCAAGGTAGCAGAATCTGCAGATAGGAGATGAGGCTGCTGGTGGTTTCTTGGGCTCTAGGGTAGAAAGGTTTCCTGTCTTTCCTCTGCATCAGTGCACAGGGCAAGCTGGGTGGGGAGAGGCTGCCCTGATCAGCAGTGCAGTCAGCAGATAATGCTATCGCCCCAGCTACTTGCACGACTCTGGAAATTAAAGGTGCAAGGCAAGTGGCACGTTTGATGTGGCACTGCCCTTTGCTGTAGCTCCTTCCAGTTCTAGTACATTCTTATTTTTTTTTCACTCTTGTTTAATAAAGCTCTTTGTCTGTTTAACCATACATTGCTGACCCCCCTGTGGTGAGGAGGAGGGAACAAAACAATGGTAAGGAACTTTAGGGTATGTGTGGGGAAATAACCCAGTGATGACATTACATAAGTCATTGACATCACACAGTAGGTCCACAGCCTAGAGTACAGAAATTTTTCAAGTAAAGGATTGCATAATTCAAGTGGTAGAAAGCAACCCTTTTTTAATAAACACCTTAAAAATCAGTCTTGTAAAGAGCAACTGATGTGGATCAGCCAATCCCCCAAGCTATAAACCGGGAAGTACAACAGGCAGTGGGAAACCAGCACAGTGAATGCCGTGACATCTTGCAGAGCAGCATTCTCTTTAATCAGCTGTTTCTTTTTAGAGTTCCCATAAAAAGTAGGGATGGTAGCCTTTCTGCATACCCCAGTTTCCTTTGCCCAAATTGGTCACAGAAAGTGTTTTTTATGGCTGGACTTGAAGTGCCCAGCAGTGTGCAGGGTCTACACTGTGACAAAACACCTACCAGCAGCAGAACACCTGCAGCTCTTTGTGCTGCTTGATGCACACTTCAGACAATCGCCCCCAAATGGTTTTGGTGACTTTGCCATCTGGGGAATACCCTTCTACTCATGAACATCTCTGGTGTGCAATTTCTAGGAGTGTAAGTGGGTGTTCAGTGAGCCCTGTATTTTCTGGGTGTACTCTATAACTCATGAGAGGGGGAGAGAATCATGGCCCCCAAGGCCTCTGCACGGTGCTCAGAGGAGCTGCTCCCCAGCCCTCACTGAGGAGGAAGAAGCTTCTCCCCCACAGCCACACCAGCTCTGGGAGAGAAGACCTCTGGTGGATCATCTGCTCTGCACATCTGTGCCTGTGCTGTGGCAAAGGGATGTCCTTCATCCCTCAGGACAAACTGGGGATGGGGAAGGATAAGCTGTTGATGGGGAAGGATTTGCTGAGGCTTTCAGAGAGGGAAGAGTGGGAGCCTGGGGAGCTCTCTCAGCAGCCCCCACAAATGCTGTTCTCTGAGTGCCACCTGGGCATTCCAGCATAGTTTCTGAGGCCATCTAGAAGTGGGCAGTGGTGCAGGCAACTTCCTGCCTCCTGCTCCTGATACTTTTTACTTGAAGGGAAGTGGCTTGCTTGAAAATATGTTGAGGCTTTTTTACAATTTCCCTTGATTCCCATTGTCTCCAGACACAGTTTTTTCACTTGTTTGCAGTAGCTCCTCTTTGCCTCTGCCCTTTAATATATAAAATATGAAATCTGATCTTAACCAGCCAGCCTCTTACACTCACAATGACAGCAAGTCCATCTACCCTAAAAGTAACACTGGCACAACTTTCATGCTAATATGCTGGCACTGTGTATGTGAAAAGAAAGAAAAAAGAAAAGCAGAGATCCCAAGGTATAGTTCTCCTAAGAGCTATGACATTTTACAAATGATGAAACGGATTATGCTTCCTCCTGGTTGTAAGGCAGGGTATTGCTGCCCCAAGGAGGACTGATCTTTTTGGCTTAGTGGTTGTGCTGACATGAAGGCTATTCCCAAAGCCTGCCTTTGGCAGACTGAGCATCAATGTCCTTCGGCTTCTTTGCCAGCCCAAGAAGGAAGGGATTTGGCTCCTGATGCAGGAATACAGGAGCAAGCTATCTGTTGATGGAAGCAGGCAGAAGTGTGTTGGCTAGAAGGAAGTTCTGGCTATTTTCACCAGCTGAAAATCTGTCCCTGTGCTCTGCTCTTCTCCATGTGGCAGGGAACTGGGCTGCGAGCACAGCAAGGAGGGGTTACACAGCGACTCAGCTGTCATCTTAAGGGGTGACAAAATTTTTTTTTCTGGCTACAGTGGGGATCTCCAGGGACCATGGAGCAGCAAGGCAATCACCCTGTACTCGTGCAGGTTCCTGTACATATATATTAGTTCTGGAAGATGTCAAAGGCTTCTGCAAATTATTTTATATTTGCAACCCCCAACTCACACTTCTGTTAAGTTTCCTTCTGAAAGACAAACACTGTCTCTCCAAGCACTTTTTGTCCTGGCCAAAGAATAATCATGTGAGGCAGCAGCAACGGGAGGCTGAGGGGAACAAAGAGGAGCCTGGCTCACAGAGCTCTTTCAAAGCAGTTGTTCACTTGGCCAAAGAGTTCGGCAGTGTGCCTGTGCCTTCTTTGAATCCAGCATCTCTGTCCAGCCTCATGCCTGTGCTGCGTGGGTCAGGGGAACCTTCTTCACATAGGACACACAGGAAGCAAAAATCATTCTGGGCAAATGTGGCTTCAGGACAAGGATCCATAAGTCTCTTGTAGGATGGAGGTTGTTTCCACAGCAAGTGCCAGCAGCAGTGGGTCTGATGAAGTGGACAAATGTCTCATATTTAGGGCACATTCACATATATGCATGTATTTATTTTTGCATGCACACACACGTGCATGCACATACACATATGATACTGACCATATATGGCCATATTTATTACCACATCTCAGCAACTGCAAGTTCTTGCTTTAGTCACAGTGCCATAAAATACAGTTTACTGGGTATCCCTGATATCTTCACACTAGTGTCTCCTTCCTGCTTATCATTTTGAAATGGGACCAATTCAGTATGACAGGATTTCACAACTGCCCTGTGTGTCTTTCTGGCAGAAACCCTAGCATCAGGGCTTTGTGTGTATTTGCTATATTTTCTGTACCATTATCGAATACTACCGTGCGGATCCCAGCTGCGTGAGGTGTCTTTCTGCTAGGTATCGAGGGCAGAGGCATAATAAGTGGACTTTCATTGTCCTGGGGCTCACACTGATTTTTCCCTGCTGTGCTTGATCTGGGTAGAGAAGAGCACAAAGGTGTTGTTTAAAAGTTAGTGAGATGTGCACAGGGAGAAAAGAAGAGGGCATGGATAGACAAATAGAGCCTGTACCCTTGGAAAAGTCCTCCTACTGCTTCATTCAATGGGTAGTTACTACTACAATATGTCTTTTTGGCTGGCAACAGCCCCAGTCTGACCAGCTCTTATCACCCCTCCACAAGCATGCTGGGCCCTGCTCCACCCTGCCTCTATCTGGGCTCTCCAAACTTTGGTCTCTCCAATTCCTTTGATTATTTTCCTTCTGCTTGCTCTTCTCAGATGCTTTCTCCCTTGTCATCCAGGGGCCTCCTAATCTTCTTTCTTCCTTGCTCATCTGTTCAGGGCTGCCAATCTCTCCCTCCCCAGCATGCTGCTGGCCAATTTGCACTTGCTGTTTTTCTGCTTGGAGACCTCCTTACCATAGTCCTGCAAAAAATCTAAAATTGAATCATTCAAAGTGACCAGGTCTGGGGCTTGAAAGTGTAGTCAGCTTAAAAACTAACTTCCCTTTACAGAACTGCTGCTCAATTATATACCTAGATGTGGACATTGAATATACATTGCTGGCCAATTTTCTCTTTTTTTACTGAAAACTGCCCAGAGGTTAGAAAGTTTGAAGATCTGAAAACTCAGTTTAGTTACCATGGCTAAGTTGAATTGTTTTTTGACACTACTACCACCACATGAAAAGAAAAGGCTGTGGTGACTTGTTTCAAGCAATTTGGAGAAGAGCATCAATACAAAGATACTCTGCAATACTGCTGCTTAAGGAAATATTTGTGAACCCTCAAAGATTTTGTGGGAAATCATGTAAAATCAGGGATGTGGGAAGTGTTTGACTTGAATGTTTTCCACAGTCCTCTTTCAGGGTCACATACTGACTCCAAGACAAAGCTCCCTCCAGCTGCTGAGTGTTCTCCCTTTGGCAAACACCACAGATAACCTCAAGATCATCCTAGAGGTCCTGCTCATCCACAGCACTGACAAATCACCTCTTCTTAAAATCTAGATTTTGTCTTATTTGAGACCAGGCTGGCTAGACTGTGGCCAGGTGGGTCTGTCACGAGGCTGACCTGTGCTCAGCCCATTTCTGCCTTTGCCACTTTGGTTCATCTGTCCCCAAAAGGAGTGCTCAGGAAAACCCAGAGCATCTTCTGAGGCATGATTTTTCTCAAGACACTGAGAGCATTTTAGAGCACTTGAGGTGAGCACAAGGTCCAGAAGAATGCACTCGCATGTGTCTCTTGTTCTTGACTTATTGTTCAGGGAAGAAAAGAGGTTGTTTTGGGTTCAGTGACAATAGAGGTTTATACGTGCTCTTTACTCAGCACTGCGTGATTGAGCATAAACTTCTCGACCCCTGGAGAATTGGCTCAGGCATGATAACAAGCAGACATTATGAGTTAATGCCTATAATAACCTTTCATATGGTAAAAAATTTCCAGGGTTTACAGCTTTGAACCTGTTATCCTATACCAGATTAATACAACTGTATTTACAAAGTGATTACAAGGGCACTTCCCTTGAGATAGGCAACTTTCTTGTATGAATGATTAAACGATTCTGACTAATTTGACTGCTGTTACACAAAAAAAAAAAAAAATCTAACAGATCTTGAGCAAAGATTCCAGGCACTTAACAGTTCAATCTAATTAATTAAAAATTAAGTTCAGCTGATATGAAACACTGGTGGTTATTTAAAAATGAAGTTCAGCTAATTTGAAGGACTGATGATTCCACCTTCACTGAGGTCATGGGCACTGTGGGACTGAACCTCATGAACTTCCACTGTGGCACCCATCACACCATCACAGCTGTTTGTTTTTCCTGGCTGAACCAATGGCTCTGTCCTCTCAATTATTTTCTTTTTGATCCCCCCCTCTCCTTTGGGCTATCAGTGATAAGACTATGTTAATAAGGCTGAATTTTGTTTGCCCAGCTGGGCATTGTAAAGGAACCCTCTGAAGTCTTGTATGATCACACACTAAGGGGTAAATGCTTAGAAATGTTAATCTATATAGAAATACACTGAAGTTTATTGCTCTAAATATTACTAATTGTTCCTTTATTAGGAGAGGACCTGAGAATGAAGGTTAGATCCCTGTTTTGCCAGATGTACTAGAAACATAAAATGGGATGGTGACTCTGAGCCTGAAGAGTTTATAATGTAGACTAAATTCTCCAACTTCTTGTTGGTTTGAGAATCTTTGATGTGAGTTTTATTCTTTACTGGTGTTTGATGTGGTTAGCCAAGCTAGCTATGATGAAAGGTGTGTCAGGAGCATGTGTTACTGTTGTTTCTTGGTTGCTTTATTTTGATTTCAGATTTAGTGATGCTGAGACCAGTTATGAGTTAGTACATCAGGATTTATGCATGTAGATCTATTTTAATCAGCAGACTCATTGATTTCAGTGATTCTATAAATAGCTTAGGTTTAATAAAGAGGCTAAGAAGTTAATGAGTCTACAGCTCTGAAAGGAATGTTCAGACTGGCTCTCAGTCCTGGTGCCTATTTCAAGGTTTTTGTTTCACCTGTGGATTCAGAAAAGAAGTTATTTGGTTCTTGGTCACAGGCCTGTGGCAGTCAAGGGCCAAATCCTTTTGTATGTCTTAGGCTGGCAATATAATTCAATTAATGCTTTCCAAGAAATATTTCATGAAGTCCTACATGAAAAGTAATGACCTTTACTTTTATGGAAATCGTGCTGAACTGGAGTTGTATGGGAGCAGAGGTCTGTACTTATCAGGAATTTTATTATCTGCCTGAAGTACATGCTTTGTTTCTTATCTGCTTATCACACTGTGCAGCCAGAAATCTCCTTTCTGTAAGCTGTAAACAGAATAACTTAAGCATTTTTTTCAAACTATATAGGTTTCTTAGTGAGCAAGTAATTAGCTACTTAGCCTGCTTTGAAAGCATGCACCTCTTCTATTACATTGCCCAGGGATCAGAAGGTGTTCAGTAGTGAGAGAATCATACATTTACATGGTAATTCCCTGGCATGTCTTGCATGATCCTTAAAAAGCATGACCCTGATGAGCTGCCCTCCTCTACAGCTGCAGTCTGACACTTGCATCTCAGAATGGAATAAGGTAACCTAATGCAAACTGAGTCACACTTGAGTTTTTGTTCAACAGGAAAAATCCAAATGAGCCAATGGCTGTTACCTTAGTGAAGCCTTTGGCTGCACATGCATCTGTCTGGGCCTGATGTAACTAAGCAGGGTCCACTTCAGTGCTTGCTTGAGAGACATTAAAAGTGGCCTGCTCAGACTTTGGGTTTATTTCTGAGGAATGGAGGGTGACTGCTATCTCTTGTTCCCATTCCCCATCCCCCATCTATGTCCAAAATTTCCCAGGGGGAATGAGATGTCAGTAAAACAGAGAAATCATACGGGAATTCATACAAAATGGTGGGAAGAAAGAGGGCTGAGTCAGACTTCACCTTTAGACCTGAATAATCTCCAGAGCCATTATGTAAGACCCTGGCTCTAAGTGTTGCTCTTTATGCTTTGACAAAAGCTGGAGATGCAAGCCTGATAAATATTGTACTGACTTAAATCTTTCACATACTCTGGCTTCATATTGATGTTGCAAATGGAAATTATCCTGGTTCATGCTGGAATAAGTCAAGGTAGGGTCTGTGCCGTGGTATCTTGAATTCTCAGTAACAAGTCTAGTCTGAAGTGCAATAAATTTAAAATCCTAGTGAGCTTACTAGCCACTGGATCACAGTCGAAGTTAAAGCTTTTGATGACATGTGGAATTTTGGTATCAACAAAGGGTTCGTTCTTGAGTCAGTAATAATTCGTAATAATGATTCATAGAAGAGACAGAAAGCTGTGGTCAAAGGTGAGATGAATCATGCTGCCAGTGAAGCTCCATTTTGCCACTGATTCATGCCTTCCTAAGCCGGAAGAAAGCTGCTTTACAGAAAAACACTCTGTGAGAGTTGCTTCAGGAAATCCACAATTTTTAAAGTACCAATGTTTTGCACACAAAAGCATCCTGCAGTTGTTTAAAACCAGCATTTTCTCTCCTCATTGCCACTCCTTGATTCTCTGCTTGTCCACACAAACTGCACACAGAGTGAGACTGGCAATGCTGTGCTGTTGGTACTACTGCTGTTCCTGCGGTCCTGCCCAGAGGAGCTGCAGCATGGAGCAGGTTGTGAGGTACCTTGAACTGTGCTAGATGCTGTCCCTCTGCCAGGATGGGCATGGCCTCAGAGTATTTCCTGCTTGCTTTTCATTTTAATCTCCTTTTTTGAGGGGCTTCAGGCTAAACTGTCACCTGTGTCACATTGCCATCTGCAGTACTTCAGTTACACAGGTCTTTGCTAACTGTGGTTGAATTTAGCCTGTTGATAATCCAAGTTCATTCATGTCCCTACAGGGAGTCACACATTGGTGTCTCAGGGACTGGCAGGTAGCTTTATGGGTTTTTTGGATGTGGGAGTGACCTCTTGCTGGACTCCTGACTCATCCTTTCATTTAAGTCAATATTGCAGGGAATGCATTAGTTCAATTTGTTCAGGTTAATGTGTGCCAAGACCCCCTCCCAAAACAGCAGCATTTATGTGTGCTCAGTACAAACAATCCCAAAATAATAAACCCAAACGTTTCAAGATGTTGTTAGATAAAAGAAGATGAAAGAGCATAGAGGAGGAGACTGGTGCTGGTTGTCTTAGGCTGATTGGTACATTGTGTTATGGTATTCTTCAGACAAGGAAATGATAATGAATAAACCAGTGAGGACCATCCTTCAGGTGAAGTATGAAGAAAGGTTTAAAGGAGTATGTTAGGGAAGATCTCTGAACAGTACTGATCTTCACTTCCCTTTCCTCCAAAATATGATTTTTAAATCTAGTTAGTGAAATTTCTGCTGCAGAAAAAATGTCCTTTAGGGTGTTTATTTGCAGCATTATAAACAGTACCTAGCAAGCACAAGCCTACAAGATTACTTAATAGTGTATTTTATAAACCATTCTGGTTTTTAGTGGGCAATGCTGAAAACAAGTGGTGTTAAAATAGTACTTATTGGAAGAAAACTAGTGCTGCAAGTACCTGAGATGAACACAACAAATTTCAGGTCTGGAAATCATAATAAACTGATCAGCCAAGGTGGTCTTTCTTAAGTTAGATCTCTGTCTCAAAGACAATTGTCTGAAAGAGCACATTTCCACTTTGCTGAAAGGAAAAGGGTTTTTTCAGATATCTGCCCATTTGCTACTAAACTCTGGTGTGTGTGGAGTTAAAGCATTTTTAAGATACATTTCTGCATGATGTGATTAAAATCTGGGAGATGTAAATAGCCCTAGGAAGGCTATTTGATTGCTGCATTATAATGATCACTAATGATCTGCAGACTAATGGGACATAGTGATGATGGAGTTAAGATCAATGTGCAGGGAAGACTGGAAAAACAAGCTTCCAGAGAAAGTTAGAGCTTTTACACAGTAGAAGTGATAAAATATTCAAAGTCACAGAATCATGGAACATCTTGGGTAGGAAAGGACCCACAGGGATCTTCCAAATTCCGGCCCGGCACAAAAAAAAAGCCCCTGCTAATATCCAAACAATTCTTGAGCTCTGTCAGGCTTGATGCTGTAACCACTTTCCTGGGGAGCCTGTTTTGGTGCCCAAACACCCTTTGGGTAAAGAACCTTTTTTTTGATATCCAGCCCAAACCTCCCCTGACACAACTTCATTCCATTCCTTCAGGTCCTGTCGCTGGTCACCACAGGGAAGAGATCAGTGCCCGTCTCTCTCTAAAGTAAAGGTGTAAGTATTAGAAAGCAGGATAGAATAGGAAAAAAAGTATTTCAAAATCTGGGAATTATTTAGGGAAGAGGTATAAGAAATATTAGCTAAAGGCTGTCTCATTTTCTTTCATCTGAAACCCTTCCCCCAAAACCTTTTTGAAATTCTTTTCCTGAACATTCCTCTGCTTTTGGGCTGCCTACCTCTGAGCTGGGAGAAAATCTGGCTGTTCCAAAGGCCAAACACAATTAGAAGTTAGAAAATGAACCAGACGAACCCCCCCACCCCAAAGTCAGTTAATTTAATTATGGGTACTTCAAATATATTTTCTTGCAGTGTGTTGAATTAATTTTTGGCCATTTCTTCCCTGATATGCATGACATTTTCTACTCCAGAAAACAGAAGATTAGTTATCATTGTTGCATGCAGGCACAAAGGTAGCAATGCCTGTGATACAGGTGTCCACATTATAACATTTGAGACATTTTTAGTAAGAGGAAGTGACGTGGAAACTAGGGAAGTTTACCCAGAATAATTAACAGTTTGAACCCAATAGCTCTCATAACTGTAATACACAAGAATTTTCCATTGCACTTTCTCCCCTGCAATGGACATATCTGATTTTCTTTATAGGTTACTGAAGTATCACTGGCCAGTCATAAAATATGACCTCTTTTCCCTGCAAGGAGTGCAATGTCCTGGACACAAGTTACATGCATCTTCTGATTGCAGGACAAACCAATGCTTCTGAGTCTTCCCTGGAGGCTCTTCTTTTGACCACTGCGGGAGCATTCTTTCTGTTAAATTTATCTAGCTCAGTATCAGGATCAATCTGAACTGGAAGTGATTTCCTTTGCAGAAAGCATTCCTTACTTGAATGCTGAGAAAAGATGGAAAATTACTTTGCTGTAGCCATGAGATGTGCTGTAGGGATTTGCAACTGGAAGTCAATGCTGCAGAGCCTTTCTTAAAAAAAAAACCCAAAAACAAAAACCAAAGAAGTTTTTTGCTGGAAAAGACCAATAAAACAGAGGAAGATGAGACACTTTCTACCAAGCAGCAAGATGTCAGGACAAGCCCTCTGCCTACACAGCAGTTCCATTCCGATCCACGACACAGATCCTGGAGCCCATTTGTGCCAGTTATTGGAGCAATCTGGGCACACTGAGTTTGCTGCTCTGCTATCAGCCTTTCCTGCTGGTCGTTGGGTTCACCTCATGATTTGAGTTCACTTATGAGGTGCTTAACAGCCCTTTAAGAATTTGCTCTGTGTATGTAAAGATGGATTGTATACCCTGAACTCTCTTAATCTCTGGATGCTATAAATGGTTGTACGCCCTTGACACGCACAGTTTTTTTTTGCAAACAAGGCCCATTCAGTGCTCACCTTGAGTGAAGGCACCAACCTCTGGGCTGTCTCTGTCCACATGCTCATTTTGTCTTCCTCAGCCAGAGATCGCCTCTGGGGCACTGTCAACATCCATTTGACCCATTCCTCCCCCTGTTTGTGTAATTTCTCATTGCCCTGAATGAGATCAACCTCTCCCTGTATGGACAAACAAGAAATCATTTGCTCCAGAGTCAATACCAGTTCCTACAGCTGGTCTTTTTGCCTCATTTTAGAGTTGTTTTTCACCAAAGGTTCTGAGCACAGCTCCTGAAAAATCAGTAACAACAGCAAAGTAGATGTTTTAGAGTGCCTGGTATTTCACACCTTGCAGAGAAAACCTATTCCTGGATTGGGTTTTTATCTGCTTTCAATTTCTTTTTGTTCTTGCGTCGCTTTCATTGATCTCATTTTTAAAAGTTTTTTGTTGTTGTTTTGAGACTATGCATGCTTTGCTAGCAGCTTGAGGTACTGTATGCTGGGGTATGTCGTGAGCACTACAAGGCTGGATAGTCACAGTAAAGGGGAAAGGATCTCTTAACCTCCAGGATATGTATATGTGGCCCTCAGGGATAAGATTTAGTGGTGGACCTGACAGCATTAGGTTTACAGCTGAACTTGATGATCTTAAAGGTCTCTTCCAAGCTGAGCCATTCTATAATTCAGTGATGTGATTACTTCAGCTTTTTCAGTTGGTTTTGTGCCCCATCAGGAGCATTAGAAACACCTTTTTTCCCAAATGAAAGCTGAAATCACCCATGGGTTTATTAGGTGGGCAACTTAATAAATCTCTGCAACAAGAGGAGATTTGCCATGATTTCGTGCCTGCTGCTGGCACTGAGGATTGTACAAGCAGGGCTGTGAACACTGAGGGCACAGTCCTACCTGTACCCAGAGGTGCACAAGATCCTTAAGGGCCTTTTAATCTCCAGACAGCAAAAGCTTTATCCAGTTGTGGGACTGAGACTAATTTTTGCATTTTACACCTCTTGAAGGAGACTGGGAATTTTACAAGATGAAGAACTACTGCCTGTTCAGTGAGTTTTCACTCAAGCCTTCCATTTATTTCAGTGGGCTGTAGACACATATTTTTATCCCACCTCATTTAACTGTGTTCCAATGCCAGCTTGTACCAGTCTTTTATTCTGAGGTTAATTTTAATTGCAGATGTAAAATACCTTGAAGGACTCAGTTGAATGATTTCCTCTCATAAACCAGGCAATAAATATGCATCAGGTAACTGAGCTATTTATGAACCAGAACTGCCCCTCAACAGCACAAAGGCACACGGGGGCTCCAGTGTCGTGGTTTGACTGACAGGGATGTAGATACTGATGAAGAGGTTTGCCTTCCGTGCCTCTGAGCCCTATGGAAATGATCCCTCTAGTGGAGACTTGGAAAATGAACTGGTGGTACTACTTGGCAGTGCTGGAAGGCTGAGGAGGGAACAAATGAAAAAGTTGCCCAATGTTAGGGGAAAAAAAAACCCCAAACACTGAAAGAGACAGCTGCATTTTCCTAAGCTGAAATTACCAGTGAAATAAGATTTTAAGGTAGTTGTTATGAGAAGTGGTAAACATCGCCAGAATGCTCATGCAGTGATTCAGTAAAACTAAACAGTTTTATTTAGACTTTTTTCATTGAAATAATGAGATTGGGTTTTTTTTTTTGGTTTTTTTTTNAGAAAAAGAATAAACTATTTATGAAGTACTTTCTGAATGATTAGGGGAAAAAAAACCCTTGTGATTTCTTCCTTACGATGAAAGCATAAAGTCTTTTTATGGAAACAACTTTTTAATTTTTCAAGAGATTTCAAAAATATTTCCAAGAGATTCAAAGAATTTCCTACTAGGAAAAAAAACCCAGGATTTGTGCTCTGATTGCAGGTACTACCTTCTTCTGGTCCATCATGTAACTCTCATTACTGTCATTACTCACAGCACCTCTTAAGAGAGGGCATAAAACATTGAGCTTGCTGCTCCCCCTGACACAGAGGTGTGTTCTGCCTGAGCACGGAATGTGTGACATGCCTAGACAGTGTCTGATGGAGGTCACAGCTGTCTGTCAACTGTAGCTGCCTTGAAGAAATAATTTGTAGTGAACATTTTCTTGTTGCTGTTACTGTGAAAAGCCTTTGTGGCAGCAGCGAGCTCCTCCCTGTATGACCTGGTGTTGTATCACTCCATGCTTTCCTGAAGGATCAACAGTGTAACCCTGTGTTGCACCAAGTGTTCCCTTGTGTAAAGATAAATCTGACAGCTTTTGGATAAACATCCAGGTGACCCTAATGCCACTGCTGGATCACAGCTCCTGTTGCAGACCCTTCCTTGGCTTGCTGGAAGACATGGCTGTAGACAGGACTTGTGATACCAAAATCTGGTTCCTTTTGGATTTGCTCTTTATCTCTTTTCAACATCTCCTATATTTAACTTGAGTACTTCCCTTCCCAGGTCCTCCATCCCACAGCTGCTCTGTGCCCCCCACTTGCTGGCCTGTCCTGAGCAAACAGTGGAGCCTGCTCCACCAGGTGAGCCACAAAACCCACCCTTTTCCTGACCTGGTGCAAATTCTTACCTTTAACCAGCTGGGTACATGGCCAAGGGCAGACCTCTTGAGCTGTTCTTGTCTGAGCCACATTGCTAACAGCTCTTTTCAGGTGAGAATTTAAAATGTTTTTATTTTCAAACATCTTTGCTTTCAGATTTGAGTTGTGAGAAGGTGTTTGTGCAATTGTCAGGCAGCCAGTGGCAGTTTCATTCCCCTGTGTGTGGCTACACAGAAGGTGTGTGCTGATAAGTTGTGCCACTCATGAATCATGCTTGTCCATGCTGCTGCTCCATGAAGCTTTGGTAGAAGAGATCTATTCTTGGAACTATATTGAAGTTTCCAAGTATAATCCAAAAATGCGTCTGTTCTCCAGATATGTTCTTGTGCTCTGTCATTGGAGGGTGTCTGTCTCTTTTGGGGACTAACACAGAAATGCACTTTCTTTTATATTCACAAAATATAAGTTGTCAATGAAAATTAATGTGTACTTGAGGGGCATACAGATAGAAGAAGTAAAAGAGAGGGGGACAGAAAAGAAAGAGAGCACCTTGTACCTTGTCACCAGCCTGAGGCTCTGTGGTGACTTGATATTACAGAGCCCTGAGTTTCCTGAAATTATAAAGCAACTTCAAAGAGAGAGGTCAGCATGGTTTTAAGTAAGAGTGGAACAGTTCTACCCTTGTGGGTAGCATGAAGAATTCCACTCTTATGCATTGAATATTAAATGCTTCAGAATAGTGATGTTTGAAGCTCAGACAACAGTTGTAACTTCCCTTGATGTCATATGCAAAGTTAGTATTAGTTTGGGTTAAAATCATGTCTGAGCTAAAGGAGTTTGGCGTGTTTGTGACTATGGAGTCACTGAAATGTACAGAATCAACTCATTGTGGGTATTAATCACAGCATAAATGTTTGGATCACTTATTTAAAATGCTACTTCGTTAGAGAAAAGTGTTTGTGGAAAAATACTTGTGTATTGCAAAGAACTACAAAAGTATTCCATCAAGTTCTGACTTCAACACACTGGTAAGAGTGCAGTTCCAGTGAGTGATGCTGTTGGAGTTCTCCACTCATCTTTGTAGAGAGGATGCTTTTTTGAGAGTTGGGATTTTTCTTCTCCTAGTCTGTAGGTTTTTCCAAGGTGCAATGGAAATAAAGGGATTCTCATGGCTGTTTTAACTGTACTTCATGGGAATAATTTTTGCAGACATGCTGAATTCAGCTTCTCACAGAAATCCTGAAGAGGACATTCCATGCCACAGAGAGCAAGACAGTGTGAGTTCAGGCAGCAGTATCTTATGGCCTGGCAGGATAACAGGTGACCTCTTCCCTCCATCTCTGACCAGGGGCATCTTGCAGTGACTCCTTCAAGTAGAACATGGCTTGCAGGTAGAACATGCTGTTGGTTTTGGAGAGGTTCCTCTGTCATGTGGGGGACTTTATTGTTTTGCTGCATATTGTTGTTGTGTTAACAAAGGTGCAAGTTTAGTAGTGACTTTTTACTAGAAGGAATTGGATCAGGTTCTTACAGAATTCATTGGCACAAGTTGGTTTTGTGTTTGGGACTAAAATTCAGGGAAATTAAAGCCTAATGTGCGGTCTTGAACAGGGGAAATGAAAACCAGTAAAGTTTACAATGCATTGCCAGCTTATCTGAAGACTTATAAAATTGACTTCTATACAATCTATTTTTGTAAACTTCAGTGGCCTTCCCGTATAACTGAAGGGAGCCTACAACAAGCATGGAGAGAGATCATTTACAAGACAATGTAGTGACAGGAAAAGGGAGAATGACTACAAATTAAAAGAGAGTTATTTTAGATTAGATATTAGGAAAAAATTCTTTACTCTGAGGGTGGTTAGGCATTGGAACAGCTTTCCAAGAGAAGTTGTGGATGCCTCATCCCTGGAAGTGTTCAGGACTAGGTTAGATGGGACTCTGAACAACCTAGTCTAGTGAATATGCTCCTGCCCATGTCAGGGGTTGGAAGAAGATGATCTTGAAAGTTCCTTCCAACCCAAACCATTATAGAATTCATTAATCATATATGATATAAGCCCTAAGTAATCAGCATTAATATATTAATTAATGTAATGACATGTTTGTGCTAAGGAATAGGTTATATAGGCTAATGATGCCCAAACTCTGTTCTTTGATTGTTTTGAGTTGTATATAATGAACAGGAAGTGAAAGCAATTTATGCAATTATGTGGATGGTGTAAACAATCAGACCTGACAGACCATGGATTTCAGGGGAGTGCTGCTATATGCCTCAAATGTACTCTTAGGCTGGCAGTTGACTCCAATGACCCAAAGAACCCAGAGACCACCTCAAAATACTTCACCACAGGGTTCCCCCATGGTTGAGAGTTTTTGTTTGGTTACTGTTTTTATTTTTTTTTTATTATAGGTTATACCCTGGAAGAACTAGGGGCTCAATGTAACCTTGTAATTGGCAATCACAAAACTCTGCCCTGCTTTCTAAAATGTCAACAATGTACTCATCAAATGCTCTCAAGGTTGCCATAAAATGGAGCTTATGTGGGGATTTTTTGGTTCCAAGTACAAAAATCAGTTTAGTTCCACATTTTTAATGTATATTAATTCCTGGTAAATATTCTCATTGAGCAAGAGTGTTGCTTTGCAGGGTTGAGGATGAAAAGCTGCAATGCATTTCTGAGCACAGGTGACAATCCAGTCTTGGATGGTTTCACTGCACTCAGATGACTGGAGTATTGGAAGAACCAGGTTTGAAAATATCAGGCTCAAGACAGGGCAGTTTGGCAGAGCAGCCATGTGGGTAGCTGGAAGAGCTCCAGGGAACTGACTCAGTTTGGGCTAAGTGTTAGCTGAGTAAGGCATGACTAATAAGATTTTCTAACAAAGCATTTTTAGAGTCTGTTGAAACCATCTATTTCCCTTGAAGAAAATCAAGCATTAGAAAGTTTTTCCACTAATTCTAAAATAAAGCTCATGGTATCACATTTAGCTTGTGTGGTGGGAAACTCCCTACAGTTCACTTTGGAAACCTTTCACTTTGGATCAGCAGGCATTGCTTAATAGTCATCAGTGAATTGAGCTACTTAGGTCATTAAGCATTCAGCTGTTCTGCCATCTCAGTGTACAAATGGGTGCCTGCTTTTCATGTCAGCTGGGGTTAGAATGTTGGAGAGAAGAATACTGAATTAACTGGAAAATTAGCATAGATTGAATTACACTTGTGTGAGCTATCAGTGATTTGGATGGGGAGGCTGGAAGTATTTACGGGGGGATGCAGCAGTGTGGGGAGTGGGCATGGGCTTTAAATGCGTGGGGGCAGGAAAGTATTTTGGATTGTGGTACTTCTTGAGATGGAGGACAGGTGGAATTTGTGCCATGACATGAATAATATATGGCATAATATTTTTTTTCCTTTTCCTCCAGTGGCTTTGTGTTTCAGTGCTAGGCATAATGCAAAGGGTCACTTTCACTGAATGCAAGTGTCTGCAGGCTATTGATTAAGGGTGTAACAGTATTGGTTTACTTGGTTTAGACTTAGTAGGTTCTGTAGGTATAGGGCCAGGGGGAATGGTTTTAAATAGAAACCACAGATTTAGAGTAGATATAAGGGCTGGCTGCAACCAGCTTGGATATAAGAGCCTTCAGCTTCCCTCAGCCCCAAATGACCACGAGATATGGAAATTTAGGTTTGCTTGTGTTTATGTCACAGCTCAAGGTGTGCTCTGTGTGGGGGGATTTTCAACTCCTTTCCCTAACTTTTCCTCTTCTATTAGGATTTTGAGAGAATAAAGCACATTTCGGATACCAGTGAGATGTGAAAATTGGACCAGATAAATGAAAAAAATACAAGTAATAGCATTGGTATCTGTACTGCAAAGCACAATGCCTATTTTGCCACTGAGGAGAGGTGGAAATGATATAAGGGAGAAGTGTCAGTGTTGTAAAAAAGCAACACTTCTCACAAATGGTTACTATGGGAGGAATTTATCTTGAGTACAGTGAGGCAGTAATGTCTCCTAGGAGTTTTCAACAAATACTGGAGCCTTAACAAAAATATTTTCCTATCCTCTTTCTAGGCTTGATGTACCAGGTTCCTCCAGCCCATGGTGGCTCAGAGCACTCTCCTCTCTAACCAGGCACTTTGGAATGCTATAGAGCCACTCTGTCCCTTTGTGCCCAATAGGTCTTGCCCAGGAGATGGAATTGCACTGAAAAGCTGACTCACTTTGAGCATAGGTAATTTTATTTCAACAACTTAGTCAACTCCAGTGTTTGCCTGCACACAGGAGAGGAGTGTGGGCAGGACACAGCAGGTTTTTGACCCTGAGGCTGCCTTTGGATCAGCAGGCATTGCCCCAGCAGGAAATGGTTGCGGTGCACTGCAGTGTGCCCTGGATCATGCCTGTCCTGCTGCTCAAGCTGTGTTTTGTCCAAGGACCTCTTGAAGGAGCTTCTTCACCTTAGTAAAGAAGTCTACCAGCTTGTTGAGTGGAAATGGGCAGGAGCTATCCTCACCCAATGGTGTTGGCTTTGGAGTGGGGGGCACTGTTGGCCAAGGCTTTTGAGAGGGGATTGGTGTTGGCACTGGCTTATGAGTGGGGGGTCGTGTTGGCCATGGCTTAGGAGTGGGGGGTTGTGTTGGCCATGGCTTAGGAGTGGGAGGGAGTGTTGGCCACGGCTTAGGAGTGGGAAGTGGTGTTGGCCAGGGCTTAGGAGTGGGAGGTAGTGTTGGCTGTGGCTTGGGAGTGGGAAGTGGTGTTGGCCATGGCTTAGGAGTGGGAGGGAGTGTTGGCCATGGCTTAGGAGTGGGAGGGAGTGTTGGCCATGGCTTATGAGTGGGGGGTGGTGTTGGCCATGGCTTAAGAGTGGGGGATTGTGTTGGCCATGGCTTATGAGTGGGAAAGGGTGTTGGCCATGGCCTAAGAGTGGGAAGGGGTCGTGTTGGCCATGGCTTAAGAGTGGGAAGGGGACGTGGTGGCCATGGTTTCAGAGTTGGTAGGGGAGCTGTATTACTCCAGGCTTGTGATGTTGGAGACCCCCTTCCTATGTCTGCGCCTGTTTGGACCAGGATCCAGTCATAGAAGT
>WBNO01001081.1:0-25195 GCA_013400575.1 Peucedramus taeniatus
AGCCTGTGTTTGCAGTCAAGTTCTGACTCCTCTCCCCCGTGAATGAGTTTTGTTGCCATAATCAGCTTCTATAACTGAGAAAATCTATCAAAAAGAATAATTGAAGTAGTGGGCTCATACTAGCCTATGTAACACTCAAAATGTATAGAACAACACATAATAAAGAAATACCCACAGAATCCAACAGAGCCCAGAAAGCAGGATGCTTCATGCATACTAACAAAAATCTCAATCTCAGAATGAACTGCACTTCACACTCCTGTTAAATTTTAAGAATATGAAATTAAAATGAATTTACTCTTAACACTTTGCAAAAGTATCACAATCACACTTGACTGCTCTCAGTTCTGTGCTTTGTTACAAGTTTTAAAACACAAGCTGTATAGTTTTTCATCCTTATTATGCTTTAATATTTTTGCAACCCAGTTTAGTTTACCATAAGCTTGTACAGTAAACCTCAGTAGAGATATTGAAAATATATCCAAAGTATCCAAGAGTCTCAACCTTTACTCCTTAGACATTCTAAAGTAGAAAGTTTTCATTTTAAATGTAGAATTAGAGTAGTTACACTTGTTAGTGGCACTAGAAGAATCCTGTGGTTGTGAAGAGATCTCTGAGTTTAAACTGGAAACACTATTCCTTCACTTATTTCTTTATGAAAATGCAGTCACAGCCTAAGTATGATTCCTGACAGGAAGGAACACATACTCTCTTACTCCAAGCTCTTCAGCTGGCTGCTACCCCCTTGAGAAACACTTGAAGTCAAGAAATGAGTGTGAACATTTAAGTATAATCAATGAGAAAGATGAAGATGTTTAAATGAATGTGTTCCATTTTCAGAGAATAAGTATACAAATTTTAAATGAGTTTGAAGTAGGACTGGCAAATTAAATTACTAAACTGCTACAACAAGGGTAGCTTCTGTGAGCAGTTCAGTCTGCTCCTATCAAGCAAAACTCCCAATTCTACATAAAAATTTAATACAGATAAGTTCTTATCTGTAAACTGATGACTTCATAGACTGATGGACTGGAAGAAACAGTAACAAAATTGAAGTGGTTGGAGAACAATGAGTAGAATAACAGATCTGATTATGTTAATATAGAAAGTAGGACTCTACTTGACATATATAATTTAAAAGACAGCTCACAAGCAATGGGAAAAAATTCAGAATGCCCTCACTGACCTTAAGATTCATGTAGGACATTCACAAACACCTGTTAACCACAACTTATTAATCTTGACTTAGAGTCATAGCAGAGTCCAGAACAGATTTCAGTTTTAAAAAAAGCTGCAGCCCTAGTGCTCCCAGACTGAATTTGCCTCAAAAGAAACAAGGAAAATCAACACAAGCTCCACCTCCACATAGACAACTTGAATATAAAATTTCCTGTAACAGGAATTTAATGTTTCACAACTTTTAATGGACTGAATATGTGATAACCATAAAAGAAAATCCAAAGCAAGTATGAGTGAAGTTTTTGCTTTCCCCAGTTCAATCTAATCTAGTCAGATTCCACTGAACATTGGTCATTCTGTAAAGAATGTAAACTATGAATGGCTGTCACAATAAACACAAGCAGGATGCATTCTGATCATGAGCTATTAAATGCTTTCTCCCTTTAGGAAAGTACTTGTTTCATCTATTCAAATACTATTCAATTGCCATGTGAAGTGCAATCTGCTTTTGCTATTTTTACAAATCTGTTTCAATGTAATTCTTCAAGAGCTATTTAAGTAACACAGAGAACTCCAACCATCCTCAGTTTGAAAATATTCTTTCCCTCACGGAGATCTGACTTACAGAATAAGTCCACCAACTGAGTTTGAAGCATTGACATTTACCACTTCACATAAATCAAATTAAAACGGTACTTCAGAAAACCATTATATTCTTGTACAATTGTACCTGAAGACATCTTAAGAGAAAACTTCAATTTCTTTCATTCTCCTAACTAGCTATATTCACCAAAGCAGCTGTCTTTCAAAGGACATGAGGAAAAGGCTTTCCATGCAGAGGACAATCCACCTGGAAGCATCCCTACAGTACAGAATCCAGATTTGACAGAAAATAAGTAATTCAGGATAAATACTTTCAATGTACTTCGTGCTTTTCATAAATCCAGCAAAACTACAAATTATCCCATGTTCAACTTGTGAATATAACAAATTAAGGAAATACTAGTAAAATAAGAATTATTTTAACTCTTGAGAAACAATTGTAGATAATTCAATCCCATAAAGAAATTAATTTCCCAAACATAATTTTTGTTCAAGATGCTAATATCCAAAGATAAGAAAATTTTGTGAATTCCTTACAACTGCCTTTTAAACCATTAAGACTTTACCTGTGCAGGAGAGTTAGCGTCTTCACCCTGCTTCTTCTTTTTCTTCTTCTTTTTCTTGGATTTGCCACTTGTAGAACTCTGAAGAATTGGCTCTGCTTTTTCTCTTTCATTATCTGAAATCTTCATATGGGAACAGAAGGTATTTAGCATTTAAAAGGACAATGAAACATACCTTCTATAGACTAAATATAAATCAGCAGCTATAAGGAATTGCATATACTAGTGGAAATGAACAGTCTTATCTTTTCAGTTCATTCTAGAAAGACCACATTCTTTACGTGCTGTCTGGTAATACAGGTAGAAGAGCTGGGAATGGAAAAGGCAACAGACCACCAGGCATTAGTGGCACGGAAATGCTGTTTTTCATACTGAGAATTAAATATTGTCAAGAAGTATTTATAAAACCAGATCTAAACCCCCCCAGTCTATACCAATAATGTAGTCCTTATAATTATAGCATGACTGAAAAGTTTAAGATGGAGCTAACTGATTTCTCGCTTCTCAATAGCATTCAGTGTTTTCCTTCTCTGTGTACAGAGTAAACACAGTCATGCTACTCTTTTCAGTGTGACCATGATGAGATATTACCTTTAGCATTACCCTTTTAGTTACTTTAAGAAACTGCAGTGGTAAGGCCAAAGTCCTGGAGCTAAGGAGAAAATACCACCTTTTACCTTCTGAGTATCAGATCTCTCTTCACGCTGAGGAACAGAAGCAACTTTTTCTTCATCTACCCAGTTTCCCCACTCTTCTGCTGGTGCATTCCAATCAGAGCTTGGATCAGCTGAAGAAAGTCCATCTACAAAGATTAAAAGTTTTTTTTCAGGAATACTGCCTTACTCTACAGGTGCTCATTTCCAGTTTAAAAACGAAAAAACCCCTACACATATGTCCACTTCTTGATATCAAGATATAAATAGTAATTTCCTGTCTTTCTGAAAAAAAGGTAAAGACTTCATCAATAAGTGGAGGACTTTTTAAAATAATGAGTATGACAGTGATTTTACAGACCCTAATCACAGCAGCAGCTAGCTAGATGGAGTTGCTTAAAGATATTTTTCTAAACTATGTGAAGAGGAACAAATTTAAGAGCTGTCCTCCATCTTAAGCTGTTCTCTGTATTTTCTTTCTAGACTGTGAAAAAAATAGGATGAACAGTAACACTGATCAATCTTACCTTAGTAAGATTCCTTTACAAGTGATATATCTGAAACTGTAAATCGTACTGATTGCCATTTTTAATAATATTTTTTTCCTAAGACTCTTAAGTCCATACTCTATTTTGTTATTATTCATTTATGATGCAATGATAGGTTTAAAGGGCCAGTCACATAAAAATTAAAAATATAATTTTTAGATTTAGAAGGGAAGAACTAAGCCTTAGGCAGCAAGCTGATTTTAAAACAGAACACATTGTAAAATACTGCATTTTCATTTTATATTTATGCTAACTTCACAAATATTTCTCCCGCCCAGTCTATACCAAACTGAAGAACAGGCAAATCTGGTCTGCCAACTATGACAGGATTAAATTTAAACAACTGAAAATAAAGTCAAAATAAAAAGCAGTAATAAATTCAATTAAAGTTACTGGCAAACAATATAAAGCCAAAAATACAGTAAGACCTTAAGATTAATTAGAATATTTAGAATAGTTGGAAACTCTCCTAATGAAAATATTGTCTTAATGACACCTCTACTTCAGATGCTAAAATTTACTGATTTGAAAAATATTGCTCAACATAACACTTTTTAGTTTACCTACTGCCCTCTCAGTAGTCGCTTAAGAAAAAAAAAATCCATTCTTAGTAATAATAAAAACTAGTAGTATTTGTACATATAGTTAATTTTCTTGTCCTGATCCTGATAAAGCAGCAGGGTCCATCTGTGTATCACTTTGGCCTAAACTTACATTTGCCCACTTCTGTTAGTTAACTCTTAGTTGACAACTATGACAAAATTCTATTAACCACAAACATTCTATGCTCAGATATGTGAATCAACTATGCTTTTGATAAAATGTAAAACTGATTGATTTTAAATGATTAACTGAAATGTGCTTTCCTTATCCTTAAACGAGATTAAACACAGAAAATAAGTTTCAAAATTATCTGGCAACAGAGCAATCAAATCATGCCAACAGTGGTGGTGTCAAAGACTGCATCAATCTATCCCACTTTTCCAGTCATTTAACTGCAGTAAGTTGTTCTTAGAGAGAAGATGAACATGAAAGGCTGCTTTTGTCAACTTCTGGAACAATTCTTCAGGTCAATGCCTAATGAGATACACTACCCTTTTTCATAAAAAGTGAGGACAAAGTGACTTGACTACAACTCTCAAATAATTTCAGTTATTTCTATCCTGTGTATACTTCCTATATATGTAAGGACTTCCTAATGTTTGCTAAATGAGAAAGCAACTTAGATTAAATACAAGAGTCTGATGTCACCTTAACTTTCTAGTAAGGTACAAACACATAAAAAAAAACCCTGACTCAAATTCTATCTACTAAATATATATTTTGCAGACTTGCAGTAGGTTTCTCTCATCACTTGCAGCAAGACTGTTTCATTACAAAGATTTTTCTACCTTATAATGCATGAGCGCTCTCACTTCTAAGTTTGAATATCCAAGTATTTTTCCTAAAAGTTAACCATTTTCTATAAGAATTTAACAAAATACTTCTAATTCTTTCAAACTGTCTATTAGCTAACAGAAGTCAAGCATTCCAGACTTTTCCTCAGATACCCACCACTGTCTAATACAAGTAGCTAACATAAATAACTACACCTTAATAGTAATTAACGTTTTGTTAATGAACATTTTAGAGGAACATACTTAACCCAGACCATTCATCATCAACAGGGGGTTGAGCATGACTTAAATCCCACTGAAAATCAGAAGTACCAGCCTGAGAAACCGATTCACTGTTGGAACCTGAAAGAGAATAAATAAAATTGTAGTTATAAGTTAGCAAGCTTCCTGAAGTTTTCTTGGGGAAGGACGTCCAATCAAAGTAGGAAAGGAAGACAAAATGATCAAAGGAAAATGTCAGATTTTAAGGACTGCAGAAGACAGGAAAACTAGTAGGCTCTTGTGCATAGGGTATATTCAGAAAACAAGGAAGCTGATGAAGGAAGACAAAATAAAGTCATGAGAAGAACTTGAAAAGAGATAAGAAGAGTGAGTAAAAGCAGTCTCCTCAAACTGAAAAACACAAAGAAATTTTATGGGTAATAAAATTGTTACTCTGTATCAATAAGGTCTCTTACAGGGAGAAGCTTAAAAGAAAAGATTATTAGAAAGAAACCTCATTAATTACAGTACAGATCAAACAAATTAAGCATTACTGAGAATCCACTTCTCATTTAAAGCAAAGGTTTCAAGAACATAAAAGCAGCAGGATAAACAACAGTAAAGCCAATAACTGCCATGATAACAGAAGGTGTTACACATCTAACATAACTGTTTTCAGAAAAATAAACAACAAAAAAAACCAATTTCATGAAAAAGTAAAATAAACAAAAGCTAATAGTAAGAATTAAATAACTTAATATTTTACTGTATGATGAAACTCCTGAAATTCAGTTTGAATAGAACATGAGTCTCTATTTTACATACACCTCTACAAAAGATATCTCAGATGACAGAAACATGGACATGTTCTCATTTCTTTTGTGGTCACTTTGTGTAACAACATTATTGGCTAAGGTGCATCAAAGAAAACTAACATACTTCACTTTTTCATATTTCTCTCGAAGTTGAAATGGTGGTATTGCAGTTGAATCTTAGCTCACTGTGCCATTCTACTTTATTTAATAAACTGTCATAAGTTTTAGCTTAGAGACTGAACTTGGATTCAGGTGGCTGCTTGGGATTTTTTTTTTTTAATTAAAACTCTCTGTACAATTAAGACGCTGGACACTGAGCCTAAGTTCAACAGTTAAAAGCCTGTAAATTGCAATACAAGCAAATGTAGCCTAAGTGCATAAGCACTTGGCCAGTTACTTCTGAAAAGAAAACTGCCATGCCAAGCTCATGGCATGAGCAAGCAAGAGCAGAAAACCTGACATATGATTCCTTTATTGCATAATAAATCATTGTAGGACTTATGTTAGCTGTTCAACACACAAGATTTATTAGGAAGACAGGTTAGTACTCTATTGCACAGAACCCTTCAAAAAAGAAAGTCCCAGAGCTTCAGCATTTCCATTTGTTATACAGAGAAAAGACTCAACACTTCAAATCCTGCCTATGTAACATATTTTCGAAGTAGTGATTTAGTTCCTTGATGGGGAAAAACTCAATCATCAAAAAACAAACCCCCCACAGGACTGGGGTAAATGGGCGTTCCTAGAAAGAAATCTTCAGATCTCTAACTTTAGACATTGCAACGCTGAGCAACCTCTCATGTCCTTATTTAGACTTAAAAAACAAACAAGATGGCTAAATAAGAAACCACAGAGTCATAGAAAGATTTGGGTTAGAACATACAAAGGTCACCTCATTCCAACCTCCTCTTACTAGTAAGTTACTAATAAGAACTTAAGTTCCAACCTTCTTACTAATATTCTGTGATCGATCTAGCTTTTGATTATCAACTTAATACAGTTTCTTTACTGCATTATTTCAGCATAAGAAAACAGCTTTTTAAGTGTCTTCCGCCTCTTTGCAGAACTATTTTCAAAGAAAATTGAGAAAATGCATATTAGTATCACTTGGCAAACTCTATTCCACCTGATGCAGTAGAAGAGAGCGGAAAAATCTTTTGAAAGGCACACATACCAGAAACTCCAGGAGTTAATCCAAATGAGGAGAAAGAAGTAGAATTCTGTTCAGAGGTATTAATCCTTGCATCCACATTCCAAGCAGCTGTGGGGGAAGGGGAAAAAAAAAAGAAGAAAAAAAAAAAGATCATCACACACTGCTGGCAACGTTGAAAATTTAGCTATTTAACTATGAATTGGATCAGAAAAACAGTGGCTAGTCCAGCCATGATGACATTTTACATGACTGAGGACATTAATTAGTGCTGATAGAGATGTGACTTTATGAACATACAGCCTGAAACAATTTTCAAGCTTTCCAAGACCATCTTCCCTTTACAGCCTTTTCTATATATAAAGTTCTCACAAAAGAGAAGTCAATTGTTTTTTGAGCCTCATACTATTATTTCTCCCATTACTGCAATCATTAACTTTTGAAAAGTACACGTAGATGGAACAGTTTTGAGTATATTTTATATATATATATATATATATGTGTGTGTGTGTTAAAAAATGGCATAAAATTCAGAACAATTTTTGATGAATAGGAGATACTGCTTAAAAATGAAGACATACTAGACTGTTATATGTAAGGCAGAAAATAAGCAGAAATAGCCAGTAAAAATTATGAGTGGCTTTTATTTAGAATTACATTTACTTAATTGGGGGAGAAGGGGCTAAAAACCGGACAGGTATTCCAGATGTTGTCCAAAAAGCAGACAGCCACTAACTCCCAATTTACTGACTCCTGTGTTAATGCATCCCAGCATACTGCTGGTGTCCTTTGCTACTAGGATCTACAGCTGGCTCATGTTCAACTTAGTGCCAGCCAAGACCCCTTATCCACAAAGCTGCAATCCAGGCAGTCAATATCCAGCCAGGGTTGCTTCCAACTCAGATTCCACACTTGACATTCATCCTCACTGAACTTCCTCAGGTTCCTGTTGGCCCATTACTCCCATTAGGTTTAGGTCCTTCTGGATGGGATCCCTGACCTGGACTGTTTCAACTGATTCCTGCCCCCACATTTAAGTTTGATGTAATCTGGAAACTGGATGTGAATGACATGGTTGCCTCCTCCAGGTCACTTATAAAGGTGATAGACAGGACAGTTCTAAGTACAGCTCTGTGACATCCCCCTTGTCCAGCCTCCAGGGAGAACAGGACTTACTGACCATTACCTTGGGCCTGATCAGTTTTTCACCTGTTCTAGTTAGGATACAACAACACTGTGAGAGAGTGTTGAAAGCATTAGTCAAGTCATCACGAAAGACTTTCACTGCTCTCCTTCACACATTAAATTATTCATTTTGCCAGAAGCAAATCAGCTTGGTAGACCTGATGTATCCTCAGTAACAAAACCAACAAAAAGCTGATCAGTCACTACAAACTGCCTTACTAGAATACACAGCAGAACACATCTAGCCAGAACATGAAAAAAGCCTTTCACTTCTACTTGGCAATGGTAAAGCTTCCAAGGGTATATCAGATCTAGCCTCAGGAACTTCATTTCAAAATATGCCAGAGAAATAAAAGAAGGTCTAGACTTCTGCAGATTATAGCTGGGGTAGGGCTGTGTTTTGGATTTGTGCTGAAAACAGGCTTGGTAATACAGGGATGTTGCTGAGCAGTGCTCACACAGAGTCAAGGCCTTTTCCACTTCTTGTATCACTGGCAGCAAGGTGGCGGGAGCTTGTCTTCCCAACAAGAAGCTGGAAGAGACAGCCCAGACATGTGACCCCAACTGGCCAAAGGAATATTCCCTACCATGTGGCACCATGCTCAGTATATAAAGATGGGGGAAGAAGGAGGAAGGGAAGGAGTTATGGTGATTGTCTTCACAAGTCACCATTACATGTGGTGAAGCCCCACTCTCCAGGAGATAGCTGAACACCCATCAGCCCATGGGAAGTAGAGAATTATTTCCTTGCTTTGTTTGCATGAACAGGTTTTGCTTTCCCTATTAAATTGTCCTTATGTTAACCCTTGAGTTTTCAAGCTTTTCTCCTTCTGATTGTCTCCCCTGCTGGGGGTACAGTGAGCGAGTGGCTGGATGGGGATTGGCTGCTGGCTGGGGTTAAGACTTGACAAGACTGAAATAACACTGCTGACTACAAAGGAGCACTGCTTTCCAGAAGAGATGAGGATACTTAGACTGAACAGTGGGAAGGGCCATGTTACAGCATTTACTAATAAGTTGATGATTGTTGCCCAGAGAGAAATCAAGAAATCTCTGCTCCATTATTACTATGCACAGCACAAGTAAAAAAGAAAATCGTACTGAGTACTAAAAACACCAGTTTCTAATGAGAAAAACAGTGTAACACTGTGTCACAAGAGTTGAACAATGTTTATGCCCAGGGCCTAAAAAAACACCTGGGGCCTGTTAAAAAAACACCTGCCAAAACCATACACAATTGATTTGATTATGTTGGACCAACAGAATAGACTTACAACCCGGGTTTTAAGACATTATTAAAAAGAAATTATGCTTCAAAATGGCTCAGTAATCATCTTCAGAACTTTACGAAAGTGATATACAACATTACATTCCTTCACAGAAATAATTTTACATCAGATAAACTCAAAAAACCCTTTTTAACTGTACACAGAAACATAAATGCTAAGCCATCAGAACTTACAGGAAACAGAAATTGTTCAGTTAACATTCACTAGACCATGTCAAGATTTTTTTAATATATAAACATAAAAATATTTCAGAGATCCACCACTAAAAATTACATTTATGTAAAATTGCTTACATGAAGCAAGTTCTTGGAAACAGCTTACCAATAGGAGTGAACAAAGAACGCTCTTTCCAGGGCCTGCCTACCAGGCTTACACCCCAGTCCTTTCCATTTCCATTAGCATCTCCAGTGTCTTGGCCCCAAGCCAATGTCTCAGTCTTCCTCTTCCCAGCTGCAGTTGAAGGAACAGATGTCCATTTCTCCTCCCCTACACCAATCTGTGAGGAGATTTTTACAGACTTCTCATTCCAGCTTCCTCCATTTACTGTATGGCTTTCATTCAATCCTGGAGAAACTTAAATACAACAATAATAAAAGAA
This sequence comes from Peucedramus taeniatus, assembly GCA_013400575.1. Lineage (NCBI taxonomy): Eukaryota > Metazoa > Chordata > Aves > Passeriformes > Fringillidae > Peucedramus > Peucedramus taeniatus. Next base: position 10,182 of record WBNO01001081.1, read on the forward strand.
TTATTTAAAATAAGAACTAGATGAAGAATTAAAATATCACTTATATGCACATTCATTTAATAAAAAAACCCTGAATGAACAGCAGCTTTGCTACACCAGTGTGACACAGACAGCGCTGCTGCTCTGTCTCAGCTGATTTTCCAGTTCAGATGATATGCACCATCTGTCTACTAACTTGAAGTGGGAGGAAAAAACAGCACCAACTGCACTCTCTTTCCTCATCCCTTTCTTTATAGGGCTGATGTATTGGTGAACCAGTGCCTCTAGATTAGAAACAGGGTGGGGAGGGTACTTTCAACACTGTCAGCTAATTTCTCTTAAGAGTACGGGGATGACTTGTGGAAAAGCCCCTGCACTAAATAGAGAGTATTTTCTGTTTCATAACTGCATGCAGCAGTTCTCCAAGCAGGATGTAGACAAAATTACCAAGTATTAGAAAATACTTCCCAAATACTACACAGGATTTACAAAGAGCATAGATATCATACTGACCCATAGAGTCTCTCACAGTGAGAGATAGAAATCGTAGTAACACTCAGTTTGTAAGCAACATATTTTATGTTTCACTAAGTTAAAAGATGACAACACTGCAAGAGTTTGTTACATGTTACCCTGATGAGAAATTACTAGCCACTGCAAGTTTAATCTATACTTCGTGAAGTCAGCAGTACACTGAGACAAAGATCATAACAGAACTTTTTAAAATTGATGTCCCGATAAAATATAAAGGCTAGTGCACCCAGCCTCCCTTCCTATATATCACAAAACTTTCTCTAAGTATCAAATCCCCTTTGTATATCAAATCCCCTTTCTCTTTTTATATATGCAGTGGAAAAAACAGAAAAACTGTTATGCTACAAGTAATGAAGAAATATTTGCATATTACAAATGGAACACTTAAACAGTAAGCCAAATCCTTATGCACAAGTCAGTATCATACGCCAACAAAAAATACAGACCAAACATTTTATTTTTCAAACGAACTTGTAACTCAGGCAACATCAACATACCCAGTTCAAGCTGGCCTCACTGACATAGAATTAATTAGGTGAGATATGCCTAGATTTTCTCAGACAAATCAATTCCAAACACAGAGATCTGTAAGGTCACCACTGCTGTACAAAAAACAACTGCCATTTCTCTACAGCACCAGCACTGCTCCTGTCAATCAATGTCCTCCTAGCGTAATATGAGGTCTTAGGGAAAGGCGACAAAAGAATACTGAAGAGACAGAAACCAAACTGCAGTAGATAGAAAAACCTTTTTGCAACTTTGCAAAAATGCAGCTGAGGTCCTGAAGCAGGAGCTTGATTATTCTCTGTTTATTATACTACGCTCTTGTCAATAACTTCTAAATGACTAGCCAGTTCTTACTGAATCACAGAAAACTGAAGATTGAAAAGGACCCCTTCAAAGTCACCTAGTCCCACCTTTTGTTCAATGCACAGCTAACTTCAAAATTATACTACATTATTGAAGTTCTGGAAACCATAAAGGCTGATTGTCCAGAGATGCTTTGAACTATCTCATGAAAAGCTTTTTTCCTCATGACCTGTCAGAACTTCCTCTTCCTGAAACTTGATTATTGTCTCCTGTCCTCCCATCAGGCATCTCTGAAGAACACGGCTCCCTCCTTCTGTGCTGTGGTACAGGAAGTTTGCATGTGAAGTAAAGCTCTCAAAAACAAGCAGAAAGGGATTCACTTTCTGGATCTGTGTGCTTTTAATAACTCATTTGTTGACTTGCTTATTTACACTATTTTTGATTAAAGCAACACAGCTAATGTTGGCTATAATGTTGGCTATATTCATTAACACACCATCTTGATTTCATTATGTCAAACGAATTCACTTCAAGTATTATTACAGCAGTATCTGTCATTAAACTTTTAAGCTTTACTAGTCAAATATTTTGAGTTTTGTGTATGACATATGCCAAGTATATTCTTTTTATAAACATGTATTTATATGTAAGAACTTTCAAAACTAATGTATTTCCACATCTCAAAGGAGAATGTAAAGAACTGAGTAACTTGTATATTCAACCTGAAACAAGTGTAAACAATAATCAGGACTTGTGAGCTCTCTGCAGTTACCTATGCCAGGGTTTCTTTGAGAAAAAAAATTCATTAACACAAATAAGTGAGTAAGTCTGAAAAGCTAGCATAAAGAATTTTTCAGCAGAGCTTAAAAATAAATATTACTGTTCTGTACATAAAGATTTTTATAATAGGTAATCTGCCTGAAAATTTGAAATGCTGAATTGTATTTCTACATCTAACAGAGACTGTTTTCAACTTCTTAATAAATAACTGCAACTTAGAAGTATAACAGTTGCATAGCCAAAAGAGACAGATGTACAGTAAAGTTCCATGTCAGTAACTCAAAATCCTGCACCAACAGTTGCTGTTTTCACTTCTGTAAAATACTTCTCTAGTTACTCAGGATAAATAAAAAACTTTTTACCTTGTGGAATTGATGACTCCCCCTTTGCAGGTTTAGAACTGTTTATCTGTGCATTCAAAAGTGCATCACCTGATTAAGAAGAGGAAACAAAGCTAGATGAAGCTTTTTTAAACAGCAACACCTGTAAAAATCTTCTAACAATCCATTACTAATATTTTAAGAAAATAATATATTAGTACCTCACAGTAAATTACAACACTTCCAGAAAACTTAAGGATAAAATTAAAATGCTCTATTTTTTATTATTTGTGTTTATGTTGCAGACAGAATGGACTCAAAGTGACTTAGAACCCATATACCAAGTAACTGCAGATTTCAAAGAACTTTAACTACATTCCCAATGAACAAAGAGCGTAAATCCAAAACACAGGTTGTTATTTACAAGCAAAGAGTGCCTCTAAGTATTTCATACCTGTAACTATTTCTAACTTCTACCCCACCATGAAAACACTAGATACAGCTAAATTCTTTTTGGATTAGTCTTGCGTGATACATAAGATACAAAAGGTAATACATAAGATACAAAAAAGTATGATACATAAAGGATTCTCACTGGAGAGGTTACAGTAGTTAGTAACAGTGCATACGTTAGCAACAATGCATAGAGACAGTTGGAACTACCATTTCTTGAAGCTCTGTGTAAACACATGGAAAAAAAAGGTAACAGGAAACAACTGATCTAGTCCTCAGGGCAACAATTATGCACTCAGTCAAGGTGCAAATGAGCATCAATGAAACAGGAGGGTGAGGCATACAAATTTCAATAAATTGTTTCAAGGTACCAGACAGTTGTTAGGTTCAGTCTTTTTGTCACTTTGCTAGAACGTCAAGTTTCATTTAATTAAAGCACCTATTTCTTAGTTTTACCCAAATAGGAATTCCTGTGCCTACACATGCTTTAAACCAGCCCATGCAATCTTTTGTTTCTGTAACAGCAGCAGCCATATCTATTGAATCCTCAGCTACAGTAATTGACTATTAAATCTCAGCCACCTGTGCCTTACAATTATGAACAGCTTTAGTACAGGATGCTACTAAATCTACACTGGAAAAAAATACCTACATGTAAAGCAGTGAATGATATTTTAAGAGAACTTCAGAGGCATAACCTTCCCACAAGGAAGCACTCAAAAAGTTAAGGAGTTGGTGCTGCCTGCAGCAGTGCCAAGGATGCCTTTGAAGTTTCTGAAAACAAAGGGCAGAGTCACAGAGCACAAGGGAAGGAACAGGGACAGGCCTACGCAGCTGTGCAGCAACCAACAGCGCACCAGTGTGGATGGAGGCCAGTGCTTTAGCCACTTGCTCCAAAACACTCTCTTGAGCTTCCCCAAAAATATGGCTAGAAAAGGGGGAGTTTTGCACAATGAGAAAGTACTTTTACACAGCTTGAAATAATTTCCTCAAGAGTTTCACCTCCAAATATACTTTAACATACATCCAAAACAGAGTCACTATTTAAGCATTCAAGTAAAGTTATCTTTCTAGGACACATTCACAGACCTATCAAGCATCATACCTTTATTTTTTCTGAGACCAACTGGAAGCGATGGTGTAGCCATCAGCTGTTCAATGGATACAGTAACCGTGTTTTCTATGCCCTGGAGATTTGATTCTCCTGAGCCACCATCATTCATCACCTTGTCTCGCTTACGCTGCTGACGCTTCTCTCTGTTACTGATTTTTGTTTCCCAGGCTCCTAAAACATCACCCAAATGAAGACATCACTAAGTCAGAGAGGAAGGAAAGATTTTTAGCTTGTATCATATCAAACAGAAGTCTGAGGGCAGTTTAACCAGTCAGCTTCAACCTTAGATTGAAAACACAAATGGCCAAAGTTAAGTTTTTCTGTGATAATACGTGGCTTCACAGAGCAAAACATGAACAGCACAAGCACCGTACTATCCATAATTTCTCAGTTTTTATAAGATTACATTAAAAAAAATCACTTGAAGTTACTAAATACTGCTGTTTCAAAGATCAGATTTCCATATATAACACGTGACTATGGCGTTATAAGTTTCTTATGTTTCTTTATGAACCAAACACAAGTAAACCTTAAACAGCATTTAAGCCATAATGTTTGCATTTTGTGTATGTTTGTGTTCAGTACCTTCATCAACTTCCTTTCCATCTAGACGAGACGTATCCTGAACTGTTTTGGAATCTCCCTTTGATTTCTTTTTTTTCTTTGACTAGAATAAAAATAAAACATTATCTTAATGATTACTTACTGATCACTTGGCATAGTAATTCAGAACTCCCTCCCCTCCCCCCCTAAAATACAGGAATAAATTTAAAACAGATTCTCCTGAACAACCCTCTGTGAAAGACTTACACAGCACAGAATTGGCAGGTGGGGGGAACATTACTTATACTGTAGAGTACAAAGCCAGGTAGAAGCTATGTTGGCAGCATCATAGTCACAGAGGAGTAATGAGCTGTTTATCAGGCAGATGCCACTCTGTCAAAGTTTGTTTTGTGCAGAAGTATAAAGTTACACATGAGGAAATAAATAATACCAGTAACTCCTTTTAAAAAAAAAAAGGTAAAAAAATCCAGCTTGGAAATGACTTCAAAGCACAAGCTGTGATTAGAGCCCACACATTCCAAACTTTTTTCCCTGAAGGTTTCATCAGTTATGGCTTCTTGGATATAAGAGCTAAGCTAAACAAACAGGAACAGACAAGACTGCTTCCACAAATAGTTTTGGTGCAACAGGTTGCAATAGAGAGTGCTGAAAAGATAGTATTGAGAAAAAAACCCCAAGATATTGGGAGAAAATATACTGCAGAAAGCCTTGGAGCAAATTGACTTGACTACCTTCTTAGAAAGAAAACACAGTACTGTAAAGCTTTTCAACCTAGTGAAGGAAGGTATAAGAACTACCAGATAAATATGAATGAAAAACAAGACTTTTAAAAGAAATATGGTTATCTAATCAAATGTTATAAGGGAACTATTCACTTATTCACTGTCTCTGAAATACTCTAAGAATGCTAGATGTCTTTCTGGACTACATCTGCCAGAGTCAGACTAGTAATTGCCAGCTCTATACCTGAGTTCCCACAATTTGGTTTTCTAGTCTGAAATGTCCAAGAAGTGTCCAACAATCTCTCTAGAACTCTGAATTGGTAACACCTAAATTACTACTTCAGGTGCTGCAGATATTCTATGGGCCCCCTTCATGGCATGCAGTTCATATGCCTTAAGAGTTACTACATCCCCAAAGTGATCTGCAGCTTCAATACAGGTACAGAGAGCAGTATAGCTCGTTAGTGCAGCAGAGATGATAAAAAATTCACTGCTTATATGCAATGCTGCATCACCACCTACAACATTTAGGGAACTGATTTGAACAGTTAGCTCATGGTTTAACGTACATGGGGACTCAAACTACAGATGCATCCAAACAGAATTTTCATTTGCTCAGCAGACTACCTTTGCCCACATACCAGCTAACTAACTTCTGAAAAGCCTCCAAAAGAAAAGGGCTGGTTTCAAAAGCAACCTGAGAAGAATTGGTTCTAAAAATATGAACAAGTCAAATTATTTGCAAGGGCAACTTCTAAGGAAAGAATTAAAAAGGAAAGTGAAAATTAGCACTAGAATTAGACATAAATTGCCTCTTCAAGCTTGAACAGAGGAAGATTAGTAACTTTGTACCTTTGTCTCCCATTTGCAGCTACACTGAGACTGGAACTTGAAATCCTAAAGTTTCCATCCACAAAGCCTTAACTATCCAACTTTGGCACTAAGAGAACACCTGAAATTACTTCAGAAGTCTCCCAGACAAAGTTCAAGATGACTACTCTTCCAAATTGTAACCTCAGTTTCCTTAAATAACTACTCCTATGGAACTACTGCCATCAAATTTTATACTTTTCAGGAAAACATTGATGTTTAACAGCTGAAAAAGAACTTTGTGATTAACAAACACTGTTTTTAAAAAGATCAAGAATGTAAATCTTGAAAATGTGTTTACTTTCCTAAACTGTGTTACCCTGTTCTGAAAAACCAGAACCATCCTTTTTTATCCAATTAACCCACCACCTGCTAAACTTTGTACTGCACCAGTTGCTATCTCAGTACCAAACTGATGGAAACAGCAAGAGATGCTAAAGCCAGAGCAAGCCAGCCAGCCATTCTGCAGAAGTCTATGCATTCAGAGTGTCACCTTCTGCAACACACAAAGAAGCCAGTGTTGGCTCTGCCAACAGACAAAGAGCACATGAGGAATACTGCAGGCCCGCCAAATTTTTTTAAGTCTTTAGGATGCATTGTGCCCCATGCAAGAACAATAGAAAAATAAACCTTTCTTCTTGATCCCTAGCTGAGTAATCATTTTTAGTATTCAAGACAAAGCAGTTATGTGCTTGCAAACAGAATGGATGATGACATTTTAACTTCCCACTATCTCATCCACAGAGTCACTTCTTAGGGAACAGTCCCTTACACTAAACACTAAAAAAAATCCCTGTACTGTGGCAAGTCACTAATTGCAGAATAATAAGCCCTGTGAACAGCCAGAGTCCAGACATTACCCAAAGCTTCCCCTCCCAAAGCAGAAAAACATGCATGAAATTCACAACCCTGAAGCAGCCAAGAAATACAGAAACACAAAGAATATGATTTTCACCGAATGCATACACTGAAGCACAAAAAAATAACCATGCCCTTCAGGCCATAGATTATATGCATTCATATATGTACACACATGCACATACAACTTCAATCACAGCCACTGTCTCATACCATCCATCCCAAAGATGGTACACAAAGACACTTACACAGGACCCCCTACAACCTCAGCAGGTTTGTGATGTTATAAATGTTACAGATGCCCTGAGAAGCCTTACCAAATAATTAGAAGTCTGTACAGTTACCTGTAGTTCAAAGGAAGTTCTTAAGTATGCTTTTATTTGAAGGGTAACAATTCATTCCTGACCCAATCATTTTTTGCCCAGGATCCCCCAAAGTGATATGAAAACACAATTTGAATAATCATCCACATCCATTTACTGGTACTCATTTCCTAGAGCAGCAGCTTCAGCTTCACATTTTAAAATTCAGGTCACTATGTTTGCAATTTTAAGGTGAAGTTGAGTTTAGGATATAAGCACCTAATCTACTTGAAAACCTGCAAATAGAGTTATTCATTCAGGTTCAAACTATGCTATGTTCTTGGAAAAAAAACAGCAAAGTCAATCTGATATGCAAAACTTGGGGAAGAGAGAGCCACACAGCACGGAATTTTAAGGCATTTCTTTTTCACAGAAAAGTCATTTAATTTGCCAATGGCAAAAACATTTAAAGTCCTACAGCAAATTGAAAGGATACAGTCTTTTAGCCAAAATACTAACTGCAAAAGAAGTTGCTGGAGGGTAAGCAAGTGTATTTATTAAAGCTTGAATGTGGTAAAGAAATTATAACAGTCATGGAATGACTTGGGTTGGAAGGGACCTTAAAGATCATCCAGTTCCAACCTCAACCATGAGCAGGGACACCATTCATTAGACCAGGTTGCTCAAAGCCCCGTCCAGCCTGGCCTTGAACACTTCCAGGGACGGGGCATCCACAGCTTCTCTGGGCAACCTATTCCAGTGTCTCACCACCCTCACAGCAAATTGTTCCTGACTGTTTATGCTCAACCTTTTATTTTTCCTTTTATTTTATTTTTTGGTATAGTTACAACAAAAGCATTTTATTGAAGAAAATAAGTCAGAAAACCATGACAGTGGGAAAACTTCATGCACAATGTTAGCAAAAGAACCAAGCAAAAAAATTATCAAAGGCCCAAGCATATCCACGTTGCCCATAGATGACAGTATATATGATAAAACAAGAAGATGAGTCCTCACAGTTCAAAAAATAACACTGCCAGTAGTAAGGTTACCTTTTAGATTAGACATTGCAGATCGATGGTTAAAAATTTATTTTTAACGTAGCTGTTTAATTTGCATAACAAAAAAGCTCACACCAGACTTCAAAGCTCACATTTATCATCAAAAATCAAGAACTCTAATTACTAATGGATACATCTGGCAAAAGAAATAAGTAGGCACATGGTTTAAATCCTTTGAATAGTAGTCCCCCAATTGGTAGACCATTTACAAGGCACTTAACAATACTATCATTATACTGTGTCCCCACAGAAGCCATCAAGATGAAACAAACTATTTCTGTAGGCTTAACACTGTCACATGATGAACAGAGATATCAGTGTTTAGTGGGGGGCTGGGAGTGGGGTTTCCTTGACAAACAGTGTGATAAGGCATGTCTCAGAAGTTAAGAAAATACTACCTTAGCTTTTCTTAACTCCAAATTAGATTAGTACTCTTCACAGTAAGAAATCTGCATCTTCATTCATATAAGTAAGGATTTCAAACCAAAACCAGAGTTATTAGACATTGAAATAATATAAATCAAACGTCAACATTCTTGCTTTGTATCCATAACTAACCTTCTCATTCTTCTTTTCTGCATCCACAGGCTGCTTTACATTGTCTTTACGGACAGTTTGTATTACTTCATCTTCAGATACATCAAGGAAAGATCTTCCATTAGGCTGTGCAAACAATGAGCATAAATAACAAAAAAAAATTAGAGAAAGCAGATGAAGCAAAGCTCAAATTACACTATTACTGAAATGCAATTACTTGTTGACAGAAAAATGCTTGTAAGATTATTGAATAGAGCAGACCAAATTGTGGATTGTTGTTCAAATGATCTACTACAATTCTGTATTTACCAAACACAGAAATAAAAAAGGAAAGAGAACAGGTCTTCTCATTTCATCTCACTCCTATTCAATCCAGGAATTTCATAACAAAAGGTAAATTTCTGAAATTTATCAGCTTTTCAAATTACCTGTACCTGTTCTGTAAACTGATTCAGAACATCTACAGTTGTACGTGCCATAAATTACCTAATTAAATTAACACAATTACCCCTTTGTAGCAGTTCAGCAAGAGGCCTAATTCTTAAAAGTAATTTCTACATTGACCAAACATCTGCAATTTCTATCTATTCATATCCCTCCCAGCTCACTTCCTTCAGAAGTTAAACTTCATAGTAGAACAGAAATTAGAAATCAAACATGAAGCATGACTAAGCACGATACCCCATTGTTCTTTTCAGACAGACTTGATTACAGGTGTTACATTAGTCTACCATTTCCCCCTCACACAATTAAGAAAAGAAAATTACTATGTATCATTCAACATATGAAATGAAAACGCTGGACAATCGTTACATGAGTCTTTACATTACTTTTGACAGCAAACACATACACCTTAGCCTACATATTCCCCATATAGAAATGTAGTAATTTAGAAATAATTTACTTCTAACAAAAGGCTATGACTGAAGTTACTCTGCTAAATTGCAGAAAAGATGAAAATATTATACTACAGTCAGCCATTAATTTCCCTGCACGAAAAACAATTGCTAATTGTAATTTTAGTCATTGATAGAGTCCACACAAATGTCACTGGTTCACGTTCAGAATGACTCAGATAAATCAATGACTGAAAACTAAATAAGCATAAACAGCTACTTCAAAATTGCTTTAATTCCTACAATTCTTTCAAAATGAATTTCAACCTCTACTACCTTTAGTTATTTTTTTGCTATTAGAACCCAAAAGCTATTATAACTCTACATCACACAAACCCAATTGCTCTCAAGTAAAACAAAAGTCGTATCACAACTTAGTGCGGCCTATTCCTTCAAATATTAGCTCTGATCCTCGATTTAACTGTTACAGGTATTTAAGTCTTGCCACATTGTATTATGCTTACAAACCACCCTTGGCATGATTTCACTAGTGCATAACATAGTATTGCTTACCGTAGTTAGCAAGCATGCCAACTTCTTCAAAGTAACTATAAATAGAAATTGAAAGATCAGGTCACCTAACCCCTCTTCTCCTCCAACATCTAGCTTTAAACTAGACTTCTCCTATCTAATATGCAGTACATTTCCCTCAGCATTCTGAAAACAAAGTATATTTTACAAGTCTGGTCTAGGAACTCTCTCTAAAAGTTTTTCTCAACAAAGTCCACCTTATTGGTATATTCCACAGGGATACTAAAGAACTGATATTTCATCTTGAAAACAACTCATTGCCAAAACTCAGTTATTGTGCCTCTATTTTCTCCAGAGACTGTTTAGCAGTAAAGTTAGGTAACATATTTGATGCATCCAGTATTGGATGTGTATCAGAAAAGTTTATAGCCAACTAACTTTTCAATTCTGTACCTTGCCTCTTCGCTATTACATATATACCTTAAATTGAAAACTACTTTCTTAATCTCCAACTATTCAATAAATAGAAGTTTTAATCTTTAATTTAAAAAACCTTCAGCTCTTTCTCTGAATTAATAAACTAATTCCTATCCATTAAAAACTCTCTGGAAAAATTCATCCACATGACTGTTCAAAATGCTGTCTGGTCATATGATCATGTAAACAACAACCTTTAGAAATATGTTAGAAAACTTGGACTTTGACACATTCGGGGAGAAATACATCCCTTAATTGTAATACCCTCCTTTTCAGTGGAAGCTTTCCACATTTATTTTATGCCCATAGATGAATCATAGAATTTTAACCCAAATCCATGTGACCATTTTTGGATGTACCAAAGCAATCAAAAGAAGTGAGAAAGAAGAAAGTTTTTCTACAGTATTCAGAAACTTTAAATTTTAAAAAGACAACTACAACCCAAAGTTTAAAACTTTATGGGTAATATATTAAACAGCCACTGAAAAAATTAATTAACTCAAAATGGTGTGATTTATTATTTGCCATCTTTTCTACCCTCATCTTAAAGCTGCCAGGCATGATGCAACAAGGCAGAAGTAATGCTGTCAGTAACAGTATTGATTGCTGAATGCTTTTCTTGCCTGAGAACCTTAAAATTCTAATACTTAAATAAACATTTTCCATGCACGTTCATATAAGTGTGTTAAGATATACCAAACGCAGAAAAGGTTTTGCTCAGACTGTCAAAACAAAAAGTACTCTTTAAATATGGTAGTGCAAAGGATAACTCAGTTTCATGCTTCAAACAGTATTAATGAAATTGCTATCACCTCAATCTTACAACGCTGTATTAGCCAAAGTCCTCAGTTACACATTATAAAGATACCTCTGCTTAGAATACCTTTGGCCAATGAAAGAATCTGTTTACCAATGTTTTCTGTAAGCTTCTCTTCAGAAAGAAACTAAGCAATTTTTTCTACAAAGCCCGAAGAATCCTACAGCCCTAGTTTTGCCATTTGGCCACTAACATATACAAAAACAACAACACATGAGTATCAGCTGAAAGTGTAGTCTCTACACAATCTAAGTGCAAATAAGCAATAAACAGCCATAGCCCAGAAAGTTCTTTCAAGCAGACCAAATACGAAATTTCCTCAAATGAATACAAATACTTTTACTAGAGTGTGTAGCATTTATTCTCCAGGTGCATGAGAAACAATAGGAAGTACACGGTCAATTTGGTATTTTCCACATCGACAAATAGATGGTGTGAATGGCTTCCTAAAGTGGTAGCAGAGCACAGAAGATGGCTACTCTCAAGTTTCTGTGGTGTTTGGCAGATTGCACAGAAACCACGTAAGAACAGCTTCACTTCTTTTTGCTGAAGTAGGAGAGAGACGCACAGTAATTATTCAGAAGGGGAAGGAATCAAAATTAAATACCAAGCTTTATAGACAGAAAAAAAAAGTTCTTAATGAGGCCAAAGACCTCTGCCTCTCCCAGGAGTTAAAATAAAAATGAAAAAAGCAGCTTCAGGTTTACTGCACAGAATCTGATGTAAAGATACCTTGCTCCAAGCAGACTGAGAAAGCCAGAACTGGCTCTGTAAACTTTAATGTTAATGAATACTAAACAATTTCAGCTCCATTTTTTTCTCAGTCTGTACACAGCAAGTAAATAAACAGAATCTCATAGGTACTACTGTATTCAGTCAACGCAGTGTTATTCAAAGAAACCTATTTTACTAAGACCATGAGGGAAGTTGCACCCTACTTAGGTACTGAAAAAAGCCACATGCAAGGAAAAAAAGCAATTCATACTCTTTCTCAGAAAAGCTACAGTGAAGAACATTTCTGATCCTGACTGATGAGTGTTACACATCATCTGCCATACAGAGAACTCAGTAATTCTGTATTAAAGTAACCCTACAGCTTTTAATTAGACATCTGTAGTGTGTTCTTAAAGCCACAGAGCGGTTGCTCTGAGCTTTCCGAGATGCCCGCAATGGAAATCTAGACCCTGGTATAGCAAGCCCTGTAGTAAATCTACTGGTAATAGGCTTACTCTTTTCCCCTCCCAACCCTCAGTATTAGCATCACAGCACACAAACCACATGATGAAAATGACCAGCAAGCAATCTGTAAGAATTTGTGTTGCATCTTTAAGTTTCCAATGTTATTTTGAGAATTTTTCACATGTAAATCAGAAAACACTGGGACATGCTAATACTGGTCTTTCTAAACTTATCTTGGAAAATGAGCACAAGCCAGACCTATTAAACTTTGTCACTGGTATAAACTTATTTGCACTACAGTTAATGATTGAGTTTGTGCATTTCCTTTTGGAAGTAGGTAGGATTTTTTTCTATTTCACCATGAAAATAATGAATACAAAGTATTATAAAAATAACTTTTAAAATCTTAATGATACAGAATGACAGCTTAAATACTACTTTGCTCTTTTGATTACAAAAAGATTTGCTCTTACATTGCCTTAACTTTATTCTATGCCTACATAAACCAAACTCAATAGAGTACAATTATTTACATTCACAAAAAATGTCAGTTTTTATATAAAATTACAAAAGTTTGTTTTTATGAAGCCATATACTACAAAAAACTACAAAGCATTATCAAGTCAAGAGTGATATCTACCTATTCACTCAGTCTTCTGTGGAGGCATTTTTTAATGCCATAGGCAATGACTTGCAAGAGTTTATGATTTGTTTTCATACTGGAGTTTCAATGAAATAAATGAAGCAAAATCTATTTGATTCCTAGGATTAGTCTTTGTTGTCAAGAAAACATAACATATTTACTTGACACTGAAGTATCTGCTTCTCAAGATTGCAAAAAAATTACATCTTTAGCATGCCTTCTCCAAAATGGAGAACCTAGCTAAACTGGAAAGATTCTGAATCATGTTTCCTCTTCTTGGTGCTCAGCATTCAGTCTCTTGCAACTTCCAGAAACAACTTCAGTAGTTCAGTGTTCAAAGACAGGTTGGTGGCACATGCAGACATTTTTTTTTTCTGTTTAATATGTTCTAGCCTTACATTCTCATTAAAAAGTTTCCCAAACTTCTCAAATCTTAATGCTGCCACAGACTCAAATGAAGATACAAACCCATTGTCTCTCCTTTCTCTCATCATTAGGGAAACAATTCAGATTTTATAAAGGAAGATATAATTATAGAACACAGTTGTAATAACAGGGGACATCTGTTACACTTTCATTCCTATAATCCATTTGGACATAAATAGGATTACAAACATCCTAACAATATAAAAGCTATATAAGCAATCCCTTCAAGTCCAAAAACTGTGACAACTGTAAGCTCTAAAAGGACAGTTGACAATTTCTGCATTTTAATAATTTTCTCTTGAGTGGATGCATACTGTCAAAGATGGAAGGTTCCCACACCACATACTGAGGATTTAAAAAATTTTAAACTACAGGAATGATCTCTTTTTAAGGGGCTGCTAAGACACAGACTTCCTTATTAAAGGAGATGATCCTTACTGTAGTAACTAAATCAGATACATTCCTACTGAGGCACGCTCACATCAACATTGACACTAACATGTTCCATTGAAAATACAAAGCAAAAGGCTTACTCAAGTCTGAATCATCACAGCATTTATAGGGCTTAGAATGCTGCTTCCAATAGACTTTACCTGCCTAGACTACAACTGCTAGCTTGAAATTCTAAGCCATGCTAAGGTCTCCACTACTGATTGCTAACCCTATTATTCAGTGAATAATAATAGTAACAGCAGCTTTCATATGATTTTTGTTTACAATAAAATGCTTCCAAAAAGCCAGCCTTTCCTCATTACCCAGGGCTATTAACGTGTAGTTTATTTTGTAGCAGCGCTGCTCCTCCAGGTTTTCAAAGTAACAAAATGACCCAGACGACACGAGACGGCTCTAGAGCAGTCAGGACCCCCTCCCCCACGCCCCATTCCTTCCTTCCACAAGCAAATATCGCACGGCGGCTCGGGGAGACTTCTCTGGCACCCAGATCCTTCCCACCGCGACAGGGCCTGGGGAGCGGCAGCTGCGCTCGGGGCCGCTCGGCAGACGCGATACCCTCGTCTCCCCACTGGGGCCCTGCCGGGTGCCACTGCCCGCCCGGTCCCGCCGCTGTCAGTACGCCTTTCACCCCCGCTGCCCTCCCGGCCCTCACACCCCTCTTACCCGCGCCGCTTTCTCCGGCAGCTTCTTCCTGTTTCGCTTCTTCTGCTCATCGCCTTTGAGGTTCAGCTGCCCGGGGCCCGGGCCC
>WBNO01001081.1:25869-66198 GCA_013400575.1 Peucedramus taeniatus
CCCCCCCGAGCCTCATTTTTTTCCAAGCTAAACACCCCCAGTTCCCTCAGGCTCTCCTCACAGGACTTCACCAGCTCCATTGCTTTTTCCTGGATATGCTCCAGCACCTCAATGTCTTTCTTGTAGTGAGGGGCCCAGAACTGGACACAGGATTTGAGGTGCGGCCTCACCAGTGCTGAGTGCAGGGTGACAGTCACTTTCGTGACCTGCTGACCAAGCTATTTCTGATACAGGCCAGGATGCCATTGGCCTTCTGGGCCACCTGGGCACACATTGGCTCATGTTCAGTTGCCATCAGCCAGCACTCCCAGCTCCTCTTCCACTGGGCAGCTTTCCAGACACTGTGCCCTAAGCATGTGGCACTGCATGGGGTTGCTGTGACCCAAGTGCAGGACCCAGCGCTCAGCCTCCTTGAAACTCCCAAAATTGGCCTCAGCCCATTGATCTGCCCTGTCCAGATCCCTCTGCAGAGCCTTCTTACCCTCCAGCAGATCAACACTCCCACACAATTTGGTGTCAGCTGCAAACTTGCTGAGGGTCAACTTGATCCCCTTCTCGAGGTCGTTGATAAAGATGTTAAACAGAACTGGACCCAGTACTGATCCCCGAGCAGCACCCCTAGTGACCAGCTGCATTAGCTCCATCCACCACCACTCTCTGGGCCTGACACTGAGCCAGTATTTCATCCAGCAAACAGAGCACTCACCCAAATCATCAGCAGCCAGGAGAATGCTGTGGGAGACAGTGTCAAAGGCTTTACTAGAGTCCAGGTAGGCAACATCCACAGCCTTTCTCTCCCTCATCCACTAAGTGGGTCACCTTGTCATAGAAGGAAATCAGTTAGTCAAGGATGCTTTAGCATGGACTGTTTTCATTTTTCAGAAAATATTAACTGTTGTAGTTGCAACTGGTTAAACATTTCAGCCACCCTAACATCCCAAATAATGTATTCTAAATTAGTATTTTAAGAAGTTTAAGATGTTGCACTATATAGATAGAGGTGACAGAACAGTAATCATGTAGTGATAGTTTTAAATACATCAATCAAGAAATAAAAAAAATTCAAACAAATTTGAAAGCATCATTCAGCTACAGTGAATGTTTTTGTTTTGTATATATATATAGATAGATAGACACATGTATATGTGTATATATATGTGTATATATACATATACATTTACATACATATACATAGAGAGGGATTAAACCGAGGCCACAGAACAGTAAATATTGTTCATTTTAAAGAAAGCACCGCAAGAATCTGGTGGGGATGAACTCCACGATCCAAGCGATTGCCACGATGGTTTCCACTGCAGAGCCGGGGCACCACCAAGTGGCAGCATCGTGAAGAGCCGAGCTCTCGTCGGAAAAACATTTGTCTTAAAATAGAACAAAGAAAGTGGATCCGCACCTGGAAATAGCCAGTTTCAGTTTGATTCGGCTAGAAAAGTAAGTTAATCTGAAAGGAATAAATATATTTTTATTCTGAAGCAATGAGATGGAGCCATAAATAGGCAAACAGTTGTAGCAAATTGAAATATTTTGAAGAAATACTGTGTGACTCATTAAAACAGTTGGGAACAAATATACAGCTCTGACTGTACTTGTCAAAAAAAGCAAACATTTTATTTGGAACTAATTTTGACACATATTAGTCTAGTATTAATCTTCAACTGTATTAGTAGATCTGATCAAAGTTACCCCCAGGACTCTTCCAGTAGGGCTAATATAAAGCATCATCTTTCTCATGCCATTCTCCCAAAGATCACAGCATAAGACTGACACATTGCACATGACACACTGAAAAAGAGAAAATAATGGCAAAACCAAAAAGAATGGAAACAAAGCTTAAACTTATTTTTTAAATGTCAGCTCTGTTGACTGCGCAAACATTCCTTGTTTTAGCACAACAGCTATTAGACACACCTTACACAGTAACACAGTACCTTACCACCATACTTAAAGCTCCATAACTGCCAGTTGCCATGGCATGAAGGAAACCCAACTATTGCTTTGCAGTCTCAAAATACCTGTTTCAGGAGGTTTTTATGATTATCTTGAACAATATTGAAGGCATGTGTCTTGCAGCTGTGGACTAGAAGTCATTCTTTAGACTAGAAGTCAGATGGATACAGCAGAAGCAGATGAAGCCTCTGATCAGTTAAATAAGCAGGATCCCAATAAAAACACATTCAAGGTTGTTGTTACAGGAAATTGAAAAAATCTTGAACAATAAGCAATTTTGCTGTCTTATATGGATCATGACTCTGAGTTGCTTTAAGTTGAACTCAGTACATAATTCACCGAAAATACTAAATTATATACTCATTATTTTTCTGGAAGGAGGGAGCAACAACAACAAGAACTCTTGGATCCCTGATCCAAGAATCACCATCCTCGGCAATGTTAACAAGTAGCTGGAAAAGGGATGGGTAGTCTGCAGACAGAATTTTCATGGAGAAATTTCTCTTCTAGGTCATGGCTGGATGCCTTGAGCCTAGACTCAGCCTAGGCTGAGGACTGGGTTTAGAGTTAAGTGTTGGATCAGGAGAATGAGGGTCATCATGCCCGGAGATGCACTCGGTGTGGAGCTACCAAGAGCTGCCAAAAAGGGGTAGAACATGAAAAGAATTCTTCCCGGAGACATTTTTCTTCCAGGCCATGGCTGGGCGTGTTGGAGAAGGCTCAGCTGATGTCTAGGATTGGGGTTAATGTTAACAGTACATACCTGGCTGGGAGAGAGATAAAACCTGGGGCTACAGTTGGTGTTGGGCAGAAAGGAGCAGCCAGAGTAAAGGGTAGGCTGCAAAAATACCTTTTCCCTGAAATCTTTTTAATCTGGGTGCTAGGTCAGGATCTGGAACTAAGGCTCAACCCATCCATTGCATTCAGACTAAATTAGACTTTAAACGAGGCAGAGTCTAGAGCTCCATTTTAATAAAAAGATTTGCTTTGGGAATTCTCTTAGGATAACTTGTTCATCATGGCTGTGGCTTGGGGACTTTGGTTGGTCTCTGCAGATACCAGGTGTTGAAGTTGTGGCTACAATTAGACTTAGGGACAGGAAACAGGGCAAGTTTGAATACCCATTTGGAGTGGGGCAGGAAAGAATTATTCTTGGAGAAGTTTCCATCTGGTTGGTGGTTAGGGGCTTTGGGCAGTCTCAGCCTGAACCTACGATTAGGGATCTGGTTATGTTCAGCTTTGGGAAAAGAGAGAAAGAGAAAGCCTAGCACTTCATCTGGTCAGGGATTGAAAAGGGATTGCCAAAGGAAGGGACAGGGGCAAAAATAATTGTTCCCTGAGGATATGTTCACCTGGGCTATTGCTTGAGAATGTTGTGCTGGATCTCACCTGACACCTAGGTTTGGGATAAAAGTTGGAAGAGACACAAAGAGTAGAAGCTCCATTTTAGTCCAGTTAAGCTTGGTAAGAGGCTGCCAAAGGGAACAGTAGAGTATCAGAAGAATTCTCTCCTCAGTCTTGTGCTGTTGTCTTGGTTTATAGACAAGTTTAGGGAAAAAAACTCTGGAACGAGTGTTTCCTCTAAAAAAACAATCCCTTTCTGTCAATAAGAAATGAATACTAGTGGATGAAAGTGAAAAAAACCCCAATCATTTATTGTCAAACATGGCACAGCAAAAAGTAAATAAATGCTAGATATTGAATTGTCAGAACTTAGCTCCCTCCACCCCCATGCACACACACAGCAGAACAAAAACCCAAAATGCCAGGGAAAGAAAAAAAGCCAACAGCAGTTTGCCACTTAGTGGGGACAAAATGGCATGGGTTTTCAGGGAAAATAAACAAACAAACAAAATCCCTAGTAGATTCAAGCAGCAGTTCAGGCAAACAGTTGTGAAACCTGGTGAGACATCCCCTCTTCACAGCAGATGAAGCAGGTGAGATTTCTCTTGCTGTCTCAGCTTTTCCCAAGATGTGGGGCTGAAACAGAGAGGCCCCTTGTCTTTGCTGCTGGTCCCTGATCTCAGACTAAAACCAAACCATCCAGTTCTCTTCAAAGTGCTGCTGAAGAATTGCTGCTGCAGCCTCTCCAAGGCCAGGAAGGACAAAGAAAAGCTTCTGTCTGGGCTAACAAAAAAAAAAAAAAAAGCATGCTAGCCAAGCAAAAACCCAGATCATACGGCACGACGGACACCTGAGGGTGAGGCTTTGGAAAAGCCCACCAAAGAGCTTCAAGGCTCTCTTCTCCCTCCAGACCCACCTTATAGCTACAGGAACCATTTTTGGGCATGAAGCATGCAATCATGGAATAGACTAATCATCATAAAATCACCCCAAGTCAGCTGTGCTTAAATTTACATGAGGACATGTTTATTTGAGTCATAGCTAGGAATTCAAGATCTCATCCAACAGAAAGTCTGGGGTAGTTGGGGCAAAGTCCCCATGAACACATAAATTTGGGGCTGGGAGAGAGACAAAGCACAGAGCTCAGTTAGGAGAGAAGCTTGAAGGAGGTTGCTGAAGGAAGGTGCATGTTGCAAAAAAATATTGTCACCTGAGAGCTTATTTACCTGGGACATGGCTGGTGGACCTGGGCTACGGCTCAATTGCCTTCTCAGAGTGCTCAATGGCTGCCTTCTCAGAGTGCTCAAAGCAAGACTTAGAATAATTGCAGTTTTTCTGACACAGTGCTTCTGGAAGGATTTCTTTCCCAAGGGAAAAGGAAGAGTTCAGTTATATGAGTAACCCATGTCCCTCTCTGACCTTCAAAGTTCACCTTATTTTTTTTCCTGTTGGCATGGTCAGCTTTTTGAGCTGAGACAGAATCCTAAATCAAAATTCACTGTTAAGGAGTAATGTGTTCTTCAAAGTATTTCTCAATTTTACATTATTTTTCACTTTAGTTCACATTCTTGTGCATAACCATATAATTCAAATACAGAAACATTCTGCTAAAAATACTTAAACTTATCCATCCCTGTATGATGGATAAGTCTGTTCTCATTAAACTTTTGCCATAAGTAGTGTTTAGTCATCAAAGCTAAGTTGTCATTATGACTGATAGAGCTCAATGCCTTGGGAGATGAAGAACACTTTGGCAGACTATTCACGTTCAAATTTCTATCAGCCCTAAACTCTGAGAAGAATAAATATGCAAAGACTTGCTACCCATCTGAGAAAAAACTCCTTGAATTAATGGAAAGCAAACACCAAATTATAGGCCTCATATCATTGGTTGTATGAAATTGTATTAAGTGTACATTAAATGTCTCCTGTAATAAGTGTGTTTGGAGAGTTTTCACAGCTTTTTTTTTTTTTTCATAGGCAAGACAGTTTTCCTAACACAGCATTTTAATCAAGAGGGGTTGCTGTTCATAGAAGTGGCACTAAGTTAACTTTAAACCATGTGGTTAATTTATTAGCAATACAATTACAGAATCCAGGCATGCAGGCTCATTTACACATTTAGCCTGTAGCACTTCAGTCTGTGTTGCTCACTGTCCTGTGCTGTCAGTACCTGAACTAGCAAGGATCAGAAAACTGCTGGGATGTCAGTGTAGACATATTCAAATTCTTTTGGTTGTTCATGTGTGTCCTACTCTAAATAATTTTATTACAGGCTTGGACTGTTTTCTGTCATTCTGTGCCAGAAGTAGGTGGAAATATTCCAAAATACTAAATTAGCTCAGGGAAATTACAGTTAGAAAGGAAAATGTCTCTCTTTCAGTGAGCTTTCAGTGCAGCACACCTTAAGCACCCAAAGGAAGCCTAATTTCATCCTGTTCTCCCTGATGGCTCATGTAGCAGGGTGCTGCGGAGCTTAGGCACCCTTGGCTATGAGGTCTACCACAGAAAAGACCTGTTCTTGGCAGCTGTAATCTTGGAAACCCAGAAAATCAAACCCCTTGCCTGAGGTAGAATATTATGTGTTTTCCATCCCTTTTCTTAGTCAGTGGAAAGCTGTATAGTCCCATGGGAGGAGGACAAAACCCACCAGTCAATCATGAAACTGTGAATAATAAACAGAACATATGTGAATTCAGTCTGAAACATTAGTCCTAGAGATGGTATCCCCTAACTTTTGGGTACTTGATTTGGCATTCTTATTTATTCTTAATTGAAAAATTTACATACATATTAGCATTTTAGAAAATCAAACAGAAAAAAAAAAAAGTTTTCCTGGTTTTAAAATCTACTTCAGAGAGACATTATTCCCATGCAGAGTAAAAACTTCAGCCTCATTTAAAGCTAATTGAAACCTGACTCTCTGAAAGACTGCAGTGCCTATGGTATATGTGTCTGTGGTGCTCAATAAAACAATCCCAGGGATTGTTTCAGTTCCTGACTCTGGGGTGGCATCCTCTGGCTCATACCCACACTACTTCAACTGATGAACTGTGTCCATACTGAATAGGTTGTGCCTCTGGGTTTCATTTGGGTACCGTGTGATGTTCCTATGACCCTGAGAGATAACTGCTATTTTTTGTGGGTTTTTCCTTAGGTCAAGCTGTCGGACACAATGTGAGGGCTGTGTTGCAGCTTGCCAGAGAGAAGTTTTTATAGAATGAGACTGTGGGATGCATGCTTTGCTGTGTGCTGTAAGGATCTGTGAAGATATTTCAACACATGAGGGTTGTGTAGGTCCAAACCACATCAACAGTGTTTAATGTAAAATATCCTGAGCATGCTGCCTGAGCTTTGGTTGGAAAGTTAGCTGGTATGGTCCAAACCAAGCTCAGGATGCAGATTTCTTCCTCATAATTGGCCAAGCTCAGCCTGAAAGTCTAAAGTAGAGCATGAAATAGCACTTGGATTTCTATGGAATGTGTGCATAGCTCCTAGACCAGTGCTTTTTGGTAGTCATGTAGTTGTTAATCATTCTGTGTATTGTTTTGATATAACCTAGAGCACTACTGTGCAAAACATTCATATTTAGAAATACAGAGTAAATTAAATTGGAATGACCGATGTATTCCCATCGCCTGGAAGAAGCAGGGCTATTTCTGAAGATAATCAGGGTGCTCAGACTTGCCCAATCAAGTTTTGAAAGTCTCCAACAATGGAGATTCTTCAGATTTTCTCTTAGCCTTCTCTTTTCCAGGCTAACCAAAACTGAATCTTCTTTTAAGGCATATGCTCCAGCCTTGTAAGTATGGAAAAATATTGAGAAAACAGTAAATTTTACACTGTGAAAATAGATTTTAGAGCCTGGAATCAGTATGTAAATAAACAAAAAAATGTAAATAAAAAGAAAGTTCAGAACTTAACAGATACTTGGGGCTGAAAACGAAAACTGGACTAAAGCAAGACTTCCTTTCTACAAAGAAATTTTATAATTTATGTCTTTTTAGAGTTATTTATATATTTTTAGAATTATGTCTTTTGCTTAATCTTTTTCCTGTTTTAGCTGTTTTTAAAGGGAGAGAGTTTTATTTTGAAACAAAAATTTTTATTTTCAAGCTTTTGGCATGTCTGAACAGAAATATTTTATTGCAAAGAAGCTTAACCGTTTCAATCTATATGGATTTTCTACCCTGTCTTCCAACTAAAACTTTTAGTCATCAGTTTGACCCAAATCCATAAACACTTCCCTTTAGTTTGTTTTTATCATATTCACTATTAATTAATTTTTCTGTGTGTTGAGCTTTAAGAAACATTTTATACTTCCAAAAGGTGAACTGACATGTTTCATTTAAAAAATGAAAACCTAAAAAGTCACAGGTGTAGAATTCCACATATTTTTCAAGGCATTTCCATGATCATGAACCAGTGGGATCACTGGAAATCACTGATGACTGCATACTGAATTTCTGAGCAACGTTCCAACTTTCTGCCTGCAGCTGTGCTTTCTCTGTGCCATCAGAACATCTTACTGGACTATGGCCTTTGACCTTAAGACTCTGCCTGCCCCCTTTCCTTCTTTTTTTCCATTCTATTTGTAAAGTACCTTTGAAGTAAAAAAAAAAAAAAAAAAAAAAAAAAAAAAAAAAAAGAGCAGTCCTATATCCTGAGGAATAACTTTCATGATAATTAGGTTTATTATGTGTCATTTGTGCAGACTGTTCAACAATTGCTTCTCCTTTTTTACTGTGTCTAAAATAGTCATTCTGTTTCCTGTATTAAAAACATACTCTCAAATCCTCTCATGAAGTGTAGGATATTCTTTTGGGAATTCCACTCAGAAACAGTAAGAAAATATTCTAAGTACATCAGCAGTCTGTGTGCATTAGGGAAGAAACAACATTTCTTTACAAGACAGTGGACTCCTATTAAAATCCAAGGTGATACAGTTATGCAGGTGCCAAAATGCCTCCAACAGTTACATTCAATTCCTAATTTTTTAGAGTAGTTATATTTATGGTGACCGTTTTCTCAAAGTTTTCTCTGATAAATCCTGAAATACTGCATTTCTTGCAGTATCATTTGAACAATAGTGGAGAGAGGAGATTTTTTGAAAGGCCAGTAGATTGTTCATTTATTCTACAGGGCACAAATAACATGCTGCATGCTCCAGAGTGGATGTTAGGAGTTTTTTCTTTCTTGTTGGCTCTGTTTCTTTTACTGCCATTTCTGCAACCTCTTTTGTTTATCCTCTTACATACCTTCCTTCTAGACCTTTCAGTTCCCTATGACCCTGCTGTGTTTTTCATTCCAGAGTTATGCCTGCATTCTTGCCCTTTTCTAATTCCATAGTTCCTGTAATTCATTCCTGGCTACTTCTTGTTATAAAAGATATAATGCTATAATATATAACTGAATAACACCCAATATAATACAGTTTAAAAGTTTGCTAGCCTTTTCTAGTGTTACTCCATGTGTATGTTACATCTAGTTTTTATCCTATCTGTGTTACCGTAAATTGTCAGACCTGCTACCAGAGTTGCCTTAAGCTGGTGAAGAATCGCTGAGGCTGGTTGGGAAAAACATGAGTTGAGCCTCTTTCTTATCTTGCACTTGGCTCAAGTAAGGCCTAACAAGTGAACAATATTCAGAGCAAACTGGAGGCCTCACTGCCCAGTGTTGTTCCAGTGAAACACAGAGGAGAACCCTGCAGACCAGCCATTGGCTTCACTCCCCTTTTCACTGTGCAAATCCAGAACCTGTTTTCCTGTTTCTTCAATAAACCATTCTATTTGTGACTCTGGATCATGTAAGTTCTTACTGAACCTGGCCAGAGCTCCAGTATCAGAGTGGCAAACCACACTATTCCTGAATCACACACATTCTTATTGATTAGACTCTACTCATACTGTTGAAATGGCACTACTTGTGAACCTGTGCTCATCAAAGTTCTTACTGAACATGACCAGACTTAGAGTGCTGAACTGATTAAAATCAGAAATTAAACCCGGCAACACTCAGCCTCCCTGATCTCTGAGGACCAGCTGGAACACAAAGGGTTTATTTCATTTTCTGTAAAATTTCTATACTCTTAATGGAACAAGTACAAAGTGTTCAGGGCAGGTCAATACCTCTATTGATGCATCATTTCCATTTTATTTTTTGGTGGGGTTAGGTACACCGGCATGTCCTTTATGCATCCCTTTGGACACCTCTGCAAAATTGCTTTTTGTTACAGTTGTGAGGACCCAAACACTTGAATGGATCAGGCTGGCTGAGAAAAGGAAGAGAGAGACTCCATCTGCTATATGATTTAGAGAAAAACGACATCCTGAAATAAGGAAAAAAAAAATTTGTCTCAGTGTGCTCCATTTTTGGCTCTTCTGTAGAGATCTCATATCAGTCTTGGCTCCTAGGGAGTACTTGGCACATTTCCATCCTGATTAAATTGTCTGTCTAGACTGATAACTATCCAAGCCTCAATAAAATTACAGCAGAAATGCAGCTTTTGGAACTGTCTTCTGAAGAAGTAGAGAACTAGAGTAGTTTAATCCTCAGGAGAGGGGAGAAGATGCTGTGGTACTGGGGAAGGACCGATCAGGAGAATAAAGAGTAGTCAGAGACTGCAGTGTTGGAAAATTGTTTGGGATAGCTTAAAAAGCAAACTTTGATCCTGTCCCTTGTGCACACTTCACCAGCCATGGTAGCAATATACTAGAGTGTAAGGGAGAAGTGAGACCTGCATTTAGAAAAATGGCTTATTTCCTTTTATTTTCAGGATTCCTAATCAATTAAGTGACATTTTAACAAGAAGTAACTGGTTAGGAACACTGGATGTGGTGGTTAAGATGCTGCAGCAAAGCATTAGAAAATAAGGTTTCCAAACTTGCATCCATTTCAAGGATTTTGTCTGCAGTAAGACTATCAGCAGCTTTATCCAGCATTGAAGAATGATATGGGTCACATAGAAAGCTTTGCACTGTGGAGTCAAGTAGAAAAACCGAGTGAGCAGTGCCCAGAGAAAAAAGACCAAGTGTTGGACTGGTGTAGCTCACCATGCCTTCCTTGCATTAATTCCCTCAATCATAAGCCACCAAAAAGAATATCAGGACTTCACACTTCTCTTTGTTTTCTGAAGAATGTGCTGATCACATTTGCATTTTTACTCAGGACTAACAATCTGACAGTACTGAAAATGTGGCCTTTTCCATTCATCTTGTCTTTAGGTAAAATTCACATTAGACTTGCACACCTTGAACATTAGGTGTTGCTGAACATTCCTTGCAAGTGCAGAATTTAAAAAGGAACAAAAAGAGGGCTAAAATTTAACTACTTAAATGAGCTTTGGATCGTCTAAGTTCTTCAACTGCTTATTTTTTGTATTGCTAATTGAGTTCCCTTGAGAAACCTATTAATATGTGTAATGTACGAACAGAAAAAAAAGAAGACTGTTTCTGTCTATGAGACCATACTTCCTTTAAGAGGAATCTTAGTAGAAATCTCCTATCACTTCTACTTGGTTCAGAAATATTTACTGAGCATATAATCCTTGGTCATGCTATCCTTGGTCCCAGGCACAACACAGAGAAATCTTGATTCCTGTGCACATGCAGTCAGTTCTCTACACAGGTACTCGGTGCCCTCTTCCAGAATTATTTTTGCCATGCCCTTACCCCTTTTGTGCTTCTCTCTTAACTTGGACACTTTGGTGGCTTTGAAAAATTTGCCTTATTGTAAAAAGTGGGAGGAGTTTACAACAAAGATGAACTACCCAGAGACGAAGGAATGGAAATCCTTCTTAATGGGGAGAGAGGCATAAAGACGCAAAAACCATGAAATCATACCAAGAAGAAAAATGTCACAAATGATCTCACTGAACTCAATATGGGTTTTTGTACTGTTATGTGCCTGTGAATTTAAGCTCAAACACCGAGAAACTGGGCTACAGAGAGGCAGCAGCAAGTTCCAAGCGAGTCTAAAAATGTTTTTTTTTAGCTGTGCCTCAATGGTGCCAGCTAGGAGGTGGGGGGGAGAAATTTTGTGCATGGGGAATAAATATACATCACCCCGCATTTGAAGGGTATTTGTGTGATTTGGGTTCTGTTTTCCTGACACCAGTCCAGGAGAATGAATTAATTTTTTGATCCTACCAAAATGAAAAAGAATAGTAAGGATATTTTCAAGATGTCATTATTTTTCTTTTTGGTTTTGTTCCTCTTTTTGTTTTGACACTAATTAGCTGCAGCATGTAAAACAGAGCTGCTATTGCACAGCACAGCTTTTTCTGAGTACTAGGCAGCAATGCCACAGGACTCTGCACTCACATGAACCCGAGACAGGAACACGCATGGGTGGACTGAGAAAGAAGAAAGAAAATCGCTTAGAACTGAGAGGATGTTTAAAAAATTCTGGTTTTGACCACTTGGGAAAGGTTTGGTGCCCGGGAACCTTTGCCACCAGAGAGCAATGAAAACCTTTAAGTACACACATCACCCACATAGTTTAAAAGACTCCCTTGTCTGCCACTGAATAACATGGGTTGTTCTTTCATATTTGCTCTGAATCCAGTGGAAAGACACTAAAGATCAGTTGTGGTAGTAACGCTCTCTTAAAATATAGAAACTATACTCTAGATACGAGTATTTGAAGTATTTTAAATATTTTAAATATATGAACTTTTTTTCTTTTTTTTTAAGTTGGCAAAACATACATTCTACAGGACCTTAGATATTTTATGTGCAGCTTTTCAGGGAGCCATGGATACCTATCTATTCTAAATCCACTCATCCATAATGTTATACACATGACTAAGTGTCCTTTAATCTCATGTGCATTTTTTCCTCTTACTCTTATGGAGATGAGCATTTTCACTACAATCTTCAGTGGATAGGGGCATTATGCAGTGTGTCTGCATTACTTTCTCCCCATTCATCAGTTTCATGAGAAAATGATATCTCTCTATTGCTGAAGTCACAAAATAAGTGATATTCTAGTCATGGTTATTAAAATCTGAAAATAATTAATTACTAATTATCAGTAGACTGCCCCTGAGACCAATGCAGTCTTCAAAAATTATGAGTAAACTGGCGGGGGGGAACTCTTGAGATTTGGTTTCTCAACAATATACATTTATGGCCAGGGACTGGATGGAATCTTCATATTATGCAGTGCAAGAAATGCAGCAACTTCCAGTCAGCCTGTGCTCACTGCCAGCTGCCCACAGCTCTGCCCACACATCTTGTCCTCTCCAGCCTGTGGTTCTCAATGTGCTGGGTCTCCAAATGTGAGTTTATATTTTTCAGCTCTCTTCATACCAGAAGAAATATGAAAATACTTGAGATTCATTTTTAAAGCAGCATGCAAGAATGAGGGTGGGACCTCTAACAACAGTTTGAGATGATAGATCACTGTCTCCTCCTTCATACCTCTCTCCCACTCTGTGAAGGAAAGGTAACCTAAGAGAAATGCACGCATGCACACACATGCACAGCCTTCTCAAGGTCTGTGGATATAGCTGGATATAGCCAAGGTAAAAATAGAGTGTCTTTGATAGGTGGTAAGTTTACTGAATTAAATTCTTCATTCACCTCTGTTAAAAGCACATTTTGGCCAGCAAAGAATCAGTTTTCTTTACTACATTAGTAGTAAATGCATCCTCAGAGCAGATGGGTGAATGAAACAGGAGCAAAAGATAATGTGTAATGACATCACTTGGGGATACCCAGCATGCAGCCCATGCCTTGGAAAGTCCAGTGAGACATATGTCCCTTATTGACCAAGAAGCCTTGAAATAAATGATGGCTGAGAATACTCAGTCTGACAGACTTCTCAAGCCAGTACTAATCTCTGCTCCAACTAAATCCCAGCTCAACTCCCAGTCTGTCTCCTTGACTGGCCTCCTTTCATTCCTCAGCTTATGTTTTCATGCTTGTCTTACCCATAGTTTTTCTTCTCTCCTAGCTCCTCATCTAGTCTTTCTTCCTCAGCTTCCCCATTCACAATGATTTCCAATCTTCTCCTTTACATTTGTTATCTGCTCTTGGCTACTTGTTCTAGTGTCTATTCCTAGACATTTCCCACTATTTCCAACATATCTGATCACTAATTGAATCCACCTCCCTTTCATATCTCCTTCCTGCCAACCTATTTGTTCACTTTCACACGCCTCTAATCTTCATCTCAATCCCACCTTGAACCACACCAACCTTTTCTTTTCTCTTGATTGCTCCCATTCCACCGCTCTCAACCTTGGTAACCCATCCTAGCTTTCCTCTCATACTGCACCACACCACACCACACCACACCACACCACACCACACCACACCACACCACACCACACCACACCACACCACACCACACACTGCACTACACTGCACCATACCACCTACAATTACCATAGCATTTCTGTTCTGGCCAGCTCCCCTTTTTTTCTGTCCCGTACCGCCAGGACTCAGTGTACTGCCAGGACTGTTGAAAGTGTATCCTTGGTCTCAGATCACAGGCCTGGGCCATGATGTCAGCTTGGAGCCTGAAAGGCTGTGAAAGTAATGTGCAGCCCAAGGCTGGAGTGAGTGGATGTACTGCTATCTCTACTGGAAACATGTTATGCAAAGGCTTCACGGTTTATAACATGGACAGGCTTTGATAAAATTTTGTGAAGATAGCAAGAAGTTTACCTTTGACAAATAGGCTACCTACCTTGCAAACAGGAAGTCCCTGTACCAAAGGATGAATGCACTATAACTATAAAAAGAAAAGGCTGCCAGAATATTTTAGCATGGTCAAAACAGTGTATTGGGGTTTTTCCCCCCCTTAATTGTGTTTTCAGAAACAGCTGAAATCTTTTGACTGAAGTTTTCTACAAAATTGTCCAGAGGCAAACATCCAGCATGGAAAATTCCAGACTGAGCTATTCATGTATGGCAAAATTATATGCTGCTGATAAGAGGGAATTGGGTTCAGAAGTGATGGATAATTGTCATAATAGTACTACAAGTCCTACTACAGCACACTAATGCATTAAACAGGTAATGTACTGCTGCTACCAAAGAGTAGCAAAGGTAGTTTGCAATTTCTGTTAGGTAATTATAGCATTTCACTCCATTCACTCACATCATGGAAATGTCAGCTTGAAGCCTAATGGAATACTTTCAAGGACATTAAAAAGCACAGTCAAATAGCAGTGTTTTGTCAAAATCCCAAAGATATATATTGTGTAAGTTTATCTGTATGTAATACATATGTATGTGACAGTAGAAATCTATGTCTGTAATACCATTACAGGATCACTGGGTTTCATTCCCTTTCTAAAATGTTTTATCATCATGGTTAACTTAAATGTTTTACTTGTGTAAAATAAGAAGATCGAGACCCTTTTCTGTTCAAATAAGCAGTACTGCTGTATTCTATGTTTCTGGAAAATGATTACAGAGTGGATAGAGGAAAATTGCATTTTGGAAATGCTTTAAATAGAAAATAGGGTTTAGTGGGGTTTACTAACATTTCCCTCTCTGCCCCCCTCCCCCCCCTTTTTTTTTTTTCTTTTTTTTCTGCAGTAGCAGTGGTAGCACTGTGGGATACCATACTGAAAAGGGGAGTAGTACTTTGATGAAGTCTCCAGTCCTGTTTCATTAGGTTGCTCTGGAAATAATTTCTGCTGTGACTCATTTCTCCACCAGTAAACAACATGCGAAGGTCTTTATTATACTGCAGATTTTCAATTTCTCAACAACTTCTAGAATGCTGTTAATTCAATTTATCTGTATTTGGCCACCTACCCAAACAATGCCAGCCTCATCAGTGCTAGAAAATATCCTTCCAGCAGATGGCAGGTATTGCTTATCCAATGTAATGCTGTCATCCTGATCAGTACTGCAGCCATGGGACTGGGAACATCAAGAAAAGCAGGAGATAAAACCTGAATAACTGAGTCTCAAGACACACACATTTCAAAAAAATATTAGGTAGCATTATTAAAGTTTGTCTTATTTTTTACACATTTAATTAGTACAGAATCCCTAGAGTATGCTTCTCTTTCATTAGGGGTATTTTTTGGAAAAAAAAAGAGAAATATTTGAGTGAAATTATGATTAGGGATCTAGCTGTTCAAAAATAGCAGAAACTGTTCACATTCGAGCATGTGTTATGATATTTGAGTACTAATATTTCCTTTTACTGACTCACATGAATAGCCACTGATAATGTGAATTAAACAGTTGGAATTCTTCTTTCAATATTGAAGTCATTTAGGCATTTTAACAGGAGAAGCTCATACAAGTCTGGACAATTTATAGTAGATTTAAAGCCATGATATGCTTTACAGTGAATCTTGACATCTGCTCTATTTTTACTGCCATTCATCCTACTGTACTCAATAGTTCCCTCTATCCTTTATATAAGTTCACAGAGCCAGAGAAGTTACAGTAAAGTTCACCTCATGGCGTAAGAAACATAAAATAGACTAGCTGATGGAGAGTTTTAATTTCACTACAACGTGCTCCATTCTGTTATTATTTGTCTCCTGTTTAAGAAAAATGGTTCAACTGGGAAAAGATAAGACAAAGAAAATAGTAGAAAATAGCTTGATCATTGCAAAAAGTCACAGCCTGAGTTATTTTCCAGATCTGAGCTATGGTATGAAAGACCATTTTACTTATAAATTATATGACATTTGATTTCCATTCTTATTTTTCTTTGATACTTTCTGAATCAAAGCTCTCAAACTCCCACACAGGAGATGCTGTACCATCTTGGATTTTATTCATTAGCTGTTCAACTGAGAAGATTAAAACTGTTCTTCCTTGGTACCTTAATGCACTGCAAAGGAAACTAGTGAGTTTTGTAACCCCCCCTTTTTTTTTTTTTTTTTTCTTTTTCTTTTTCTTTTTTTTTTTTCGTCTCATGGAATTTGGCCTTCTTTTTCCCTAGCTGGCTGGGTTATTTTTTTTATATGGTACTTTAGAAAGCTGTTTCTTTCCAGTATTTTATTTTAAAATTTTCTCTGTCCTGTTTCTATCTTTTTGTCTGTGAAACACTTTAGACAATGATCAGCTTCTGTCCGGAAGCACCTCTGTTAGGATCCTCTTCACCCTTAATGTGAAATACTATCTAGTTGCTTAATATGGTTCTCTGAATAGAAATTTAAATGCTTCATGAACACCTCGAAGTAAACAGGTCTTCAATTTATTTACTGTGATAACAAGTCTCTTGGCAAAAAATAGATAATGCCAGCTGATGCTTTATTGATGTTACTACTACTGATGGTAGTAGTTGGTAGGAGTTTTACACACATCTAATTTTGAAGACATTCCATAGATCAGAAAGATCAAAAAGAGGGTGTTAGACCATTTTTCTGTAGGTTATCTAAACTCGAGTGACGACACTTTTTTATGCTGAAGTCTGTTTAATATGAGTAAAAGTTTCAGAATTTGTTTGTGAATTAAGGGAACTTTCTAAGAAGTGTATGCCAAAGGTCAGGTATTGAAAGTGTCCACTAGCAAGTCCAGCCTCCTGCTTTGTAACTAACAGGGATAACTATGTCCAAGAGAAAATATATCACTTTTTGAAAAGTCAAGCTTTCATGCCAGTGTGAAATACAACATGAAGTGTTTAGTAGCACCTACACCAGTATGTAACATTGGACTGCTAGACTTCAAACATGAATAAGAAGAATTTAGTATTTAGTATTTAGAATGTAATAATTCTAAATTATCTGTGCAGTCCGATGGGGAACCTGAGTGTCAGCAAATGGTCTCGCATAGTATAATTTTTGCATGAAATAATTTCTATCACATATAGGAAGCAAGTATCTCTTGATCATAAATAGTTGTCCCAGGAGCATGTACATATATTTATAAAATATTATCCTTTATTCCTCTAAGCATAGCGTGCTGTTGTGTCATTGTCCTGATAAAGATCAGGAGATTAGCCTGGGTTTTAATTTGGTTTGTTGAGAACTAACCATTGTGTGCTCTCCCTTTCATACATCTGGAAGGAGAGAAAGACAAAAAAGAGAAAAAAGATAAAATTGATTAGAAACTTCTGCTTATCTTTCCTCATGCCCTGTTCTTTGCTGTGGGTGCTGCGAGGCTGACACATAAATGTTTTTATGCAACAAGTGCAACAACAATCCTGTCCTGAAAATCTTGACTTTGGGAAGCAGAGCTTTTCTTTGTTCTTAAATCAAAACATAAAACCTTATGTGATACAAATATTGGTATATCTGCCACATTTATCATTTCACATCTAAGCAAGTATACAGACCAAACCATAAAGGAAAATAGCAGGAAAATAGCAGTAAGAGGAACTATTGAGGGTTAAATGTGATTTAGTGCTGCTGGCAGTTTCACTGTGGGATTATAATCAGCATAACTTTACATAAGGTTGTTTATATTATCTGATATATAAAATTAGTTGGAATTAACCATGTCCTGGACTATTTATTTAGGCATGAGTTCTCCAAAGCATGAAGCTCCTATATCCCCACATTGCTGTAACTTTATGTACAATATGTCCCAGAAGCAAGGAAGGATAGATAAGGGAGAAGAGAAGGATAGCTGTGGAACTTCTCACAACTCAACACATATTATGAACAATCCAGTTTGAAACCAGACAAGTTCTTGCAGAAAGAACACCACTCTTGTTAGAATACTATAGGGTGCAAAGAGATAGGGTCAATTTTCTCAGCCATGCTGCAAAGCACTTACTTCATCAGTCACCCACATTTCCTTTCATTGGAAGCTCTCATGGGAGACAGGTACCTCAAAACTTTATCTATTAGTAACTTTGTTTCTCTCAAAGCTGAGGATAACAGCATGTTCTTAATAATAGAGCTGTGACTATAACTGTGCAGCACTCAGAGTGAACAGAACAGAAGATTATTTAAAGAACAGAGAGGGATACTTTTAATTGTCTATGGTGGGGTTTTTTTATAAATCAAAACTGAGCAGTTGGAACCAAGCTATGAGAATGAATTTGTACTACAACTGCTATAATTGAAATAAAAGTTTAAATCAACCCGAAATATAAATGGAGAGCATGAAAACAGATTTGTAAAACTTGTTGAGTTTCACTGCATGTACATTTTTTAATGAAAGCATTCAATAGCTAAGTTTCTTGTAACACTACTTTTCCTTCAGCTATCTGCTCTGCTGTGGCTGCCTTTTTGCTGTGCCTCCCTTAAGGTGCCCCTCTGTCTTTTCTGAATTATTTGGAAGGAACTATTCTTCTCTTTTATACTCTTTTTCAAGGAGGATCTCAGATGTGAAACCTGTGGAACATCTGGGAATGATACAAATCTGTGGAACCATGGAACTGCATGAAATACTAATTTTCTTCAAGCAATCTTTCCCAAATTATCCATACCTTTACAATGTGTTTCTTCTTAATGTTTAATCTTGTTTGAATCTTTTAGAATTTAGCTGCTTATAGTCATTACATAAATATTTGCTCCTATTATTTAATGTTTTTCCTCTCCCACTTATCATTTGGTCTTCTCCCAAATTGTGTATAACATTTCTTAGGGTAGGGGGAGCATTTAACTGTGTTTCTGCAGGGCTTGCTACATTCAGATTCATAAGTTTGTATGACTATATATACACAACTCAAGACTTAAGAATCTAGACCCAAAACATTTGCACCTGGTGAGTCATGCTGCAGGTTCCTGTGTAGCCTGGTGACCTGGCAGTGACTCAGCACCACTCCAATGGGATACCCCTTGCTCTTTCAGAGGGAATGGGACCAGAAGACAATTTATCAGAAACTAGCAGAAGAGAATGCAAATATCTAAGTGTTATTTTAGCTCCCCAACTTGGTTTGTTATGGCCTTGCAGAGAGTGTCAGTGCAGTGCCACCCTAAGACAAGGCATAAAAACAGATCTTGAGGTATTTGAGAAGGCTTTTCCTGCCCAGTTTGGCATCAGCTGGCCACATGTGCTGAATCAGTGAAGAAGTGACAGCATGGTCAGTTGTCCTCCAGGTGAGCCCATCTGTCCAGCAAACAGGGATCCCAACTCTCCAGTCTGCCCATGAAACTGCACAGCATGAATGCTTCCTCTCAGTGCAGACCATCTCAGATGAAACAAAGCTTGGCAAAAAAAAGGTACAAACTGCATTCCTTTGCATCTGCTATATGTAAACATGATATAAGAATCCCTTGCTGTTAATGTCTGCCTTTGCCATGGGACAGGAGTCAGCTAAAACTGGCATTTGAACTCTTCTCCTGGGTGGGGAAGATATATGAGTAGCTGTAGCTGATGGGTCGATGGCAGCTAATACTTGAAATTATGGCTGTCTTTTTTGGCAGAAATGCTAGTAATTATGGTTACATTTTCAGCCTTCCAACCATAAACTTTATGGAAACGGGCATCTCCAAAAATCTCTGCTGGAAAATACAGGTTTCCTAAAGTAAGCTGAGGTGAGAAAACATTTTCTACATGAATAATCACAAGAAGCCCCCCAAATCTGCTGAAACCCCATTTGCTGCTACTCAATCCACTTCTGTGCCACCAAGGTCTGCAAGAACTTTGTTAAGCCCCAGCCGTCTGAAGCCAGTGCTGGAGCTGGTGTCCTCCCATGGTCTCTGACAGCAGCCTGCCCACAGCAGCCTGTCCCCTGTCTTTGGAGTCAAGTGCCACACTCCTGACATTATTTGACAGAGTGTTTGACACTCTGTTTATATAACTGAAGGAATACACAGAGCTACATTTGGTATCCTGTACTTCTGTATTAATGGCCACAAATCTGTACATCCATACTGTTACTGCTTCACTCTCCCAACCTTAACCTAATGATACTCATTCTCTCATTTGTTATCAAGTTCCTTTTGCTACAACTCTTGTGCTGCTTATCATCTTGCTCTCCCTCTCTGACTTCCACTTTCTTGATCTCAAGATCCCGCATCTGCTTATGTAATTGAGAAAGATGGAAGAAAAAAATTAAGATATTTGTTTTTATGTAAACTCTAAACTAAAAATAATATTAACTGCATTATTGCAAGAAAAGTTTTAACACTGTAAACTGTAAAAAATTTTAAAATATTTAAATGCTTAACATTGAATCTAACTTTATTTCAACTTTGGATTGTAGGTTTGCTGTCGGGGGCTTACAGCATTCATACTGTAAACAAAGAAAAGCCAACACCAGCAGGACTAGCACAAATTGCATTACAGTCCAAAGCAACTCTACTTTGTACTCTGTTTTGTAATCTCTAACTTTTTTTATCTTTCATCTTTTTTTTCTAAATTCACTTATTTGATCTGCAAGCACTTCAACTTTTCATAGTTTTCCATATGTGAGAGATTCACAGGATCTGATGATCTTAAATACAGTGTGTGTTTAAGAGGCCGTTGTTCTTTTGAGCTGTTACACATACATCACACACATACTTAGCCTGGGGTATTGCAAGAGATCCCATGATGGGTGAAAAGTGAATACTTGTAAAAGCTTCAAAATAGGGCACAAGTACTACGTTTGTTTTGAAAATGCTATGGTGTTGTACAGCTAAATAGACATGATCTGTGATAGTGGTCATAGCATTGCTATTCATGAAGTAATCACCATCATGTTTTCCTTATAAAGCTATATTTAACCAACATACCTCATTAAATTATGCCTTAGTTTCTAGTTATTTTTTGAAAAACTTTCCCCACTAAAGAGGCATTCAGTGACTCTTGGTCAATCCTTGCAATGCAGCAGTGAATTTGGATAACAGACTAAAGGGTGGAATTGATGTGGAGAAATTGTCAGAAAAACCCAGTGCTACCTACATAAACATGCTGCTACATGAAGGCACGGGTTGTCTTTGTTCTGCAAGTTATGAGCTCATACGTCAACATGGGAAAACAGATGTTTAGATGAAAAAAATAATGAAAAGGCAGAATGAGGAACATGTCCAAGTTCCTTTGGCTTTTGTTCAGGTGTTCCATGGACAGAGCTAATGGGAATCATGTGGAGTGGCTGATTATCATTGGAATCAGATGGTCTTTTTGTAACTGTAAAAAAGAAAAGAAGTGATTTTACTCTGTATATACACATCTTTAATTTACTGGGCTTAGTTAAAATAGTCTTTCACTGCTTATTATGAGAAGGAGAGACGTTACTTGTCAGAATGTACTTAATGCTCTTCTGTGGAAGAAAAAACTTGTATCAGGACATTAGTAGAAGATCACCAGATCTCTTTTGTTCCTGCCTGTGACTGTTGAGATGAAAGACCTGACTGTCTTGGCCTTTGCTCCTCAGGTAGTCATCTCTGCAAAATGACAGCACTTTTTGCACATTTTAATACAGACATAAGATTCTGCTCAATGTGCAATACTCTGGAAAATAATTTCCTATAGTGTTCATTTGTTAATGCCTTCCAGGCCCAATTCTTAGTCCTGACTGAAGTGCTGCCATGCTCTTTTACTTCAAGAGATGTGTTCCCCATCTTCTTCTGCCTTCATTTCCTCCTTATGATGGTGTGGGCCAGTTACTTCATGGCCTATGATGTGATTTGTCATGTCTTTGGCTAGGAAATCCATGTAGTCATAAAGAATTGTTTATGGATATTCCCTTCCCTTCCCTTCCCTTCCCTTCCCTTCCCTTCCCTTCCCATTCACATATTTGCTTTCTCTGATCCGAGTGTGAAATGCCCTCCCTGTTCCAATAGGTAGATACCAAATATTTTTTTTTCTATTGCTCTCAGTTTCAAAGAGCAAACAGAAGTTCCTATCACTGGGAATAATTTTTATTATGGCTTTGGGATCCTGGTTTTTTCAGTTGCCATACAGTCATGAATCCCGATCCTCCTACACCTCTCCCATACAACCATTTTCAGATGCTATCTCAGGGCACTGTGTACCATGGGACATTCTGGGAGAAAATTATATTAAAGCAATCAGTTATATCACAGTCTTTAAATGGAGAATTCCATGCAGCAAACCTTATTGAGTTTTTTGAAAGATAGAATCTGCAGCCTACAAGGGGCTGTTGAGTGCTTGTGCAATCTGCAAGTTAACACTGAGAAATGGCTTAGGTATATTTATAAAAAGTAATTGTTGGATAATCTGATCTAAAGCCTCTCTTGCTTGTCAGATTGCCAAAAGATAAGTTTATAATATTACTTTAACATTATTTAATTTTATTAATTTCATTAAGTCATTTTTGCCTGAGACAATTCATACTGACCTTAAAATGAAATGGAAACAAATGGTGCCAGAAGTAAGAGTCATCAAGGGAAGGATGATACACGGCTGTCATCCATTTACCCAGAGAAACAATATTAAGGGCTCGGTTGTCAGCTGCAGGGCTCAGCCCAGCTGGGATTGTGGGGGAGCATTGCTTTTGTTCCTGGGAAAAAATGGTCCCCAGATTATTTGGAACTTAATATCTATTAGACCAGCTTTGCACTTCCCCAAACACTTTCTTTCTTGGAATTTGGGGATCATATGCTCCTGCTCAAAATGATTTCAAGAGGAGGGAATAGTTTCTCAATTTCTCACCTGAAGTTTGCCAGATTTTCATTCTCTTGCTCCTCTTTGTTCGACCAACTTCCTAGTCTTCTGAAATTTCTTATTTCTAGTTCTTCGGTTTAAAAGCATCCCTTTCCCTTTTGCCACCAACTCCTGACCCCAGCTGTCCTCAGCTCCTGGTAGTTGTTAGTGTCATGATGGCAGAATCTCTGTTGGTCCTGGAGCAGAAGACCAGAAGCCAGCAAAGACATACTTGGCCTAAAGTGAGTCTAACAATATCTGATTTGTCACCAACTACACCCAAAATGTCTTTAGGCCCATCTCCACATGTTCTTTTTATTTCTCTGACTGCCCAAAGCTTCCTAGAGTGGTTCACTTCAGACAGTATATGATTGTATTAAAACAGAACTAGTTTGCTTGAGCATTTGATGCTTGCCAGTCAGCACTCAGAACAAACAGCCCAATGCTGCCCTGCAGAAAGCCCTGAAGCCACATTTGGAGGCATGGCAGCATTAAAAATCCAGTCAGTGACGGACAGTCTGGCCTGACTTATGATGCATCCTTAAGGGAAATTTCCTTTTGGTTCAAACTTGGAGCATAGTTGCTTCAGGGTAATGGGAATGGCAGAACTATTAGAGACCAAAGTTGCAAGAAATCTTTGCTTCACCTTCCTACCAGGGAGCAAAGACTGGCCTACAGGGTGCTCCATCCTGCCAGGAGAGAAACTCTCCCTCTGCTACCACCAGAGAAAATCCAGCACACAAAACTGCATATAGAAGATGGGATTAGTTCTCAAGTGCTTTAAAAGATGTAAAGCTATTCAAATGCCAGTGTTAAAGGATTTATATTCCCAGATGGCAGAGAATGAGCTCATAAAGTGTTAGTCATCACCTAAGGATGAAATCCATCTAATCTTAAGAAGAGAAAGTATAGAGCTTCAGAGTGGGAAACATCTAAGATTAAACCTTTGCCCTCCTACTTGAAGGGCAGCTGTGTACTCATTTACTGCACAGTCAGAGTATGTGCTTACATAGAAAATGCCTTCATGTGACAAGGCTATAGGATTAGGAAGGAAACTGTGGATTTCTCTACCCTAGCTCACTGTTCCTGCTCCTCTCTCTCTCCAAAGTGAAGTTATACAACTTGTGCTACCCTTGGAGACTCTTTGGCCACAGGATAAATGTGGGTTATGTTTTAACCTAAATTATGTCATATAATGAACTACTAAGAGCTGGTTTTAATAAAGGAATTAAAGCAAATGAGACTGCTGACAGACAGCATGATGAACAGTCTCGAATTTCATCTTCAATATTGATTTTATTCCAGTTTCTCATTAAAAACATTTGCTTGTTGTATACATAAACTATTTCTGCAACAGCTGAAGTCATCCAGTGAGCCACGCACAATCCAAATGTAAGTTCCAGGCCCCTGTTTTCAGCAAGACAATTGTGTTGGATAGGAACCCTGGTGATGTCAGAAATTTAATATTTCAAAGCAGGAACAGCATACAAACATAAAACTGAAAGAATTTTGGAGAGACTCTGTGTAGTAATACCACCAAAGTAGTCAGCCTTGCACAGGAACGTGAAGCAGTCAATAATTACCCTCCCCTGGCATCAAATTATTGACATCAGGATTATACATCACCTATAAGCATAAATATAAAGAACTGGTTAGTCCAAAGGTAGTCATCCTGTCCTGACAGATGGAAGAGTTCTTTAAAGAACCTATAAGAAATGATAAGCATGAAATGGTTTTTCCTTGGTAGAGAGGTTATTTTTCCTTCAAGCTTTGGCAACCAAGATTTGAATCAACTGCAATGTAAATGGTAAAGGCGCCTGAGGGAGTCTGTCCTGTAAGTGGGATATTGCTAAAGGAGCATGTGGCCATTCTTTTCAGGGAATATTTAAATTTGAATACTGAGATTTGGGGAACAAAAATAGAGAAAATACAAACTAATTTTGGCTTTCAAGGTTGGGATTTTTAAATTAGGAGGTAGTTATTTTCAAAGTATATGGTAATGGAATTCTGATTGATAATAAAATTGGAATAATATTCCAATATTGAAATGTAAACATGAGAAAGGCATTTGTGAATAAACCAGTTTGTAGCTAGAACCTATTAATACTGTAATTTGTATGGTAGTCTACTTGTATTACACTTTAGAGCTGAAATAGAGTATTATTTCCCAAACATTAGAATTCAAGGTGTATCTTAAGGAACATCTCAAATAGGGTAACAGAGAGCTGCAAATAAAATTAACAATGTTCCTACATAATCACATACAAAGATAATGTAGAGATTTCAAGGAAGATAGATGGAAACCATTTCATTTTTTTATAAGTGTTAATTGAATTAACACTTTTATTTGCTTAGAAATCAAAATGAAAAGCATTGGCTTAAGACAAAAGATAAAATTAACTAACCTTATGAGAAAGATTTTTTTCTTAAGAGACTTTATTAAGATTAGAAATAAAAACATGTTTGACAAATTAATGAAAAAAACTGACCAAGACAGTTCCTGAGGCACAGGAGCATGAAGAGCTGACATGCTAGAGGACCACTGTGGTATTTATAGTATTAGCAGCACTTTAAGCTGAGAGATGAACCAATATTGAAATTTAATGAAAAATAATACAGAACTTTTGTTGGTACCACAAAGGTATTGTTTCTCCCTTCAAGAAAATACTTCAGTATCTTAATTAAATGATAGATTTAATTTAAAGGTATTAAGATTTGGAAAGCAAGTACTCACCCTACTGTGCATTAATTAATACACTAATAATTAATTAATTAATTAATCAACAGAAGTTTTTCCAAATGAAGTTAAGAGCCCCCCATATTGCACAGTCTAAAGAAATTGAGGTGCTTATGTTTTCGTGTATCATCATTGATGAAATATTTCTACAAAAAACAGCAGCCTTTCATTTAATGGATTTTACAACATCCTATAAACCAACTTTGTTTCATGCAAATCTACTGGGATTCCACTAGGAATGGAGCTTGTCCTGGTGTTTTCTACTTTTTCTGTTGGCTGCAGAGCAGCAGGTATCAGCCAGCAAACCCTGCAGAACAGATCCTTTTGTAAGGCATGAACAGTGCGGCCAATCCAACAGTCAGTGTACAAGCAGTGCTCCCACAGTTGTTACTGGAACATACACCTGAGTAAGGAATGAAGCACTGTGTTACTGCACAACTAAACCTCTCCCATCTATACAAAAGGAATTTTAGATTTAAATCATCTTGGGAAGTAAAAAATCTCAACCTAGGAAGAGCAGAAAAAGAAAATAATGAACTGTTGCTGGAAAAGAGGAATTGTAAGTTCCTAAGATGCTAAACAAACTATTTTATCTACAGGACAAAGCCATTCCTCATGAGAGCAAGAGAGACATATGAATGTGGCATTATACTTATGTCAATTTGTTAATACAACACTTGTGCCTCTGGCTCCAAGCTCTGCCAGTGCCATTGCCACTGCCATGGCATCACACTCCATGGACCAGAGGAGAGACCTGAGAGTGCAGAAATACAACCAGCAGAACGCTGGCCAGATTTTCATGACCATAGGCTGATGCTTACAAAAACACCCTGAAGCAAACTTCAGGTTCCATTCCAGCAAGGTTGGAGGCAAATATTTTGCCTTTCCTCAAGAGGTGTCTCAGACACACACTTGTAAAGCCTCTGCAGCTCCATATAGGAAAAAAAAAGCAAAATGAAGAGGAGATTAGTATAGTGAGCTGATGAAAACAAACCAAAGCAAATTGCAGCTTCACATTCTGGATTTCGAGTCCTATGTTTTTTATATTGGTTTCTTATGTCAGTTAGATGAGGGTTAGGGGATTCTTACTGGAACTCCTGAATATCTTGTGTTATAGCTCTGGAAAAATTCCTTGGCTGTTTGCCACTCTTTCCAGTACAATGTTATGGTGTGACAGATGGATTCAATAACAGTGGTTAGCTATCCAGAGATGTGAACCACAGTGGGTGTTGGACTTAAGTGTCACCATGGCTATGCTGTCCTACACATCAGTACCTGTTTTCAGGAGGAAGGAAGTGGTCATCTGGCTATAAAGGTGCAGTGAGGTCTTTTATGGCCTCACTGCTCCTGGAAGTAAGTAATTTCTGTCCCCTTAAGTGCTGGAGCATGGTAGTAGGTTCACAGATACTCCAGGGTAGCATCAACTTGTGACCACAAACTTCAGCATGTGGGGAGAAGGACAGAAAAGTAGGATACAGTTTTCTGCTGCTGGAGAGGCCCCACTCAGTCTGTAAGGTGAATTTGCCTAATGCTCTCCCTAACCATCACTGGTGGTATCTGCCGTCCTGGGTCTGACCTTCTATGTATGCTTCTGGTTTTGTTTAGGCTCTGATTTAATCTGGCTGGAAGCATGTGTGTGTGTAGAGGTCTGTCAGCTCGTACATGCTCTGCTGTTCTTCTGGGTGCCAGTGCAGTATACTCAGGGTCTTCTGCTTCAGCCTGGACTGCAAAAGAAGTCAGATCATCAGGACAGTACCCAAGCAAACCAAAACTATCAAGCAGCATTTTCTCAGCACCATGAGACAGACTTGCTCTGTGCAGTTACAGTGGTAAAACAACCATGAGGCAACAGAAAAGTCAAAGGTTCTCAGTTGGCCTTCATTCCATGCTCCCGAGCCACTGCAAACACAAATTGAAAGGCTGGTTTAAAGCCATTTGCTGCTAAAAATCAAGTTGCTTTTTTAAGAACCAGGATCAATTTACTGAACTCTTATGTGCTTTCTGTGCAGGACATGATCAAGAGTTGTTTTTTCACCTCTTACCTACCTTTTCTTACTGGGAAGGCCATTTTAATTATTCAGCTTCATTCACTGTCGCGTGAACTAGCTGTTACCACCTTCACAGTGTGAAGCCCTGGGGAGCAGAACTAAAACAACATTTGTTTTATTTGGAAAGAAAGTAGCTGCTGAAGCTACTTAAAAAAAAATAGTCTCTGAAATTGTGAAAGCAAAAGGTCAACATCTAATTGATGAGGGCTTGTGATGTATGTAGAAACCTGTCTCTGTTCCATGGTCTTTTATATTAGGCCAAATTTGATGCAGTTACATGGACTCTGCAAAAATGCCCTAGTGATTTGTTGTTGTTGAGATGTTGACTATAGAACAGTTCCTTGTGACTTTGATGTGAACAAGCAAATATTTCAGCCAGCATAGCAAACGTCTGTGTAAGGCTGATCTGCTCTGGGTTGTGCTTCTGCATGTTATGGGATGTGATTACTATAAAATTGCAGGACCACTGAGAACCGACACACTGTTATCTAGGAGTAATGAGTGGTCTTAGAGCCTTATAACAAAGGTAAAAAGACATTCCATGATTTGCTGATTGATTCCTCCCATTCCACTATAGATGCAGACTACTTAGGCTAGAGCATAGCAGCCAGCTCTCCCTTTAATGTGGGTTGTCTACATAGTTATCTACATCTATGGACTACACATGCCCTACTGTGGCTTGCTCCCTGCCATGTGAAGCCCTAGGGGCATTCAGGATGGCAGCACGTATCTCATATACCTGTTTTTGTGGATGCTGCTGAGTGTATTACAGACACTGAAGCCAGTTTGGGCTGAGCAGCCTGGGCACAGCTGTCCAGCTGTGCTGGACCTGACAATGCCCAGAGTCACCCAGGTTTCCCCTCATGACAGGTTCCAGGGTAACTTTTCATTTCAGAGACAGCACTGAACTCTGGCTGGCTTCCCACATTCCCATGGCACTGCATT
Organism: Peucedramus taeniatus; assembly: GCA_013400575.1. NCBI lineage: Eukaryota > Metazoa > Chordata > Aves > Passeriformes > Fringillidae > Peucedramus > Peucedramus taeniatus. Next base: position 54,375 of record WBNO01001081.1, read on the forward strand.
CAGCATCCTGGAGGTTCAGGAAAGGAGTCTGGATGAGCAGAATGTCCTGTATTTTCTAAGGTTTCTGTTAAAAGTAGCATCCCAGTACCTCATCACTCAACATGAACTGGAAGTGGAGTGGTTTCTCAGATATATCCCTGATTAGCCTTTTGGTTTCTGGGCACTTTCATAATATGTAGCCAATCTTCACCTTCTCAAATGCCAAAGCAGCCTGATTGTTAAAATTGCTAAGCAGCTGTGCAAGCTACACCTTGAACTGCAATGAGAATGTCATCATGCAAAAAGACCCCAGTCCTGCTGGGGCCATCTCTAGTAGCTCAACCAAGAGAGTGTGTATGTATGTGTGTGTGTGTGTGTGTGTGCTGGTGGCATTGTCTATGAAAAAAGGAGCTGCTGCCTCCATGCCACACTTTGTGTGTGAGGCTGTGGTGGACATGCACAGATCAAAAGCACAGTGAGTCTTTAGATGTGACATTTATGGCCTAGGTGTTGTGGGTTTCTGCCATAAACCAATAGAACTTACTTTTCCCTTGTCTTTTGTTTTTTGATCTTCACAAGAGAAATTAATATTTCTCTTTCTTTCACAGGAATATGAAAAAAACTATGATAATAATACTGATTCATATACCCTTATTCTGTAGAGGAGATGAAAGATTTGTATTATTTGGAAGAAGCCTGGACTGGACATCAACTCAGGATAGCTCCCCACCACATATTGAAAATCAAACACCAAAGGAATCAAAAAATGCAAATGCATATGCATCATAGAAGGCATAGAGGGGTTATATGTTTCTCCAGAAGCAAGCAAATGCTTCTGAAAAAAACACAAGAGGCCAGGTCATATAAAGAGGGCTGAGGCCTAGTCCCCCAGTTAAACTGGTCTCTTGTGCTTGGAGAAGACATGGAAAGTGAAAGAGCTATGATGCTACACAAAATTTGACTTTCCAAAGCTAGAGATGTATTTTTAAGTTAGAAAATTTAGAGGCTACATTTACTAAATGACATATTTAAGTCACCATTTCTTAACATCCATGCCCATGGCTCTTCCCTCAAAGCAGTGCCAGCTTCATTCACTAGCTAGCTCACCAAGAATGGTGTGGCTGTGGCTGGCTGGTTGCTTCTTTCCATTGCCACAGCCTCTTTTCCTGTCAGACGTTTTTGCTACAGAAGTCTGAATTTACCCTGGAAGAAACTGGCAAAAACTTGCATGAATTTAAATTTATATACCTTGAGTTGCGGTGAACCCACCAAAAACAAATTGAAAGCATTTTCACATAAGCTGTAGCAATATCAGCTGCTACCATTCCAGAACCCTTCACTTCTGGAGTCAAAGGTGTCTATGTAAATTGCTAATTAGCTGTCTATTGTTAAATTTTTTTCTAAATTAAATACTCTGCTTGAAAGCATTTTTCATACCTGCTCTAGTTGCCATAGCATCCATCACCACACAGTTCAGCTGCTCTTTTGCCCCTGTTTCATTAACAACTAAAACTATAATTTCTTCAGGGAAAAAAAATTGGTTTTTGACAAAACAGAATTCAAATTAAAATGGCCCTAATAAAGGCTCAAATAAATTCCTTATCTGCTAGCATACTAAAAATACCTAATTCCTGGCACAGCAAATACATTGTAGAGTTAACTCTTCATTAAAGAGCACAAGCAACCACAGTACCAGGATGTGGGTAGTCTTAAAGACTAATGTGTACATTTGTGCAGATACAGTCTTCTGGGAACCAGCTTGTTTTAATCATAAAAGAACCCTTCAAGTAAATTTAATGAGGAGTTGGTTGAGGAATTTATTCTGAAACTTTAAACTATGTGTAAATTCCTGAGGATCAAATTAAGTTGAAGGTAAATAATGTTCAGAATGGTGTTTCAGTCAAGGCTGCCTAAAAGCTGGAGTCACAAAAATCCCGCTTAGAGAACATTTATTTTCCGGCTACAGACTTCCTTAAGGAGCCCAGACAGATGCCATATGTTGATGATAAAACATCTTTCACAATGTGACATTTGGAGCCTGCTCGAAAGATCAGTAATTTTTGTCTTTCCTAAGGTTGTCACCTTTAAAATAAATGCCAAACAGTTATGGAGTGGAAAAAGAGTAATTGCCAGTAGTTATGGGTGTCATCATTGATGAAACATCCATAAGCAGATGTTTTGCTTTATATGCGGGGAAGTTCAGGATAAAAGAAACACTGTGACAAGGACAGCTGTGTCAAGGGTGCTTTAAAAAATCCTTGTACTGAGCTCTTCTCAGTGAGAGAATACTTAGTCTACTTTTTTGTTTTAATTATGCACTTGAAGGTATTTTATTTAATGGTCTACCTTTTGAATCGTATTATTTATTTGAAATTCTGAAGTACACATACACACATATGGACATGAACACAATAGCCTCTGTTTCCCTCTCTCATTTTCATAGAAAAGAAGCATAACATGGTTTTGGTTAGGGGGAACTTCTAAAGGTAACATAGTCCAACCCCCTGCAATTAGTAGGGATATCTTCAACTAGATCATTGGCTTCAAATATTGTCAGGGATGGGGCATCTACCACCTCCCTGGGCAACCCGTGCCAGTGTCTCACCACCCTTTGTGAAAAAAATTTCTTCTATATATCTAGTCTGAATCTAACATCTTTTATTTTAATGCCATTACCCTTGTCCTATCCCTACAGGCCCCATTAAAAAGCTTTTCCCCATCACTCTTATAAGCCCCCTTCAAGTATTGAAGCCTCACTGAATATTCCCTGGGTTTTCTTTTCTATGGGATGAACAACCCCAACCCTCTCAGCCTGTCCTTACGGAAAATTTTTTCTGCATGTGGTTGATCATTCACAGAATGGTGTTAGCAATATATATTGCCTTGCTTGCTATCTGGACACTGTCATTTAATGCACAATTCATAAAGAAGTGTCTCTTAATAGTGTCAGATATGCAGATGAAGCAAAGTAAACATGTAAAGGCTAAGTAAGTTGACATCATAATGTGCAGCTTGATCATTTAAGTGCTCACTGGTGTATCTCACAGATCTGCAATATCAAATTAAATTTCTCCAATATTAATAGGGAATAAGTAAGGTCTTATTTCACCTTCCTGAGCAGCATTTTTGGGTAGAAAATCTCAGAGAAACAGACAAAATGAAGAAACAGATACATTCAAAAGATTATGCACTTATACATAATATATCCACTTATGCATATTCTTAGTGTATATTACTTTGGAGAACACTGAGCTTATGCATACATGGTTTGAAAATATCTGGAGTCTGTATGGTCTGAGACCTGGTCTTGTCTCTTTGTCAGTATTTATACAGTGTTCAAAAAGTTCTCAAGCATATTGGAGGACAAAAAAGGGAAGGTGTCTCCAAGCTGCTGAAAGTGCTTTCCTTTGTCCTGGATATGCACCTGAATAACTCATAAAAGTCCCACAGAATTTGTAAGCCAACCTGCAGAGGGAGAAAGGAGTTCAGAGAAGGTGTAATGAGATGCTGGCAGATGGGACAGGAAGAAATATGGAAGGAGAAAAAGTTGGCTTCAGCAAATGGTCATGTTGTGGTTCTGCTGCAAATAATCTGAATATTTATTTCCTTTATTTAGGCCAGAATCTTGCAAACTCTTGCATGGGGAAGCAACCTTATACACATGAATGGTCCCATTCAATTCAAGACACAAGTTCATTACCAAATGAGAAATACTGACAATTCTGTAAGATTACAGCCTTACACTGAGAGTGTACTTGTTTCTGGTTTTTATGTCACTTCACATGCTCGTGATTGTTAACAAATATCCATGATGGAAAAACATAAGGGAAATCCCACCATTTGATTTAGGAGTGTGGAGTAATCCAGGAGGCACTGTTCTAATAGGAGGGCGAGCCTTGCAAACTGTACAGCTGAAAGGGATAATAAGGCAGCACTAGCTTGAAAAAAAGCAGAAAAGCGGGATTTAGAGGGTAATAAATGTTTGAGCTACATAAAAGGCTCTTCTTATGGAAGTATCTGACAAGGACCTCAGCACTGGAGTGAGAACAAGATGAACATCATGGTGCTGAGAACTTAATAGTAAAAAGCACCCAAAAGGAAAATCATATAAAGTGCAACAGAAATGCTTATGGGAAAAAAGAGTTTAAAGAATATTTTCAGAAAAAGCAGGCATCAGATAATCAGATCTGGTTATAAAATGCAGAGAAGTTACCCCACAGAGAGTTTGGCTTCTTTTGTGAAAAAATCAAATATTCTGGGAAAAATGTTTAGAGCTGAGTGTTACTGCTTTTTCAACAGAAAAAAATATGGTGCAGCTTATTTTTTCTTAAAGAAAAAAGTTCTATGTCCAAACATTTTAACTTAGTTGTAGTACCTTTTTCTTGTAGGAAGAATATTTAATCTGCCTAAAGGACAGCTGAAGCCATTGGGAAATGCAGGTGAGAACTACGTCAGAAAAATCAGGTCCTAATTGGCTGCAGCATGCTGCATGATTGCTATAAGGTTTAATTCACAAAAAGGACGGCAGAGTGTGGCATGGTGATCATGAGGGTCTGTTCCCATTTGGCCTCCTACTGCAAGTGTGGGGAAAGTTGAAATGCTGATGGTCACCTCACAAGATTAATCTCCCAAGCACTGACACCCCTCATCCCACCAGAATCACTAAGCTGGCAGATTATAACTTTCCCTAATATTTATTCTCACCTGATGAGCAATAGGGCCGGCTATGAAAGCCTGCCTTACAGAGTTTGCTTTGCAGTAAGGGTGACTGCCTTTGTGGCAGCTATGATGGCTCTGTCTCCAGTCACCCATATCACCTGCATGAATCTTCAGCCTGGGTAATAGCTGCTGGATTGCTACCACTGCTACCCTGAAAGAGTCAGTAAAATAAAAAATTGAATGTCAGTTTATTGACATCATGTTTATTACACATCATCTGGAGTTCATCTGCTCCTTCACTGAGAGATGACCTTTCCTTGCATCAGTTGAGAGTCCCTAAGAGATGGCATAGTAGGAGAGTTCGTGGCTGAACCACAACAGCATCTCTAGGCAAAGTGTCCCCATTCATCAATCTGAATTCATAGCCTCAATTCTCATCAGGGATAGTTTTTAAATCTTACAGGCTCTCTTTCCATGATCATTTGGCTGTCACACAGTGTTGTCAGAATTAGCTATTTAATAGAAGTGCAATGTTCAGAAAGTGTTACTATTTCAGTATTCATGGTTATTTGTCTGTACTAGAATTGTATTTGTGATGGTGGTTTTGTGGCATGGAATCCCACTGAATTGGGACCAACTGAAACAGTGAATTCTTTGAGCAAAAGTACAGTTCGAAACACTCTCACCTTTTGTAACAAAGCATTAGAATAATGATAATTTTTCCTTTTATCGTAGGTCTTTCTAAAATACCTTCTTTGCTTGTGTTTCCTGGCGGGCAGAAGTCCATGTCCCCACAGCACCATTAGCCATGCTTGGAGTGTAGGGAGGAGCCACAGTTCTTTCATGAGGTCCTCGGAACCAGACTCTTCCCTTGTGCTTTTGCTGCAGCCTTGGAGAAATCCTAAACAGCCCAACACAGAACCAGCATTGAGGGACCTTCCAGACCCACAGGCTGTGAGGATCACACTGGTTTGTGGACTGCATCCTGGACATGGGTGTAGAATGTCTCCATGGACCCACACCTTGAGGGTGATTTTCCTCTGTGTGTAGGGAGTCTCCACAAAGCTATACACTACCTACCTGCCACAGGGAGGTCTGCTTAATGTTCAGATCTTTGCATAATGAATAACTCCTGAATGTGATTGAAGACAGTTAACTCTATGGCTACAGTGCAGGGGACTTTCTAATGTTGACTTAAGCTATGTTGGAGGCAGAATGAATATTCTGCAGTAACCCTACAAGGTAGGAGATATAAAACAATTGACTCACAGCATTTTCTAAGTGTTCTGATACCTTCTAAATGAGCTCCATCAAGACTGAGACACAGAGAACAGTTAATTGTGGTTGTCGAGACATTGCAAATGATCCTTCCTATGGCTATTTTAATTAAAACACCTGCTTTCTAGTTTGTCATGTCAATATTGCATCTGTTTATTCAGTGCAAATACAAAGTAATGGTTATGAAAGAAAACCTTTTCCTTCTCTGAGCCATTCCAAGTCAGCAAGATTAGATTAGAAAACTGTATCTGTTCATTAGCATGTCATGCCTAGAATATTAAAATTCTGTTTTAAGATGTGCATCTTTGCAGCTAGATAAGAATATATTTCCTATTGTTAAACAGTTCTTTGATACCATCAGATTCTATCAACTCTATTTCTGATTTTAAAAGCAAACAACTTGAAGGGGGTTATTTCTTCTTTCAATTTTTGAACATCAGCTTTGCTATTTAGTCTATAATAGCACTGTTCTAATACATAACGTAATATTTACTTGCCTTCTAGACAGAATTTCTTTCACACCATGTTTTGAATTCTGTTTCTGTGATGTAGAGATATTTTTCTTGTCTGAGCACCATTTTTTTTTTTTCTCAATATTGCTTTCTAGAAGCACCTCTGAGGGGCTTTTCCTGACTGCCTTGCAAACTCTTCAATCAACAGTACCAGAGGGTTTTCCAATTTTGTGATTAGGGGCAACTTTTGGGTTTTGTGCTAGTCTGCAGTTAGAGATACCCTTGAGTCATGGAGCATCCCTCAGCATCTCTTCTGTGTATAACAATCACCGGTTTCTGCCTTCCCCCAGTGTGGCTTTTGGCAGTGCAACCCGGCAGAAAGCAGTCTCAGTACAACCTCCTTCCTTGGAATTTCCCTGGATATGAGCTAGGGAGTCTGTTAATCAATTCTTCTTTGGGTCCACTGCCTTCTGGGAGATGCATTTCTTTCATTTATCTCAGTTTGAGTACTAGACAAGCTCAATAGTACAGCAAAGATGACATATGCTAGCAAGACTTTAGATTGGAAACAAAGGTCAGAGGTGCAGAAAACAGTGTAATTTACTTGTACTAAATACTCTTTACTCATCATCTCTTACCTAGGTTCCTGAGATTTTGGCTTGCTGCCATGTATAGGGTTGAGACCCTTTAGTGTTGAGAGCAACATCTCTGTACCCTTAGGGTTACCCTCAATTTGAAATGTACGCCTTGCTTAGTATCCTGTCCACCAGGATGGGGCCGTGCTTTCCTAGGAAGCCCCACCACCTTCTGAATCCTGTTTTCTTTACTGCCCTCATTCTTGATACTTTTAGTTTGGGATTCAGATATAAATGTTCCTGATGATTTCAGGCAGAGACACTGGGAAATATTAAACTCCCTTTTTCTTGCTTATCCTCATGAATCTTTTGAGATTGCTCTCTCTTCCTAAAAGCAGACACAAAGCCTTCTTTGTAGTACTAGTGCCTGGAAGCTCACAACACTTTGACAGTAATACACTCCCACTAAATATATAAATAATTGATTGTAAACACATTTTACAAAATATCTAGTGTGTAACAAGTTTAGACTGCATACAAAGAAAATAAGGTAGACATCAAACTTGCAAAATAGTTACTTTTTTTGGAGATACCTGTGAGTGCAAATCTCCGTCTACATTTTTAATTGAATTTCTGTGACTTGAGTTTCTTTAACTTTGGGCTGGGGAGATTTTGAACAATAAATACTTATTCTATTCTCACCTTCAAATATCTGTTGCTGACAGAGAGTGGACTGATATTTAGTCAACCTGTGACCCAAGCTTGGGTGGAGAGCCATTAGACTGATGTGGGAGTCAGACCAGCTGGGATGGACAGTGACTTGGCCTCAAATGAGTACACAGGAGGCATTGATCTGAGGCCATGGGAAACAGGATACTAAGGAGGGTAACATCTAGCTAAGTTATGGAGAGGCGCATGGACTCATGGGAAAGGTTATATTAATATGTTCATGCCAAATAAGGTGATGTTCTGAGTTCTTGTTAGTGATTGGTTTGTTATGATCTCCATATAAGGTAATGTTTGTAGTTCTTGTTGTTCATTGGTTCCTTGCCCTCAGCCGGCACTGTATATATTGTCATATTTTCCCCATTTTGAGGTCTTTGAAGTAGCCCTATATTGTGTGCAGCTTATTCCTTTCTTTGTATATTATTAAAGTTTTGCTTTCCGGGTTTACTTTGTCATTCCCGCTTGTTCGTCGCTGACGTTATCTGACGTTCCCGCAGGCAGGCTATGTCACGAGTCCTTCTTGCCCTGCCATCAGGGATCCATTGCCACTCCCGGGGCTGGACTGGGCAGCAATAGACTATAGATTTATAGCAAGTCATGAGAGTATGGATTTATTGGCCTAAGCTTGGTTGCACATCTTTAGTTTTTGGCTTGCAGTGTGAGTTGCAGTTCTCTGTTACGGATATCACAGCTCCTTATCCCAGTGAAAAATGAAGTGGAGGTCTCAAACAGCCACAACTCCAACAGCCTTATCAGACTATTTTAAGGATCTGAGAAAAACCTAGCAGAACTATCCCCTACATCTCATTCAGAAAAGAAAGGAAGAATGAGTGTATTTAAATATTCATGGAAATCTGGACAGATAATTGCAATAGGCTTGACTGTATAGACAGAACCTGTTAGTCAGAGGGCATAATTTTATCTCTGTGAAAGTGTGTAACTCATCATGCCACAAGTATTTCAAATACCTGTCCTTCCACCTATCAATTTTGGATACTTTTTAGATTTTTTTTAAAAAAACTTATTTTGTTGCATGATTCTGAAGCAGTTTGAAATGGGTTTGCCATACTCACAGTTGCTACATTTGGACTGTCTCAAACTCATTCAAGTTTGTTTCTATAGCTGTGATAGAAGTCAAGGAGAGCTTTTCTGAAGTCCTAGAACAACTTACAAACAACTTGAATTGCTGCTTGAATTTCAGGTTCTACGGACTATGATTTAAAAACACAGTCCTTGATGTCAGTTTCTGGTAAATGTGTCTTTTCACATTTTATTGTGTATTAGCTGCTCACTGTGTATCAGTGTCAGTCTTGGAAATGAATGTCCCCATATGTCTCTTGTGAGGAGAGATTTTAATATTGTAAGAACCTTTTGAGAAGTACTTGTTTCTTTAATACATAGAGGTCTACTTGTTTATTTTCCTTTTTTTTCAAATAAGTGTTGATTAAGGCAGTCTTCATAGAAAAGAGTTTGTCCTCTGTTGCACTCAATTTCTCTCCACATCCTCAAAACTATAACATTTTATTCCCAATTGAACTGGCTTTGATACAAACACTTGAGAAGAAGGAAAATGTTTTTGGTTTGTATGTTCAAATAGTCAAGTGAAAGAAGACAAACAGCAATTTTCAAAGCCATTCCTTTCTTATAAAATAATAGATTGGTTCAGAAGGAATCTTTAGAAGTCCTCTAGTACAACCCCCTTGCAATGAGCAGGGACATCTTCACCTAGATCAGGTTGCTCAGAGCTCTGTTCAATCTGATCTTGACTGTTTCCAGGGATGGGGCATCCACAACCTCTCCAGGCACTGTGCCAGTGTGTAGCCACTCTCATTATAAAAGAATTCTACCTTATGTCTAATCTGAATCTACCCTCTTATAGTCTGAAGCTATTACCCCTTGTTCTATGGCTACAGTCCCTACTAAGGAGTCTATCCCTGTCTTTCAAATAAGCCCCCTTTAAGTATTGAAGGGCTGCAATAAGGTCTCCCTGGACCTTCTCTTCTCCAGGCTGAACAACCATGACTCTCTCAGCCTTTCAATAATTTTTTTCACTCTCCTCTGGACTCACTCCAACTGGTCCATGTTCTTCTTGTGCTGGGGACCCTAGAGCAAGACTCAGAACTCTAGGCGTGGTCTCACTAGTGTGGAGTAGAGGAGAAGAATAACCTCCCTCAACTTGCTGGTCACTGTTCTTCTGATGCAGCCCAGGATACAGTCAGATTTCTGGACTGAGAGCACACCAAGACTGCTCTTCCTCATGTACTTTTCTGCAAGAGTTACATATTTTTTCAATTAATGCCACCAATCCTCATCTCTACTTTGTGATCATTTGCATACATGGAAAGGTCCTGGACTGGACAATTTGCCAAGACATAGGAGATGGAAGGGATTAATAAATGGCCATCACTTGTGAGAGAGTGATGTCATCAGTGGAGAGATCTGTGCTGTTCAACTTGTTCAAGCGTGATTTGGAAAAAGGATTCAACAACAAAGTGACAAAGGTTGCTGATGATGCACAGTTATTCAAAATATTTAGGATGAGCACAGCCTGGTGAGCTGCAAAAAGGTGAAAACGCAAGGGACCTGGGCAATAAAAGGCCAGATGAAATTCAGTTTTCATAAGTGTAATGTGATTTGCGTTGACAAGAAAGCAGTTCTAACTCATACAAGGCTCTGGGTTGACTATTTCTTTTAGGAGCAACTAGATTTTGGTGTTGTGATTCATGTAAACATGCATTCAGTGCTTATGGTATTTAAGAAAACATAAACATTTATGTCAGAAGAAAGGACTTATGGGAACTGCAGAGGGTAAGAGGAAGGCAACAAGTATAATCAAAGGCACAGAAAACCCCCATAAAAGAAACAACTGACTTTGTTGAAACTTCCTTATGAAGAAATAACAACTTTCATGAAAAAATATAAATAAGGTTGACCAAATCACCACAAGGAAAACGTTTTAACTGTTCACTGTCTCTTTACATTCTAGAAATAGGGCTAAAAATGCAGTTAATGGGAGCCAGATTCACAGCAATCGATGGGACCTGACTGTTTACAGAAAAATTAGATGTAGACATGTGGAACTCCCTGCTAGGGATGTTGTGGATGCAATAAGTCTTCTTATGTGCAAGGGAAAACTTAAAAAATATTTGAAAGACAAATATCAGTGAGACCAACGATGTGTTTCTAAATATTGAAATAAAAACAAGTTAGGAAGATCCCCTGAGCTGAAAAGTAATGTAAATGTGGAGAATATTAGAGGGAAGGTGTCATATGTTTGTTCTGCTCTCACTCTTATCTAAGAGTTGCTAACAAAATGCAAGCTTTTCTTTATGAGGGAGTGGTTAGAGAAAAAGAGAGCAGGGAAACCACCAAGTTATTCTAAGAATGAATAATTACATTAAGATATGAATGGAGCAGAGCATCTAATGGTCAAAAATGTAGAAGCTGGGACAGCAAGAAGATTACTTTGAATGATGCCAGACATTCCCAAAAGGTGCCCAAGAAGCTCTGACTAGTGATGCAGTAGTATGAAAGCCTATTTCCAACTAATTCACCAGAATTTCCCTTGAACCCTCTGAAAAAGAATAGTTTGGCCAGGGCCAAAGGGAGGACAATAAAGAATCAATGCCACACAGTGACATCTTGGTGGGATGAGTGTCAGTAAAAAAGTGAGAGAAAATTTGTACTCAGAACTAAGACATCCAGGCGGAACAATCAGGAGCTGTAGTTTGGTACACTTGCTACATCCCAGCATTACTGTTTCTCTGCTGCTGCAGAAGGCACATCAGTGGGATCAAGAATATGCCTTTCACTACTTCTCCATAGAAGATTTTCCAAACTAGGTGACCAGTGAGATGTAGCTCAGAGAACAGGATGACCCACCAGGGTTCTTTGACATCTTTTGGTGTCAAGTGCCAGATGTGGAGAATATTTGTAAAGCCAGTAACAGACTGTTTGGAGGGTGTGCTTGATCACTGGACTTCCAATGTAACTCCTTCCAAGTGAAAGCAGTGTGGGATTAGAGGGAAGTCAACTTTGCAATGCTTCCTTTTCTCCCACAACAAATTGTTTGAAGCCACAGTGTTGCTAATTCAGGTACAGGATCACAATCTAATTTATCCTCTTACATAAGTCATTGTACTTGTATCAAGAAAA
>WBNO01001082.1:0-37204 GCA_013400575.1 Peucedramus taeniatus
CGTGTATATGACAGGGCTGTTTTCATGTTGTGTTCTGGTATCTTGGGTGTAACAAATAGCTTTATTCTTATCTTTAGATTGAAAGTATTCAGCTCATGATGGACAGTGAAACTGGACGCTCAAAAGGCTATGGATTCATTACGGTATGACTAGACTTGCCAGATTTCTTAGACAATTTCTGAGTGTAACCTTCACATGTAGGAGAATATATATGAACCTTCCTCTGTATATCTGTGTGGTTATATACTAGCAATCTAAACATAATAAACTAAGCATAATCTAAATTTGTTACATATGCACAGGAGGTACTAAATTGCTACTTGATAACTCTGTATATCTCATTTCAGAAGTATCATGTTGCAGGACGCAGCGCTGGCTTTTTTCTTTGTTTCTGATGGTTGTCTGGGTATTGAGAATGACCAATGAATATGTTTAGATGGGGATAGTTTTCTCTGTAGTCAGTGCCTGCAAAAGCAAGTGCTATCTTCTGCAGGCAAAGACACTAGTAAAGACTGGTGCTTTGAATAGCTGAAAATAATTGAATTTGAGCTTTTTAGGGGAAATAAAATTTTAGGGGCTGAAACTTTCAGTTGAAAACATCTTTCCTCTTTACCCTCAGGTACACAGTTTTGTGAACTTGAGTTTCTTAACTGACCTGTCAATTTGTCATGGGGAAAAAAGTCTTGGCTGGGGCCTCTGGCACGTGGACACAAATGAAACCAAACTTACTATATAGGTCATACTTGACGGTTTTAACACTGACAAAATGCTTGTATGTTTATTTTTATGTTTCACAGCATAAAGCAGAACATCTGTTAGGAATAACCTGTAAATACCATGTCAGTTAAAAGGTTGCAAAGGAATTGAATGTCACTCTTGAAAAAGAACCATATCCATGACTTCTGTTGATTGCAGTATCTGGATGCTATAACTTCAACAATATATTTAAATATATAGTACCTAACTATGAAAAGTAAATACCAAAATATGTGTGTGTTTGGTTTAAATGAAAAATTCCGAGCACAATAAGTTAGCTTGTTGCTGTTATCTTGAAGAGTTTCTCCTATTTGCACAATTGTGGATATTACATACAGTAGAAGCGTTGCTGAATCTTGTAGGCAAGTATTACTGAATTTGTGTTTTTCCAATCCACAGTTCTCAGACTCTGAGTGTGCCAAAAAGGCCCTGGAACAACTCAATGGATTTGAGCTTGCTGGGAGGCCAATGAAAGTTGGACATGTAACTGAGCGTACTGATGCTTCTAGTGCTAGCTCATTTTTGGACAGTGATGAGTTGGAACGGACTGGAATTGATTTAGGAACAACTGGTCGCCTTCAGTTAATGGCAAGACTTGCTGAAGGTGTGTGCAATGTTGGATAACAAGTGTGTGAAGAAGTTTGCACAATTTGAATTAAAACACTCCACAGAACTGTTAGGATAAATATGTGAAGTGTTTAAATACATGGTATTTTTTATCTTTTGACAACAAGAAGATTTCTGATACTTACGTTACTGCATCCCTAACTGAACGAAGGGGCTTTTTCCAAGGTCTCTCCATGTTCTGTTCCAGGTACTGGTTTGCAGATTCCTCCAGCTGCACAGCAGGCTCTGCAGATGAGTGGATCTTTGGCCTTTGGAGCTGTGACAGGTAAGAAATTATGACCTATATATATTAAAATTACTTTATAAGTTTTAGACAGGAGGTACTTAACTATGTTTTTTGGTCTTTTGAAATGAGAACACATTTTGGTCTTTTAAAATGAGGTATTGCAGCATGTTTTACAAACTGTAAAACACTGCAAAACCATAAGCAAATAACTAATGACAGTATATCACAATTTGGATGGGTATGATTCACTTTGCATATTTTTCCAAATTTGCTGGTTTTCACCCCAAACCTTCATCTCTTCACTATTCTCTGTGCTAGTGGGGATTTGTATGTTCTACTGCAGTATAAGTGTTGACTGTTAAAAAAGGCAGGCTCAGAATTGGAAGGGGATTGACCCCGTTAGAAAAAACAGAGCTGTATGAGGGGCAGGAAGGTTATTAGGACTTTATGGGGGACATATCATAAAGATGGCAGCAATGTTTTTACAGTGTATGTCCTCATGAGGAAAGACATTTTATGTCAGGGAATGTGTGTGTTGCTTGGATTTGGCTATAGTTGTATGTGTGTTCTGCAGGTGGGTATGCTGGAATGAGGCTGAGGGATGTGATTGCTGCTGCTTAGTTCATAGCTGGTCTGAAAAACAAACTATTCATGGGGTCTTCGGAAAAAGAGCAGGGAGTAACCTCTCTGAAGGTTACTTTTTTTTTGCTACTTTTGATTAATACTATGAACAGAGGATATGAAACTGTCATAACAGTAGAAAAGAGCTGAATGTCACAAATAACCAGGTGCTGGAATGTGTGGGAAGAGTCATGAAAGTAGCAAAAAAAAAGGTGGCATTGTTGTTTGCCTTCCAGCAGAGCTTGTGATGGAAATGATTCAGATTTAATAAGATAGGTCTGAATCATGTTACTGAAGGTCAGGTGCAGTCTTGAGAAGAATATACATATGAAGCCGTAGTCAGTTGCTAAAAGAATATAATAGAGTTGTTCTAGAGATGTGCCCTTGGAAGAAAAATGAACTGGCTAGTGGCAGAAAAATGTCGTTTGCCCGCTTGAGAAGGATGAAAAACATACAGTAGCAAGGAAAAAGTGTATCTAGTCCAGAAAGAGAAGGAAAGGTAACCACCGCTGAAGTTAGATCAACATTTATGCAGGTTATAAAGTGGTGTGGCAGTTTCATGTAGAAACACATGTCAGCAATTAGAAATGAGAATAGTGTTTAAAAAAAAAACACCAGTCCTTCTCCTCCCCCGCATTTGAAGCAAACAAGGTCAAAAAAAATCCAAGATCAGTAAATCAAAAACATGGCCAAAAATGTCTGACACAGCTGAATGGTGTAGGTAGTATGGAATCAGCATGAAAAAACATGGCTGCAGAGAAATAAATGATGAGGCTGAATACAGATGTTAGAAGAAGAAGATGCATGTTTAGCAACTGTAGCAATAAAGGTGGTAAGGGTAGCATTGTTCATTCCACTTGTATTGTACAAAAGGAATAATGCAGACATGTGCAACTTAAATAACTTTGGAAAAAGATAAAGCTTTTTGCTGCCATAGAGTCATGAGCTACCCCCAAAGCGAGATTTGGTTATGGATTAAAGATCTCTTTACTCTTGTTAGAGAAAATTACTACCAGGAATTATGTCATTGTGGGAGACTTTAACTTCCCCGATACAGATTGGAGAAGAATTGCTAGTAATAATGGTGGGGCCCAGATATTCCTGGATGTGATATCCGACAAATTTCTTCATCAAACACTCACTGACTCATGAAGAGGGGATGCTATTTTAAACTCAATTTGGTAAGTAATGAAGATGTTATGGATGAGAATAGAAATGACCATTTACTTGAGGGATCATGAGTTGCTCAGATTTAAATGGAAGGATACACAAACAGGTCTAACTGGTGGTTGAAGAAACAAGGCAATGAAGTCATCTGGTCTGAGCAACTTGGGTGTTTGAACAGGCAGGATGTGAAAAGTTTCTTCTGTTTCACATTGCTAATGCTGTGTTGGATCTGTATTCTACAGAAAGAAGAAAAAGTTCTGTTAGTGTGGGCTCCACGCTAAACCTGGGTGATCAGCTACCTCAACAGAAATAAGGAATGACCACACAGCCTGTGAAGAATAGGAAAAATGACTGATAATAAAACAATATTTTTAGTTTGGAAAACAGATAAAAAGATAATTGCCAACAGTCAGGTTGAGTTAGACATTGCTGAAGTCATGAAAGCAATTGATGAAGGTTTATCAACTCTTGAAGGAAAAAAAAAAAGGAAGTGGGACTCAGGTGAATCAAAAACTACTCCCACGATATTTCTATGTATTTAATTGCCTCAGTTTGTAGTGGGATACTGGTCATAAAGTTTAGAATTTGAGGAAGGTAAGCTAGGAATATGTAGTTCAAAAATAAAAAAGAAAATTACTCCCAAGGTAGAAAGAAAGCTAAAAGTAAGAGGCTAATGTAAACAGTTCAGAGGAGTAAAACTCCCGTTAAATGAGTGATGGAATACGTGTGCGAAACATGAGGTCTCATGTCTGGTATTGTCCATAAGCATTTTAAGTCCATGATATGGTATAATAGCTGAAACATGTGACTCTAAATTACACTTGAAGTACACTTCAAGTACTCTTGAAGGAAGAAGAATGTGATCTGGCCAGATTCTGGTCCTGTTACTGACTAGGCTTTGCTCCTTCAGAAGTCATACTAAAGAAGGGTAAACTGGAGAATATTATGAAAATAGAGCATACTGTCAGAAACTGTATTTAAAGACCAACAGTCATTGATTAAATTGCCTTTCCTTGGCAGAGGAGGAGCAGCTTCTTGCTGATCTTTAGACTCCTGTCATTTGGAAGTTATTAAACTGGAGAAGTGAGTAATATAGGAAGTACAAGGTGTGTCAAGAAGCTGGCTCAGAGAAAGAAGGATTTTTTTCAGGTGAAAGCTGGGAAGGTTGGAGGCTGTTGTTAAAGCCAAAGTTCAGATGTTGGCCTGGTCTTGTGTAATATGTACATGAATGAAAATGGTCAGCAGTAGGAATGAGGTGAATAAATGCATAGGTGCTGTCGACAAGAAATTCCTGGGGTGTTGTATATTGTTCAGGGTTAAATCAAATTCCACTCACATAGTCTGGGAGCTTAGCAGTGGAAGAATGGCCAGGGAGGAGAAAAATATCTAAATACGTTCGTTTATCGGGGCCAGAATATGACCCGGCAGCATGATACATCGTTAAAATTTTAGTTGTGTTCCTAGAGGCAAGTAGGCCTGAGCATCTGATGTGTAAATATATACATCTGCAAACACTTCTGATAATCCGTGTTCAAGAGGGAGTCAATCAAGCTAAAGTAGGAAGGTTAAGAATTAGTTTTAGGGGACAGCTGAGAATTTGACCATCCAGCAGGAAAAAGACTTTGAAGCTGAATGGTTGTTGCTGTGTACTCCCTGTTCTCTTTCTGAACTAGGAAATTTAAATAATAAACCTATCAAACATTCTTCCGATATTTTGTGGGACAAAGCATTCCTTATTTGTGGAAGGAACTATCTGTTTATGGAAAAAAAATTGACATGGTGTGCTGCAAAAGAGAAAGGGATAGGTATTATTATCTTGGACCTCTATTTGGTCTCTGTTCTAAGTTATGATTCGAGACACTGGGCAATACTTGGCAGGCTTTGGCCTATTTAAAGCCATCTGGATTTCAAAATAAACTTTATTTTAAGACACAAAATGCTTTGATAGATATGTCTGTATTTCTGCTTTCTCTGTACACTAAACATGTACTCCCATCATGCTAAACTTGCTGCTCTTACAGTTATTATATAAGAGCATACTGAAAAAGTTACTTTGGTCTTGTGAATTGGACAGATGTATTAATTTTAGTTTCTGCATACTATTTAAAACTATGTGTACGGAAACATGAATTGACAGTAAAGAGTGACAATTTTTTAATTATTAGTGATTTTAGAAGTGAGAGGACAGGATGGTTCTTTAGTCATGAGCAACAAGAGAATCCAGTTAGTTGATAAAAGATGTGGTGAGCAGCAGGTTACGTTTTAAATGTGCTAAATAATTAACCTGTGAAACTTGCACATGATAGTGGTAGCTGACTTTGCTGGGGTTAGAACAGATCTTACTTGGCCCTGGACAGAATTTGCATTGATGATATGTGCAGGTTTACCATGTTAGGTGCAGGAATTCTGAAGCATTTGGCTGTAGAGCCCCAGGCTGACCCACATAGACAAGTTCAGCTGGACATGATGGATTGGAATTGCAGCAGGAAAAGTGTCTGTCCTCGTGTAAATTGAGAGCTTGGATATTTGCTGATTTCTTTAAAATGCCTTTGTTTTCAAAAGAGTCTGAGTATTAATTAACGAGGTAATTAGTTACAGATTTGGCCAAGACCACGCAGTTTCTGCAAAGAATACAGGCCAAGGCAGCCTTTGTTATTGTGATACTTCTCATTCTATGGAGTTGAGAGCTTTGTGGGTTCAGATCTAGCTGGAAAACGTGCCAAACATAGCCCGCTCTTTTTACAACTGAGCCTTCAGAGCTTACTCCTTCCAGCTCTTGCTTTTCAGTATGGTTCCTGGTACGTGTTCTTTGCAAAACACTTGGAAAGGCACATGAGGAAAATCTAGAGAAAAACATTTATTCCTGTTGATTCTTCATTGTTGTGGAGGATGTTTTATTAGAAAGGGGGAAGAAAGTATGTTGATACCTGGTGCCTTCAGGTATTTCCAGGTAAGCTTGGAAGCTTACTTGGTGCTCATCACTTTGCTTCTCTCTAAATGAGTGAATTAAAGCAATTATTGGCTTCAGTCTTCTCACACCTAGTGTCTGTTAAAGGGAATCATGATTGAAGTGGCTTATGCTTACAGTTCTTGAACTCTAAGTTTTCTGTTAGTTCAAACATGTCAAGTATTGAAGTCACATACTTGGAAGTGGCTAGAAAGTCTGCATTTGTTTGTTCCCATCACTTTGAATTGGAACAAGTGTATGTTGTTAAACAAGTAAATAATGTTTTCTAGGCAAATTACATGTTCTGAACACGGGAAAACGTTTTGAATTTGAAAAATACCTAAGTTACTTGTATCATTATGACCTCTATATGAAAGCACAGCAGATGAAGTATTCCCTTATTCTACTTTGTATGAAATTTGATAACTGCTTTAAGGATGTCAGGTTTGGATAGCTGTGTGCTTAACTGCTTTTTCGTAGTAAATGTCAAACCTCTAATGCATGTCAGACTTGCTGTAATTATTTTCTCATGGAGTAAAACGTGTCTTTTTTAAAGACCTCAATCACAGCAAAAGCAAGTTGGGAGTGATACAGTGAATTAAAGGACATGGTCATGTCTGTCCTTTTAAGGTATTGTTTCTCTTTAGGATGCTTTTTTATCACAGAATTTGTCAAGTACAGAATATTCTAGTAGAGAAGCTAAATTAGTGAAACTACTCACATCTAGAGAGGAACAGTGATACTGGAATAAGCTCTTAATCACAGAAATACAAGCTGAAGAACCTGGTTGGCAGGTGATGATACAGTGATGCTAGCAAGCATACTAATTAACTTCTCTGTATTTTTCTTTAGATTTACAAACAAGACTGTCACAGCAGAATGAAGGTAAACTAGCATTTGATTTGACTTGTAATCAGTAGATTTTATTTCAGGTGTCTGTAGGGGAAATGCTTCTGGCATAGGGTTTGCCCATACCTGAGAAATTGTGTCCTGTTAGTTGTCTGTGGGGTATCATGCTGTGATTGATTTTTTGACTGAAAATTCTTGGTAGCATTTTCTCCAGTGTTGGTAGCATTCCCCAGCCATCTACTAGTCCAAGAAAATGCATGGGCTGATATTTGTGGTTGGGTAGGAGTGTTCTCCCAGCCTTAGAGGGGCTATTTGAGAATCAGAAGTTTTTGCTTTACTGTCTCTGAGTTGCTCCTTATCTGACTGCACAGCCCTTAATGTCTGAAATACATGGGGAAGGGGGCTGTTATTGCAACTCTGTTGACAGAAGCCTGAAGCCTATGGAAGGGCAGCCTGTGGGACAGTGTTCAATACAATGTACTGGCATGATGAGCAGTAATAAATGACAAGCATTAATTTTAAAATATAGGGAAAGAGCAATCTCAGGTGTCAAATGTTTCCTGCAATCTGCGTTTTCAAGGGATGAAAGTGGAGGTGCACTTCTGAAGCATAATTCCATATGCTTAAAACAGATTTTAGGAATTCCCCAACATGTCTGTCCTTTGCTGTGCAGTGAGCTGGGGTGGCGCTGTCCCGTGCTTCTGCTGGGCTTCCATGATGAGCAAAACATTAAAGGTCCTGCTGACATACAACTCAGGCAGATATTTTTAGATGCAAATGAAGATGCATGCCTTTTAATGTTCAAATGGAAAATCTGCCAAAATCAATGTACACGATTATATTTTCACTTCTCAGGTTCAACTATGATTCATAGTGGGCTGGTTTTTGTATTGATCAGTTTAAATATATCTTTCATCAGTAATGTCTGGTTCTGAGTTTTGCTTTTTTGCCTTCAATTTCTTTTAAGTCAGAGCTGTTTCTATTATGCTGAATAAATTAGAGCCACGCGTTCTTGGATTCTTAGAGCCATGGGTTCTTAGATATGCTGATTATTTTTTTTTTTCCCATTACAACAGTTCTGGCTGCAGCTGCTTCTGTACAGCCACTTGCAACGCAGTGCTTCCAGCTTTCCAACATGTTTAATCCTCAAACGTAAGTGATTTATCATTGTCTCTTTGGCATTTGTCAATGACTTTAACATTTAAGAAAGAAATCAGAATGTTGCAGGAGTGTGATTAGTGGGTTTTGGGGGTGGATTTTGTCTGAATGATATCTCCATCCTGTTTTTTCTTCCCCTGTACAGTGAAGAAGAAGCTGGCTGGGACACAGAAATTAAAGATGATGTGATTGAGGAATGTAACAAACATGGAGGAGTTATCCACATCTACGTTGACAAAAACTCAGCTCAGGTATGCCTGCTTCCAGGGAGGACACACTGAGCAGATGTTAGGAGTTCTGTTGCTCTCTTTTGTCTAGGGGGAGCATTACAAATATGGAGCTTTTCCTAAACTGTACCTAAATTTCTTAGTTTGTGCAGAATGTAGGTGGTTCCCTCCTATTGTGAATCATGGTGTGTAACTTGAATGAGCAGCTTTCTGGTGCTGCTCTTGCAGGTTTACCCAGCTGAAGTTGCTGTAGACCAGTTCAGGCATTTGGCATTTCCCTTAAGCTGTGCCTTCCCTCCAAGTCAGGGACTTCAATTTCTTCTTTCTAGAGCACAGGCTTCAGCAGAAAAGGCCCTTGCTCCAACAGAATTACAGTGTACAGGTAAACGTGTGCCTCATCCCATGCTTAGAAACAGTTGTGGTCACTCATGACATTAAAGCCTTGCAATGGGCAATCTGAGGGCCTGGAGTTAGAACAGGGAAGAGAAAGGAAAGACTGCTGCTGCTGACTGAATTCCAGATTAATGCCTGCATCTTAAACTGGTGAATATATTTTTCTTCTGACTTCACCTTGTTTACATAAACCCCAGACTGGTTACCTCTTCTCTGTATTTCAGCTCTTTTACTGTATAAACTCTGGAGGGTCTGTAAATAGATTAACTCTTTTGAACCCTTTTTTTAAAGAATTCACAGCCCAGACAAAAGTTTAGTTTTTACATGGTTTTACAGTTAGGTTAATTTCTATCTATCAGACTCTAAAAGTATCCACTTGTGTTCCATGCTAAGGTACAAGGCTGAAACCCATGTTCCTGTTGGTTCCCATGTTCCTGTACTTAGGTGGGATTGTTCTGCCCTGGTGATCCACTTAGCGCTCAACCATTGCTGTCTTGTGCAGCTGCCCCAATATCACCCTGAAAACCTTTCTTGTGGGTTACAGAGAGGTTAGATAGGAGCTGCAGTCTAGCACATTAAACAACGTGCTACCTTACCTGGCATCTTGTAATCTTCACGATCACACCTGTGATCTTGGACCATTGGACTGATGAGAGACAGAAACCTTCCCCATCATGTGTTTGTTATTTAGAGAAAACGAAGTGTTCTTTGACAGAAAAAAATCCAAACCAACCAACAACCCAGAACACTTCCTACCTCCAAAAAACCCTCCCAACAACTAAACACAAAAAAATCACTGCACGGCCCCCCAAAAAAACACCACCCCAAAACTACACCAGCCCTCAAGATACCTCACATAGGTTCTAAGCCCATGGAGCTGCAAAATTCTGTTTCACATTAGCAGGTGGATTTAAAAGAAGAAACTGCAACATACTAAGTAATGAGTTAATGTTTCATAAAAAATGAAATCTGTTTTTTCATAGTAGTACAGCAGTGATACAGATATAAAATACCCACTGATAGAGTTTCCATTGTACCATTCTGTTTTCCAGGCTTAGATTCTGGGCACCTTCAGGGCTCTGTCCCAGAATTCTATGCGGAGGGTTGTCAGGGGTTGGCTTATGAGGGTGTGATCTGTTGTGGATGAAACAGTTGCAGTCCCAGCTGAGTGCATGGCTCATGTACCACATCTATCTGTGCTGCTGGGTGTTAAGGAAAATCACAGCTTTGTGTTCCTGCACCTCATTTGGCCATTTAAGCAGTTTGAGTGCCTTTGCAGGGGGAGGCTGAGAGCAGAGCTCTGTATGTTAATTGCTTGCTTAGTGCCTTAAACACCAGCCCCTAAGCTCATGAGGTTCGCCTCATGAGAAAGGAATGCGTTCTAGATTGCAGTGGGAAGAGTTAATACAGGCTGACTAAAGCTGCTAAGGAAAGGCTGGACTCTGTTTTTTAATGTACTATTTTCCTGAAAAATCTGTTTCAGCTAGAATTGATCTTCTTGGGTATTACTGATGGTCTCTTTTTAAGCAGGCAGCCAGAAAAATGTTAAAGATGCCCCATTGCTGTGGGCATCTCTGTGTCTTGGAGTTGTTGGATGTGACTGTTGCAGTTCTCTTGATTAGGGAGGCACAGTGCTTGATCTGCAGATGGCAAACTCCAGGTGTCTCTGGTGAATTTCAAAGATCAGTCTGTCATGCACCTTGGGAACCATCTCAGGCTCTTCCTGCCCTGTGGGGATGAGATGTTCCCTTTGCCTCAGTTTTTGTTCAAGTAAAGACAGACATGCTGATGTTTATATAGGAGAATTTTTATGGTATCTGTCTCCCTTGAAGTGTTGCTTCCCATCTTGGGGAATGGGGAGTGCTTGGTTCTTGTGGAATACAGGCTGAGAGCTTGCATGTTGAGTGAAGCATATGTGGTTGAGGTTAAGTGGCTTATAGACCTTGGTAGCTGGGCTGCCTGCCTTGGGGCACCCAGACCCCCTTGCGTTCTTCTCTTTCACATGGTATTAATGATTAGGAGCCTTTAGATTCTTTCTCTAAAAGGCTGTCAGGAGCAGATCAGCCATCCATGGCTCAGTAAATGCTGGTCAAATGCATGTTAGGGCTATCTTGCAAAATCCTATTTAGAAAAATTGAATGCTGGAGTAACTGCCACAGTCGAGTAGTGCCCGCCAGTACCACCGTTCCTTTCTCTTGTGCTCATTCTGTGTTATGGATTAATGCCAGCGGGTGCCTGGTGCAGCAGGTGTGGCTCTGTCACAGCCAGGTCCAGGGATGGCTGAGGAACAGCATTGGGGAAGTGTCTCTGACTCCTCATGGGTTGCACTATTCTGTCTTGCAGGGCAATGTGTATGTCAAATGTCCCTCCATCGCTGCTGCCATCGCAGCTGTCAATGCTTTGCATGGGAGGTGGTTTGCAGGTGAGTGTTCCACGTACACACCTACATTTTAGTCATCCATTACAGAAATGACCGAACACTGATGTTTACTTTTTTCCCTCTTGTGATTAGGTAAAATGATTACAGCAGCTTATGTACCTCTTCCAACATACCACAGCCTTTTCCCAGACTCTATGACTGCAACCCAACTACTGGTTCCTGTTCGACGATGAAGATTAATTTAGCCAGTTTTGTACATAGGTATTTTTTGGAGGAAGATTGAGTTATCTTTTATTTAGATAAAACTAAAGGAAAGGATTTAATGTCATTTTGTGTACACTTCCTGCTATCTTTAAAAATAAAATGAAGTAAGCAGAAATGCAGTGTGTTCATTTTCCCTAACTAGCATTTCCACTGTATACAAAGCTGTTGACTTCTTGTTCTGCCTTGTAATTCTTGTACATTGACAAAGGTGATCTGTAGGAACTGAGAAGTAGCTCATAGATAACAAGTACTCTGTAAAAGGCAGATGGGACATAATGACATTTTTAATGTTTCATGAGCCTTTCTTTTAATGCAGCAAAGACATTTTACATTTCACTAAATGTGGGTGATCTGCTCAAGGGTAGTATCAGAGAGAGACTGGATGAAGGGACATATTTAGTGTTTTTGTAAAAATGGAAAATCCAAAAAGCTACTGAATGCTGACTGCAGACAGCTAATCAGCTTGCTTTGTGCTGAATAATTGGTAAGAATAGGAGGATTGAAGGGTTTTATTTCTTGATGGTAACTTTTGATTATTGTATCTGTAAAAGTTTCTTTGTAAATACTGTGAGGTGTGTCTAAGTTTCCAAACAAAACATCTCTGCATTTCCAGATGAGTTTCCACGTGCGCAGTGGGGCAGAGCTGGAGGATTTCAGCCAAGTCTGAAAATGGGTAGGAAATACAGAAACGTGTTTTGTTCTGGTTGCATATAATCTTTGCTCTTTTTAAGCTCTGTGAGCTCTGAAATATATTTTTGGGTTACTTCAGTGTGTTTGACAAGACAGCTTGATATTTCTATCAAAGACTTTCATATTGCAACAATCTTTGTAAGAACCACTCAAATAAAATTCTCTTAAAAAGGCCTTCATGAAGCTTTATTTCTCTGCTCTCAATGTGACTTAAGGCAGCGTGTGCTTAGGCCTGGAGGTGAGTGATAGATGCTCTGCAGTGCATAGCCATGGTTGCTGAGGATCTGGGCTCAACTCTTGCCTTCCTCAGGCATGCCTGAAGTTCAGTCCAGAGACAAACCCCTCTCAAATGATTGAGAGTCCTGGGGCTGGAGGAGTCAGTTACGTTTGCTGTCAATCTGGTTTCTAGAGGGAACCTGCCCCTGTGCTTTGCCCTTTCTACCCCTGTCCCATTTCCCTGGCGTTTTTAACCACTAAGAAAAGAGTAGGTGGAGAGAGTAGAGAGAACAGAACATTCCTCAGGAGTGGGTGAAGGTGGGGCAGGCAGCAGTGCTGCTGGTGTTTCCATAGTACTGTGGGGAGAGGACCTGCTCTGCAGCCTCTGGGGCTGTAGCTGTCCTTGAGCTGCAGTGGGGCAAGGGCCTGTCCTTAAGCAAAGAACTGTGAGAAAGCAAAAGGCAAAGGTGGAGAGGGGCTGGGAATACACCAGGATCCTGGGAATAGTAACAGAGCTGAAGAAGTAGAGCTGGCTCTCTGGGTGTGCTTCATCTGAGAACAGGCTTTGAGTGGTGAATTTGTGTTTCCCCCTTAAAAAGTGAGGAAAAGGCACTTGTACCAGGTCCAGGCTGTACAGGTGCCAGTTGAGGTAGTGTTGTTGCTCACGTGTTCCTTACACAGAACTAAAGGAGGAGCAGAAAGAGGCCTTATTTCAAAAGGCAAGTAATGGAAGACTACAACACCCAACGCCCTTTCCTGGGTCAGCTGTAGGCAGCGCTTCTGGAGCTGGTGAGAAGCAGGAGGGATTCCCCTGCCCTAGGGAAGTCCTGACCACCTTGTAGGCCTGCTAAACCAGAATGTAAGAAAAGGCTTTGTTTCTGGTAGCGCAGCTCTTACGGGAGCTGCCTAAATCCTGGGGTCCCTTACTCTGTTTGAGGGCATATGCCTGATGACACTTGAAACTCAGAGATGGGACCAGCTTCAACCCACCTATTTTTGCAAGAGGACAGAAATCTGGTAATTAATCTGAAGTACCCACCATCTAACTTTTCCTAGACTCAGGAATGCATGAAGGAACAGAGCAGTTCCCCATCAGAAACGTGAGCTAGCTGCCCAAGTGCCAAAGGGAGAAACTTGTGTGGTGTATGTATTTCTCTCTGGAAAACAGGAACTTCAATGTAGCAAAAATGATTATTAATTCTCATTGTTTTGGGAGAAAGTAGAAATTTTATAAAAAGCATGCTTAGCAGATCACAGAGGGTAGGACTGTGCTGTTTCATTAAGAGCTCTCACTTCCAGGTATCGAAAGATTTTATTGTTGTACAGTGGAGGAATGGCTGAGTGGGGGCACTCTGGGATAAATCCCAAGGTCCAGATTAGCAGCGTATTCCCATACCAATGGCCATGAATGTCCCAAACGTCCCACCGCTTTGCATCATCGTTTTGCCAACTCCACCCATCAGCTCTCGTCCTCTCATGCCAATCCTGCGATAAAGAAAATCACAGGGATTATATAAAAGCTGAAACCTGACAGGTCACAGACATGCAGCAGAAAATATCTGAGACAATTTAGACTGAACACTTCTTCAGTCTAAATCTGTGCAATTGTACAGCCGCCTCCCAAGAGACTGGCTGCAGTGCCCTGTGCTACTGCAGGGGCTCTTGGGTGGCCCTCGCCTCACATGGACCATGTGTATTTTTTCCTGCCCTGGAACCTTCCTGCCACACCTTTAGCAGGAATAGCTTTGCATCCTGGTCTCCCAAATACCCTTAATACAGGGAAAAAAAATGCTGTCCCAAGTATTTCACTTGCCAGAGTACAAAAAGTGTTGTCTGAGATGTTGTACTGCCATCCTCTCTAGCTGCAGTGGCAGTCTTTTTACTATCACCAATTTAAAATTAGCTTTCTATTTACTACTGACTGTGTTTTTAATATGGGACACCTGAAAGGCCTAGAAACTTCAAAAGGTGTTTCTGTTCTCCATTTTTCACTTACCTGAGGTCAGACTAAAGCAAAAAGAATTGTTCTGTCTCAAGAAGCTCTTGTAATAGTTGGCTTTTAAACACTGCAGTGACTTTGGGGTCTAAGGAATTTCACACACTTCATTCTTAAAACATGAGATTTTCCCTCAAAAATGGAACAGCAGAAGTACTGTAGCTGTGTCATTCAAGTACGACAGAACCACTCTCACTGGTTCTTCTAAATGGCCTGAATATGTATCTTCTACCAGCATCATGCTGCTTACCCTCTGGGAACTGAGAGAGATTAGAAAACTTCGAACTCCCACTGGATTAAGATTTGTGCCTTTTCCTCCTTCACCTCACTACCAAATCATCTCCCATGTTTAATCAGAGGTAAAAACCATCAAACAGAAAGAGTTCTGCGATGAAAGAGCTGACTTCAATGATTCTTTGTCATAGACAATGTGCAAAGCCAGTCAGCAGTACCAGAGCAAACACAGAGCAACAAAGCATGCTGACATGAAAACAAGGTGTATGAGTCCCAGGGGAAGGTGGAATATTGTCCCAATTGGCTGTGCCAATGCCAGCCATGGATCTACCCACACTCCTGCCATTCAGACTCAGGGTCAGTTTGGTAACTGCCTCTGTGCAGGGCATGGGACACACAAAGGGACCACGATGCAGACACTGAGAGCTTATAGAGCACCTCAGGAAGCTTTAGGGCCAGGAGAGGGCTGCACATGTATCTGCATAGACGATTCATCTGGTTCCTCCTGGAGGTGATCCTCCACAGCCTCAGGTTCCCAATGAACCTCCCTTACAAGAGGCAAGAAAAGGTCTGTGAAACTGTGACCTCCTGGCATACAGGGCACCCAGAGGTGATGCCCTGCCAGCATCAGATTCACATGTTGTAGGCCAGGGGCTTACTGCAGTAGTTTGGAGTCACAAAGTTCCACTCATGGGACTGGCACAGAACCAGACCCAATTCCTTCCCAACCCCACAGCATGACCATTTCTTTCTGGCTATTGCGCCTGTCACCCCTTGTCTGTAGAAGCCATTTCCTTGGCATACCTGAGGCAGGAAAATGTGCCGAACAGTGCTCCTGCAGCCATGCCCACTGCAAAGCCCATCATGAAACCCATCTTTATTCTGTCAAAGCAGCTGGGCTGCGACTGCCCATATGGGCCCACGGTCACAGGCATCTAAAAAAGAAAGGACAATACCCACAACAATTTACTGCTTTGTCTAACAGACTTCTATAACCAAACTGGGCTAGCAGGCCAGGCCGTGCAGCTCAGAGCTGCTCCAGCACATGCAGCGCTGGAGGTTGTGCTGGCTCCCAGGCTTGCTTCCTTGCCTGTCAGGCAGGAAGGACAAGGAAGGAACGACGGCCTCAACAAGCTCCTGCGAGCGCCGCTGTGGCTGCCGAGGCTGTTTCGGGGCCTCACCCTCTGTGCTCTCAGTCCCTAGTGAGCAGCGCACGCGGCACACGACCGAGCCTCCGCTGCTGGCTCGACCTTCCCGGCTGCCGTTGGTCTCGGAGGCAGAGGAGCGGGTAGTGAACCCACCCTTACGGAGACCCAGGCCAGGCCGAGGATTTAGTGCAGAGGCTCAGGCCGTGGACTCCCTGGGAACGCCGGTCATCGCCGTTGCGAGGCGCAAGAGCTCTCGGAGGCGAACCGGGGTCCTCAGCGCGCGCTTCACCTCACCAGCGCCCCGGCCCCTCCTGTTCCTGTTCCCGTTCCCGGGCCCCCGCCCCGCCCCGCCCGTACCTCGCTAGGCCGCGCCGCACCGCACCTCCGTCTGTCTGGGCCCCGCTTCCGGCGCACGCCGTGACGTTCAGGAAGAGGCAGGCACGCCCCCTCTCTGTTTGTCGCGCGCTATGCTGCTGTGGCGACGCTTGGCGGCCCTGAGGGGCGAACGAGCCCCGCGGAGGCTCCGAGCGGGGGGACCGGGACCGGGACCGGGACCGGGACTGGGATCAGGATCGGCACCGGGATCGGGATCGGGATCGGGATCGGGATCGGGATCGGGATCGGGTAAGGCCGCGGTCGGGCAAAGCCCCTATCCTGGAAGGGACAGCTCCTGCCGGCCCCTGTCAGTAACTTTCCCTCTCTTCTTCCCTCAGCGCGAACCAGCGATGGCGGCGCTGCTCCTCGGCCGCTTTACATGGACGTCCAGGCCACCACCCCGTTGGTAAGGGCCGTACCGAGCATGGGAAGCGGAGCGGGGTCCCCACACTCCCGGTTCTCTTGCCCGAGCGGTAGGGTGTGTCCCGAGCTGCCGTGGGGGACAGAGGCGGCGTTCGGCGCCGTCTGTAGCGACACAGGCTGTTCCTGTCACCACAGGACAGTCTGGGCATCCCCCGGAAAGGCTGCAGTACGCCGGGGCAGCCCCCTGGATGGGCAGCCCTAGTGCAGCAGGGCGGGAGCGTGGCGGAGCCGCGAAGGGGCTCGCACCGACCCCTGCGGGAGTGGAGACAATTGAGAGAAACAGGAAGTGAATTCTGCCAAAATACTGATCTAACATTTTTATTAACATTTTAAGACCTTGTATATTTTCTGCTCAGAAGAAAGGCCAGATTGGATGGGGCTTGGAGGACCTGACCTAGTGAAAGGTGTGTCTCTGTCTGTGGCAGGGGTGTGGAACAAGATCAGCTTTCAAGTTTTTTCCAACCCAAACTGGTCTGTGATTCTGTTTTCTCAAATGATGTTGTTCTTCTTTGACCTTCAGTGCAGATCGAGGTTACATGCACAGAACATAATTGCCGAATACCTGTGTTACACGTAACATGTAATAGCCTCAAGTTTTCAAGGTCAGGCCTAAGCTAAAGCAAGACACTGCAATAGAAGTGCTGCTGATACTGTGGCAAGGGGGCATGTCCAGAGAGAACAGATATGGTTTCCCTTCTCCTTTTCTAAGGCTGAGTGGTTTGTGTTCCACAGGATCCCAGAGTCCTGGACAGCATGCTCCCATACCTGACAGCCTACTATGGCAACCCCCACTCCAGGACCCATGCCTACGGCTGGGAGAGCGAGGCTGCCATGGAGAAAGCAAGGCGGGTGAGTCTTTGGCTCTCCACGGTTGGTTTTCTTGCTGCTTAGGAAAATCAGGGTCAAAAGAACCTAACAAAAAAAGGAAGAAAAACCCTCTTCTCTGTGGGTTGGATTTAGCAGCTTCCTCTTTGCTTAGCTGTACTTTAAAGTAGAATAATTGCAGGAAAAAATAGACTCATAGAATTCTTTAAGTTGGAAGGGACCCACAAGGATCATCAAGTCCAACCCTGGCCCTGCACAGGATACCCCAACAATCGCACCATGTACCTGAGAGCATTGTCCAAACACTCCTTGAACTATGGCAGGCTTAAGGCTGTGACCACTTCCTTAGGGAGCCTGGCCTGTTCCCGTGCCTGACCACCCTCTGGGTAAAAAACTTTTTTCCTAGTATCCAGCCTACACTTCCTCAACACAGCTCTGTCTGTTCCCTCGAGCCCTGTCATTGGTCACCAAGAGCAGAGGACTGCCTCTCTGATGCCCCTCATGAGGAAGCTGCAGCCCCCAGTGAGGTCTGACCTCAGTTTCCTCTTCTTCAGACTGAAAGAACCAAGTGACCTCAGCTGTTTTGTTTTACACTCTCCTCTAGGCCCTTAACCATTTCATGGCCCTCCTCTGGATGTTCTCTCATATCCTTATATAGATTTGCCCCAAACTGCCCTCAGGACTTTAGGTGAGGCCTCCCCAGTGCAGAGCAGAGCAGTCACCCCCTTGCTTGGCCAGCAGTGCTGGGCCTGATGTCCCCCAGGACAGAGATGGCCCTTTGGGCTGCCAGGGCACTGCTGGCTCCTGTTCCACTTGCCCTCAGCCCAAACTTCCAGGTCTCTTTCTGTGATGCTGCTCTCCAGCCTCTTGTTCCCCTATCTGTCTGGACTCTGAGAGTTGTCCAGTCCCAGGTGCAGAAGCTGGCACTTGCTCCAAGAGTGAGATTAAAGCAACTGAAATGGCAGAAACCAATACTTTAGGTAAAAGTGCCGCAGTATTACTTGTTTCCTGGAGTCACAAGCGTGTTGCTGCAGTCATTGGACTAACTCCATATCTTATAATTCTTCTAATCTTAGGCAAGGGTGTTTGTCATTTTTTTTGAAGTTATATGTAATGGGTTTTTGTCTACTTAAGCTTTTATCTCTTTTATAACAGGTTAATGCTTAATACCGCTTCTAATGACTGTGGATTCCTTGTGTGTTTTATAATTTAGATATTTAGACTATTTTTAGCATAACTTTGTTAGGTGCCAACTGTAATCCTTTGAAGCTCAAGGGGAGTATTCTTGAAAACATTTCACATGTATTTTGCTGTAGTGAATTTATCGTATGTTTTCTTAACAAGTCAAATTTGTATTTCTTTTTAAACAGCAAGTTGCAGATTTAATAGGAGCTGATTCGCGGGAAATTATATTTACCAGCGGTGCAACAGAATCCAATAATATGGCAATTAAGGTAAAAAGTTTATACAGATTCTTATTTATTAGGTTAAAATTATGTATTTAAGAACTGTATGCATCTCTCAGCAATTTAAATGTTAATATGTTGGAGTATAACATATTTGCATTTCTGGATTTACTTTTTGTGACACTCTGTTACATATGTGGAGGAAATACATGGATGAATGTTTTGGTGCCCAGGACATGATTTTGAGGGGCAGTGTAAAATATTTGATGTTTATCTCACATGCACTAAATACATTCCTTCTGCTTATGTAATTAAAATCTTTATTGTGAAATGTAGTGGACATGCAGATTAGAAACTTTTCTGATGAAGTCTAGGTTGTGTATGTAGTATGTGGTTGTTCAGACTTCTCTGTGTTTATGACTCCACTGCAAAAGTTTTCCAAAAAATGCTTTGGTTAATGGCTTCTACAGCTTAACAGCAATAAACATTTTCACAGAGTTTTTGAGAAGTAAGATGCTTTGAAAAGCAGGTGCTGATGGAGATATGTAGTGTGGACTAAGCGTCAGTACCTTTTAGATTCATGACTTGGGTCAAACAGGAAAGATCCAAATGAACTATATCTGAGTAGTAGTTTCTTATTTCCAATCATACTGTGTAATGCCTGCTTTCTTCAGTGGCCAATTTCTTTTTCATGGACTGTGCCTGACAGGGTGTTGCAAGGTTCTATAAATCCAGAAAAAAGCATATCATTACTACGCAAACAGAGCACAAGTGTGTGTTGGATTCTTGTCGTTCCCTGGAAACAGAAGGTTTTCACATCACATATCTACCTGTTAAAAAAAATGGACTCATAGATCTCAAGGTAAGTTGTTACTGACAGAAAGAAACTAAAAAAAGAAGAGGTTTTTGTTTCAAATTGATGCTCAAAACCTTGTGTCCTCTAGATGAAAGAGGAAAGGATAATAAATATCACAAAGTAGAATGAGAATCATAGTCAAATATGTCAAATTTGGAGAGGAATTTTCTGTTCTGTCTAACGTCCTACGCTTTTTCTCAACCAGAACATCCACCTCCTGTCCCACCATTCAGCTGCTGCTGTGCAGGTGGAGCTGTTGAATACCCTATAAAGAGCCCAGTACTTGAGGCATTGTTTCAGTGATTACAGTACTTCCTATGGCTGTCCATGAGCCAGCCCTTCTGTATGTACTGGCTGCAGCCCTAAGATGTAGAAGTTGTATGGTTTTGGTTCATCATCGACGTCCTGTAGCACAGGGCAGCAACAGTTTTATTCCCAGTCCCTCACTTGCCATGGAGAGCAGTGGTGTCTGTGATGGGACCGAGGGATCAGCCTGTGGGCACAGTAATGAGTCGTGTTTTCTGAGCATGTTGCTGCAGGTGTGATGTGACTTTTGTAAAATGAGCAGTTCCTTTACAGCCAGCCTCACCTCAGCTAGAAGAGACTTAAGCTGTTCTGTGGGTGGTTAATTCATTAAAGAGAATAGTTCAGATATTTATGGGATATAGCAAAGCCTGTTGAGATTTGATTTAAACAAGTGGGGTGCCAGGTGCATTGAAGGGTTAGGACATGCAGAAACATAATTGACACTCTCCTCTTCCTACAGGCATTTAATGTTCACGTGGGTTTGTGTTCTCCCCAGGGCTGTTTGTCAGAACCGCAGGTGTTTGTTGCAAATGAGGGACTGGTGGTTGAGTTGCTGGTAAATTGAAGATGTGCACAGGAATCCTACTTCTCTGTTAGTTACAACTTTTGTCCTTCTGAATCTTTAACCAGGAGCTGGAGGCTGCATTCCAGCCCGATACAAGTTTGGTTTCTGTAATGACTGTAAATAATGAAATAGGAGTAAAGCAGCCCGTTCATGACATTGGTAAGTACACTGTGTCCTCTAGGTGCCAGCTAAGGTTGCTTCTACTTCATTTTAGATAATATTTTCATCTCCAAATGGTACTGATGCAAAAGATTAGGTGTAGTATAGCTAAGGAAAAAATAATAACATAAATATTGTAAAATAAAAAATGTAATATAAATAAATAATACTGCTGTCCCAAATAAAAACTGATTTCAAAAGGGAAATGAGAATGAAATTCAGTACCTTTATGGTGAGCATTGCAGCAGTCATTGCTCTGGATGGATCAGCTGCAATTCATTGGATTGTATGATGGATGAAGAAATTGTACAGAATAACTGTCCAAAATTGAGCTTATATACTATAATGATTTATTGAGCACTTGCAGTGTTTAAGAGGAGAAATGTGCAGGATTTGGAGTGGGAGAGGATGGTGAGCCCTACACTTGGACAATCCTTCCCCCAGTATTGTCGTATATAGTCATGAACAATTGCTTTGTAGGCCAAAAGCCCACTGAAGGGCTACACTTCTGGAACAGGAGGCAGGGAGAGGGTGAGCCAGGCTCTGAGCCAGCAGGTGGAGTGACAGGGACCTCAGAGCAGATGAAGGGAGACCCTGGAGAATCACAGTTGTTGGAGCAAGCAGGGTGAGCAGGTGCCTCCCTGATGATCCTCCAGATCCCTGGATCCCAGATGATTTGTTGATAGTTTCCTGTGACAGTAGCAAAACATATACACATACCCTTTCTGACCTGGTTTCACCCCAGCTGGCAACCAAGCACCTTGCAGCCACTCACTCACTCCCCCACCAGCAGGATCAGGGAGACAATTGGAATGGTAAAAGCTAGAAAACTCATGGGTTGACATAAAGACAGTTTAATATGGAAAGCAAAAACCATGCACACAAGCAAAGAAAAACAAAGAATTCTGTACTGATTCCCATGGGCAGGCAGGTGTTCATGTCAGGCAGGTGTCACCTCCAGGACAGCAGGGTGGTGATTCCCATGCAGTGGTGATTTGGGAAGACAAACACCATCACTCCAAACGTCTCCCCATTCCACCTTCTTCCTCCCAGTTTTCTATGCTGAAAGTGTATGGCATATGTCATATGGTCTGAAATATCCTTTTGGTAAGTTTGGGTCACCTGTCCCTGGGTGTGTCTCCTCCCAGCCTCTCAAATACCCCCAGCCCCCTTGCCAGCATGGCCATACGAGGGGCAGAAGAGGCCTTGGCTCTGTGCAAGCCCCGGTCAGCAGTATCAGAAACATCTATTATTACCCCTGTGTTCAGCACAAATCCGAAACACAGACCTATACTAGCCACTGTGAAGAAAGTTAGCTCTACCAAAAGTAGAAAGAAAGTTAGCCAGCCAAAATCAGCACACCTTCAAATTCAAGATATCCTTTCATAGGATGTTTGAGTTTTTAGACAATATTTTGGCTTTGGCTCTGCTCTGGAGTACATGCTTCATAGGGTATTGTTTTCTTAGGCTGTGGCAGGCATTTTGTTGTGCACCTGGTTTTCTTCTTGCTTAACTGCTGCATTTATTTCTTTCTTCATTAAGCTCGAAGCAGCATTTTTGCCGAGGTTTTTCAAGGTTGGTTCTGTTTCTTTGTTGACAAGCATTTGACTATCAGTGAGTTGCTTATAGGCCCAAGGATTCTTATTTTCCTCCTGTGTTTATACTGTCAAGGCCTTTACTATGGTCCCATGTTTAAATACCAGAGACAGCTGGTGCCAGCTCTAGTTTCCCCGGTGTGTTCTCATAACACCTCGAACAGGTCCAACAGGCCAGGCCTGAGGCCTTGCAGAGGGAGCCTGAGGCCCTGTTACCATGTGGCTTGTGGCCTGGTATTGCCTGTGGCCTCACCTTGCTGGACCACAGAGGGGGTTACTTATCCTGTGAAGTATCATGTTGAACCTCTTGTGCAGAGGAGAGGTCTCGGATGCAGCTGTGCAGATTCTGTGGAAGATGTGTTGTGATTTTTTTTTTGATGACACAAATAAATAATAGTTAATGTTTACTGCCCATGAACAATACGTTATTTCTTCATACATTTTAGCCTGTTGACAGGCTCATCTGATTCATGTGGTAGTAATAAGTGTGTGCGTGACAATTCTGAGAATGTTTTTGAAGCTGGGTGTTGGAAACTTGGAAAATAGAGGGAATGACATAAAAATACATGGCAAATACAAACTTGAAAGGAAGGTTGGCTTGTACTGGATGTTGAAAAGGAAAAGAACCAAAAAAAACCAATTTTTTCCAACTGTGGAGTAATTTCTGTGTGGAGACTTTGATATTTCATGCAACCATTTGTTCTTAAACTTAGTGTGGGTTTGGAAAGAATCTCAATTCTCAATAGTAGAAGACCTTTTAATTTTTCAACTGAAGAAATTCACTGTAGTCTTACCTGCCTAAACCTGTGCCAAGGCATCAAGCTACAGTAGCCCCTGCATAGCTTTAGCCACTTCACTATAAAAGAAATATCACAACCCCCATTTCTGCCTTTGTCACCTCAGATACCCCAATAACTTGCTGTTGTTTTAGATTCAGTCATGGTTTAGATCCATTACTGGAATCTTTGGGATCATAGCAATTAATAAAGGTAATCTGGTTTTGATTTGGTGTTTTTATTACAGGTGAGATCTGCCGTGCACGTAAGGTTTTCTTTCACACAGATGCTGCACAAGCGATTGGTAAAATTCCTGTGGACGTCAACAACAT
Organism: Peucedramus taeniatus; assembly: GCA_013400575.1. Taxonomy (NCBI): domain Eukaryota; kingdom Metazoa; phylum Chordata; class Aves; order Passeriformes; family Fringillidae; genus Peucedramus; species Peucedramus taeniatus. The sequence continues at coordinate 23,518 of WBNO01001082.1, forward strand.
GAAAATTGACCTAATGAGCATCAGTGGCCATAAAATTTATGGGCCCAAAGGTACTCATTGAAGTGCTTTACAGGGAACTGTTGTTTCTGTACCTACCTTAAGGTAACTACACAAGGTGTGAAGTCAAACACATTTGTCATAGTGTCAGTTACTTAAGCTGTAGAAAACTGTTCTGAGTGGTGTAGGACAGACTTCAGAGTAGCTCAGGCACTGCTGCCAGCATAGAGCTGAGGTAAGTGGATCTTCAGTGCTAGATGGGTTGAGGTGGCTTCACTGAAGGAAGAAACAGTGTTGTTTGATGGTGGCAGCATTGCAGCAGTGGGTTTTTCAGGAGTCATCTGCTTGGTGTGAAGCAGAACTAATGCTGAAATTATTGAAATGAAATCACTTGGTTATAGGGCAAAGTTTAGACCAGAGTGTGATTTGAAACTAGGAGACCAAAAGGTAACTGATTGGTGATTTTTGATTGTTTTCTACTTCCAGTGGCTTCATTCCCCCAACTCCATTTGTGCATTTTCTTTGCAAAATGGAGTTTAATATCCAGCTATGCATTTTCTGGTTGACTGACAAATACTAAAAAGCCAGCTGTTATTATTGTCAAGGTCCATTTGGTTTGTGACAGTGGGTGTTAGAGAGCCAGAAATCAGGTTTGCTGTGTGCTATATCCTATTCGTAAACAAAAGACAAAATTCTTATTTTTCAACACTGTATAAGTTCTGCTGAGAGCTGAAGACATTATCTCTGGACAAGGACTAAGTTTTCAACTTGTAATTTTGGACAGATGACAGACATAAATTTTCACCATTTGTTATGCCTGGAAGTTGCAACTGTTCTTCCTGTGGTGACAGTCATTCCTTAAGTGTACCAGGGCACTCGAAGACATGAAAATTTGGTTTCAAGGTGAGGAGAGTAGACCACTAAATTGACTGACTAGCAAAACTGGCTCATCTAATCCACCTGCTGAAAATTGTTGCCACTAATGTGTCTTCCTAATGAGAAGAAAGGGAGAGGACTCCTGAGACTGGTGCTGGTCTAGTAATCCAGGGAAAGAATGTGGAAGTCAGTAAGAGAACATTAGTGAATGCCCATAAAAACTTCAGTGCAAGGGGCTGAACTTCAGCTGTGTACAGGAATTGTGGGAAGGAGGAGAAGCACTGAGTCCTTGGGTGACTGAAGCAGAGTGGAAGAAGCTGAGCTCCCATGGCTGAAGCTCTGCAAGCCTCAACATGGTTACTGGGGACAAACACCATTTCCTAGAAAATAATACTGGACTTGTTCACTTTATTTTTCTCCAGTTAAGTGTCCACATGTGTGTTTGCTGTGGAAATAATCAAATACCAAAGCTCAGAGTCCCTATTCATAATTCCAGAGCTCTGGGCATATGGTAAAACAGCTTTCCTTGCTTCCAAGGGGTTGGTGCTCTCTATGTTCGCCGTCGACCACGTGTCAGGCTAGAACCCCTGCAGAGTGGGGGAGGCCAGGAGAGAGGACTGCGGTCTGGGACTGTGCCCACACCTCTAGCAGTGGGACTAGGGGCAGCATGTGAAGTGGCACAGCAAGAGATGGAGGTATGTGCAATAAGATACTTGTCCTGGGTTCCAGAAAACAGTGTAACAGTGCCATTTAAGTGTTGGATTCCTTAGGTCTTTTTGCATCCGTGTAACTGAATTAAATTTGATTCTCATGTTTTAGCATTAAATGAATATTTTGAGAATTTAAGGGAGGGTTTTGGGTAACAGGAAGTTCTTTCTAAAGTTTCTTTTTTCTTGGAGAGTCATAGTTTTCTACAACAAGGCTACAATTGACAGTTTTAGTGAAATATGGCTTTTATGTGCTTGTATTTACTTCTCCATTATGCACATGTGTATTAGCAACATCTTTGAAATGACTGTCATGTTTATGTAATGCATATTGAAAAAATAACCCTTCCCAGTCTCTTATTATTTGTACTGTACCTATTAAGTGTAAGTTCAAGTTTACTGCAGGTTTGCAACTAAGAATTTTTCTTCTTTTTCCTAGCTTGGACAGTAAACTTTACTTAATAGGTCTGGTGTCTGAGCCTCTGTATGCTGCTACATTGGTTTGTGGGCACCAATGCCTTCCTTACAGCTGGAATGTAAAAATACTTACAGTGACAATGGGATGCATAGGCCAGATATCTGCACCCAAGGATCAGGCTTCTTTCCAGGAGACAGGCAGAATTCCACTACCTGAGCTGTGTGGTTATGGAAGTTGAGGGTAGGGAGCCTGCAGAGTCTGATGTCTGCACAGACCTCAGATCTGGATTCTCTTCCTTGCCTGGAAGAGTTACGGCATTTTAAAACCAACTGGTGTTGGAGCTAGCCTGGTTTTCTTTTAACTTTTTCAAGTGTAAACAAGCATGAATTGCATGTGTGCATGCAGCCAGTCCTGTGTGCCAAAGCTGATCCCAGACCTTACTGCTTTCTTGGTATAAGTGACCTCATTTTTCAGTCTAGAACAAGATGCTGCACATGGCCAGTTCTCACCATGCAGGTTACTTATTGTAAAAGCCGAGTTCATAGTCATTTGCAAGTCCATGTCTTTCTGTGGTACAGTTAGAGAGCTCCTGGGAAATAAGAGGCACTTGTAGTAGGTGCCCTTTCTTGTGTGCAAAATGCATCATCTTCTGCACTGGCTAACTTGTCTTTAAACCCAAGGAGCTCAGTGCTGTTATGAAAGTCAGTTTGGCAGCTTTTGTAGGTAGACCTTTCTGAACAGTTTGAAACATTTGTGAAGACTGAGCTAGCTAGGAGCCAAGGGGTTATTCTCTTCTAAAACAGTGTCCTAGAGCAGGCAAAGTTTGACAGTTTTAAGTTTCAGCTGTGTTCATTTCCTCGTCTGGCCAAACCCAGTTACTTAAATCTGCTTGCAGCTGGTGACGCAAAGCAGTTTGAGAGAGGTCTGACTGTACACTGTTTATTATTTGTGTCTTTTCTGGTTTCTCTGTTAGTATGACCATAAGCGAATCTCACAATTGGCAGAACGACTGGTTACAAAAATAATGAGTGAAGTTCCCGATGTGGTGATGAATGGAGATCAAGAGCATCGCTATCCAGGTAACTCAAGCAAAATTCTGAGCCCGTTAGTATTATCTGGCTCCTTGGTGTTAAAGGCCATGGCTGCATAATGCACTTGAGCATGTGATGCAAATCCTGCCTTTCAGGGAACTATTTGCCTGAGATTTCAGTTGATGGATTCTTTTTTCTATTTAATTTATTTGTATGTAGGATGCATCAATTTGTCTTTTGCCTATGTGGAAGGGGAGAGTCTTCTGATGGCTCTGAAAGATGTGGCTCTGTCTTCAGGAAGGTATGTGGAATGTATGGGAAGGATAGCAGTGTATTTTTGAGAGAAAATAGCATCTGCTAATGAAGGTAAAAGCAAAGTAGTCGTTTCCTCTGTGCCCCGTATTTGCATATTCAGTTAATGAGTCAGCCTGGCATTGATTACATTCTACAGTGGTGTTAAAGTGACACATTTCAACTGAAGGCCAAATTTATTTATCCAGGAAGAAAAAAAAAACCAACAAAACTAAACAAAAACCAACCAAAAATATCCTAACAAAAAGACCCCCACAAAACCAGTAATTCTTACCTACTAGCCTTGCAAACTGGTTATTTGAGTAGCCTTAACTTCTACTGGTGACACTTTCATTCTAATGGCCACCAAGATTTGAACAGCTTCTGTCCTTTGGCAGATTTTTACTGCAATTAGTGAGGCTGGGCACATATCTGAATTAAATCAGCTAACAGTTCCTGTGTTAAAGGCAAAAGTGAGAAAGAAAATTGCATGTGCTTTTATGGAGCTCTCCTGACTACAGGAGTGACAAGCAATTTTTCAGTTACCAAGACAAACCTGATGTGCATGATGAAATGAATGGAGTGTGAAGATGCCCCTCCTCTCCTTCTCTCACCTTAGAGAACAAAGCAGTCAGCATATCCTAATTAGAAACTAGTTGGCACTATGAACAGGAAGAGCAAGTCTCCACATGGCCATCCCTGAAGCCAAATGCTTCTGTAATGTGAAGATCTCTTTTGAGTCTCTACTTTGTGCACTGGGGAGCTGTTTACAGCTCTCCAATTGGCACTACATGTTGCTATCTGTAAAAACTGAGTCACAGCATGTAACTAGTTCTGTATACTGCTGCAAAATGGAAGCTCTCTCTATTGTCAACTTCAGTTATCTTGCTTTGGATCCCTCTGTGCACTGTTTTATTTATTTAATTATTTAAAAAAAAAGTATTTATTTCTTATTATTTATTTATTTGTTCTGCTGCCAAACAGCAGCTTGTGAAGTCTTTTTTTTTCCTTCTATGTTCCTGGTGTGTTATCTTCTCTGGATAGTTTCTGTCTTTGTCTTTTTTTCACAGCCTCTACTTCAGCTACCTCTTAATGTGCGTTCCTGCTGTCTCTTTGGGGCATTGTGTTTATTCTTGTGTATTACCTGTATTCTCTCTCCTTTCCTTATGCTCCTAATTTATTACTCTTATTTCTCAATAATGCCTACCCCTTGTATTCTTTTTTCTTCAGTAGCAGAAATATCACTTTACTTGCTTGTATTCACTTGTGCTTTTTAGGAGGCTGGGGAAGCTGATACAGGGTGTTGTAAAGAGGTAAGTGACCTGTTCTTTGTTGGAGGAGATTAAGCAAAAGTCTGACATTTCCCTGCCTACCCTTTCCCAGTGCTTGCACATCAGCTTCTCTGGAGCCTTCCTATGTTTTGCGGGCAATTGGAACAGATGAAGACTTGGCTCACTCATCTATAAGGTTTGTGGTGTGGTCTGCCCTTATGCTTCCAAATATTTTTCTTTCCTGATAAAAAGGAATGGTAGACTTGTTCCACCCCCTCCATATGCTTGTTATTCAGTTCCTTAATGATTTTCTTTTGGTTTAGGTTTGGCATCGGTCGTTTCACTACAGAAGAGGAAGTGGATTATACAGTGCAGAAGTGCATACAGCATGTGAAGAGGCTGAGGGAAATGAGGTGAGATATTGTCTCGTTGAACACAAAGACTTCTTAGGTGTGGTAATCATGGGAAGAATTGGATTTATTTAGTTGAAAGTAATTGTTTGCTTCAAGAATCTGGTGGTGTTTCTCTTTATCAGCAACAGTGTCCCCCAGGTGTGTAGGAGCCTGGTTTTAACATTAGTGACAAATTTCTAAGGAAACAAATGACACCAAACCTTTTCCCAGATCCTGCCTTTATCAGAGAAAGAATATGAGTAGGGCAGGCACATAGGGCAGTACCTAGGAGATTGTAAGCCAGAGATGGTATTACTGAGTTAATATATTGATAAGTTGTTTTATTCTGGTGAAACTGAAAGACTGATGACTTATCTGGACAGTGAAAATACAAGGGTTCAGTCTCAGAGACACCACTGTTTTATGCTCAAAGTGGGAGCAGGAAATTAAGTGGAGCATCTACCCTCTCATCTCTTGTATTTTTGGTTAAGAACACAGTTGAGGTCTGATCACCTGAAGCTCACTGACCTCCAGAAGGGCAAGATAGGCAGATAGATATCTCCTAATTCCTTGTGTAATTGATAAAATCTGTTTAATTATTGTTGATGATATCCTGTGCATTTTAGCTAGCCCTCAGTTTTCTCCTTTTCTTTACAGCCCTCTCTGGGAAATGGTGCAGGATGGAATTGACCTCAAAAGCATTAAATGGACTCAGCACTGAGAAAACATTGCTATCCGTGGACTAGATATGGATTAAAATGCATTTTTCTGTACAGTCTTGAGCAAATTATGCAGCACTTCTGTTTTCTGACACTTGCAATTTGACCAGAGAACTACCCTTTTAGACCATAAAATCTAAGAAGCCAAAAAACCCACTAGTTTTTATCATGGAGAAAGGCAGGCTGATCCAACACCCACTGTGTTTCTATTGACCTACAGAAATTTATGCTAAAATGTAATTTATTCAGAAATATATTTTCTAATGAGAAAATTAAATCAGCATGTTACTCCCAGGCCACTGAATTCTGGCAAGAGGTTGCTTCTCAGTGTAATTCATCCCAAGTCACTGTTGTGTTTACACCACAGAACTGTTGCAAATTTGTTGTGTTTGAGGTGGATATCCTGCAACATCAGTTGGGTTTTGCCTAGGACTGCAAGAAATTCTTAGATAGGAGGACACTTGGATCTCTAGAGGAAAGCGATGCCTCAGTGTGGCTATGTGCCTTAACAGATAAGTTGCATGTGTAGTTAAGAACAATTTTTTTCTGAAATTGAATATTTTTGGCTCATTTTCCTTGTTTTGTTTTTTTTTTCTTTTTTTTTCCTTTTTTTTTTTTGTGTGTGCATCTCTTTTGTGTGTGTGCATTAATTCAAAAGATTTTTCTGTGTTCCAGAGTTTATGATACAATCATGATGCACTTTTCTGTCCCCTCCATTGGGTTTTTTCCATGCAATTTTTTCCTCAGGATAAAAAACTTGAATGACTGGGGGAGGGGATAGGCAGAATATGTCAGCTTTGGTGGCAGCACCAGTTTGGTGGGAGCATGAGTGGTAAAGGTGGGGGGCAGAGCAGATACAGTGCAATGTCTTAAGGCAGCCTGGGGTTTTTTCCTTGTTTTTTTTTTTTTTCTCCCCTTGTCATGAGACCTTTGCTGTTACTTGGTTTGCCTATGGGCCCTTGGTTTCTGTTGCTGCAAGGAGTCTGCCCAGCTCAGCCAGTATATTTTGTCTGGAGATTAGAAAGATAAGAACACCTGGCACTGAAGTTTTCTTTGTCTCACAAACTGTACTGTCCGACTAGAGATTCACATGGGAATCCATTCCCTGCACAGGCTGGGGGAAGTATCTGTTAAAAAGGGTTTGGTGAGATTAATTTGTATCAGTGTTTCTCCTTTCTTACCTTTGGTGATCTTTGCAGTAAGAAACTGAACCCTGTATGGCAAAGTGCCTTTTTTTCAGTGCATAAACAAAGAGTTCTCAAATTAGTTGTGTTGATTGATGGATGCTGTGTTAGCTGCTGAATTTGGTATACCACATAGACAATATGTTCACCTTCAGTTTGGGATGGAATCTACCTCGAGGATCAACCATGTCATGTAAAAGCTGAAGCTGAATCTCACAAGATGGATTGTGTTGCAGAAGCTTGTGCATTTTTGTAACTAAGGACAGATATAGTTGTTTGTAATGCAAAGCTAATCCTTGGTTGTTCTATTTGAAATGACTAGCTTTAGCAGTTTTAATATTGTAGTGCTGGCACCTTATATTTCTTCACAATATTTTTTAAACTACCATATGCATAAATATGTTTTAGCGGTGTTGTATGTACTCCTTTTCATCCTTGGGCCATACATATTTTCTGGATTAAGCATGTGCAACATGCTTTCCTAGCATGTCTTAGAAATATATGTTTATTAATTGTTCTTTGTGTTTTGAGAGTGATAAAAAATTACAGATAAGAATTAAACTTGGCTACTGTCAGTCTTTTTGGATCCACCTTTTTGGGTGGACCATGCAGGACAATCAGTAAGTTGTTGTATTGCAGCTTTCATTAGGCAACGGAAAAGGGTAAACTTTTCTGTGAACATTGTAAGAAATTTGCCATCATCAAGTGGACATTTGACTTTTGAAGAGTCATTCTTCTCAAACTCAGTGCCTCATCTGAGCTAATTTTTTAAAAACTCAAATAGCTTAAATTGTGGTTATTTTGACAAAAGGGAGCCTCAAATCTTGAAGATTCTGACCACCTCTTATTTGATAAGATTTAAAATAAAAATTCTACATGTAAAGGTTAGGGAAACTCATTCATACTAGTAACAAATGTTTATTTGAAATGTTTATAGGACAAGATGAAAAAAAAAAAAGTATAGTGGAGATACTTCTCCCATGACAGAAAGAAGTAATGCCAAGGATGAACATCTAGCTGTACCTCACTGAATGCAGTTAAAGCCTTTGGGGGATGGGAACTTCAGTCTATCCCACTCTTTCTAGTTGGATGCCAATAAATGGTTGTGCATCATCCCCCCCTCCAGGCTTCACCATGGTCTGAAAAATGCTCACTAGGCCTTGAACGGTCCTTGGGTTCAGCTCCTCTGGAGCTTATCAGAAAAGCTGCTCCAGGAACTGGTGCTGTCCAGTGAGCTCCTGGGTGTTTGGTTTTTGGTTTTTTTTTTTGGTTTGTTTGTTTGTTTGTTTGTTTTTGTTGTTTGTTTGTTTGTTTGTTTGTTTTTGGTGTTTTTTGTTTGGTTGGTTGGTTTTGGTTTTGTGTTGTTTTTTTTTTAATGGCATAATATTCTTGTTCTCCCACTTTCAAAGAAAGTTTCTGACCTGAAATGGGGCCAGAACAACAATGTTGTGACTAAAGCCCATCTCTTGTGGCCCTGTAAACAGTGGCCCTGAGTGAGACCCTTGGGGCTCTCCCTGGTTGCAGTGACCTCCCTGTGCTGGGGCCTCTAAGACCTGGGTACTCTCCCATTTTCTGCACTCAGAGAATCCCTTAAGGATGGGTCCTGGACCAATCCCCCTACTCCTCAAGGCTCTGCCCTTCACACAATGAAAAAAACAAAGGCATCTGAAGTGAGAACCGTTTCAGTTAGAACTGTGCATGTTCCTGCTGTGATCCTGTTAGCAACAGGGAGCTGTGTTGGGATGACTCTTGTGACTGGAGGGTTGTAATGAAAGGATACAAGCAGGGGAGAAGAGAGGCAGTGTTGCTCTTTATGCTAATGACCAGCAGCAGAAGTGCATGGAGCTCCACCTGGGAATGAATGAGGAGCTGACTGAGAGTTTAGGAGTCACGATTAAATGGAGGGCTGGGACAGGTGACATCACAGTGGGGGTCTGCTGCAGGCCACCTGAGCAGGAAGATGAGCCAATGAGGGTCATCACAGACAAACAGGAATGGCCTCATGTTTACAAGCCCTAGTTTTCATGGGAGAATTCAACCACCCTGACATCTGCTGGGGGGAGAACCCAGGAGGGCACAGGCAATCCAGGAGGTTCATGGAATACACTCGTTATAGGTAATAAATGATAAAGTCGAATTAATAATCAAAAAATAGGTTTTTATTTTTCGACCGAGATACGGTCTCTGATAGCCACAAGCAAAGAGGCAGTATCTGATACCACAAGCAAAGAGGCAGTATCAAGCCCGGGATCGGTGCTGGGTGAACACTGATCTGATCTCTACTGCATCGACCACATTGGAGCCCCTCTCCATCGAGTTGTTTTTTATACAGTTGTTTTCCTATTCATTTGCCGCTTCACATATTCATGTAGTCTCCTTTTCTCTGTGCTGGGCTGGGTAAAGCTGTTTCTGGGAAGCTATGAATGCTGATGTGGAGTTAAGGGAACCTGGCGTTGGGATGCATGTGCTTGACTACTCTGGCTATCTTTATTGTAGATATTTATCGAGTATTCATCGATTGGGTGTTTCCCCAAACTGTCCCAGGAAAATGCCCATTTCCGCTGGAGCTATGTCTTTTAGTTTGCTAATTAGGTCTTTCTCCCCGCTGCCATCTGTGGTTTCATAATATTGTGAAGCAATCTTTTCCCCGGCTGCTGCGAGTTAAGACTTTAGGAATTTTTCATACAGGCACAACTTATTTCACATATATTTCACATAAGCACAAATTATTCCATAACATATATTACACACTGATGTCAACTTGCTTCTCCAAGTGGTAGAGGAGACAATGAGGAGAGGTGCTATGCCACTGTAATAAATGTTATGGATTAATTCATGCTCCTATGAAATTTAGAAATGATTGTGAAATAATGCATGTTCATAAATAAGTAGTGCATGTATGAAAACTCTAAAAAGTTTAAACCCACAAGCAGCGGCGGTGAAGGATTGCTTTACAAAATTACGAAACCACGGATGGCAGCAAAGGGGGAGCCTAATTTACAAACTAAAAGACATGGCTCCAGCAGAGATGAAATCCTTCCTGGGAAAGATTGGGGAACACCCGGGTGATGATCGGCGGACAAATACCCAGGGTGATGATCGCTGACGAGTGCCCACCCAGGGTCATTAGACCTTCGAATCTGAATACCAGGTTCCCTGTAACTCGGCATCTGATCTCATCACTTCCCAGAAACATGTTTGTCCAGTCCAGCGCGGAGAAAAGGAAACCTCATGAATACGTGAAACAACAAAAGAATAGGAGAAACTCTGCCTCAGGAGAAAAAAAACTGTATAAAAACCGACCTGATGGAGGTGGTATTTGTGAACAGAGAGGGTTTTGACGCGATAGAGGTCAAACCAGAGTTCACCCAGCGCAAATCCCAGGCTCGGCGTTGTCTCTTTCATTGTGGCTATCCAAATTGTATCTTGATCGCGAAATAAAATCTCCAATTTTTGATTATTAAATTGGCTGAATCACTAATTTACCTATAACACCACCATATTCTCACCAACATGGACAGGTCANCCATATTCTCACCAACATGGACAGGTCAGTGGGGAATGTGAAGCTCAAGGGCAGCCTGGGCTGCACTGACCATGAAATGGTGGATATTGAGATCCTTGAGGCAATGACAAGGGTGAGAAGCAAGCCCACTGTGCTGGACTTGAGGAGAGTAGACTTTGGACTCACATGGGATCTGCTTGATAGAGTCCTACGGGATAATGCCCTAGAGGGAAGAGGAACCCAAGAAAGCTGTAGCAATGGGGAACAAAGCGACACAGACCCCGTTATGCATCTGAAGGAAATCCCTTTATTACAAATATTGCACCTTTTTTATACCTTCAATCTCCACCTGACATAACTGAAACCAAACTGAGGCCTAACAAAACAGAAAGAGGGCACCCATTGGCTGGCTCAGCTGCAGTGCTGAGTGCAGTCCACATGTCCTGTCACTCAGTCAGCTTCCTGCTCATACACTGTCCCTGCGTTCCTTCAGCCAATCACAACCTCAATCCCAGCTGTCACTCAGCTGACTCTCTCCTCACTCATAAAGGCCTCTCACCCCTCAACCGATTTCCAACCCTCCAGCCTGCAGCTATGCCTTTCCCATAGGGCCGCCTTGTGAGCCTAAGCCTTAACCACTTTAAGAATTATAACCCAATATCCTACATCAAACTGGTTGATATTAAAGGATCAGCTCTTCTGAACTCAGAAGCAATGCATCCCAACAAAGACAAAGGCAGCAACACCGGGAGGCCTGTATGGAACTGACAGAGGAAGTAGCTAAACACAATTCATCAATTTCAGAAGTTGTGGCAGTCTGGTGAAGTTTTCACTGACTGGAAAATATCTCCTATTTTTAAATGGGAGAACTAATGGAAGCCTTGGGGAACTACACCTGCCAAAATGACTGGCTGGCAATTCTTTCTCTGCTGTGACATCAGTCATGGGCCAACTGTTTCCAGTCAAATTGTATCTGCTAACATATATGCTCTGTGCTTTGAAATGGTACAGTTTCCCAGTGCTGAGTCCCAAAAAAATGGCCTGACACCTCTACTACTGACAACTTTGATGAAATTTCAGGCTGGTGAATAAGGTCCTGCATGAGAAGGAAGAAAATGCCAGTCTTTAAAATGAACAATACGAGTGGCTGGGAGAAATGATCCCTCTTGACAGCTGATCCAAATCAGAGTTATAACAAGATGCTCTTATAAGAAGCAAAGCTCATACTAATGAACAGAGTGGGCTTCTGCTGATTAGGCATAGTAAAATGAACAAAGTGTTTGATTCTAAGAGTACCTACACAGGATCATTAAGCCAGATCATATCTAACTGACAAGCTTTAAGTAGAGATTGGGATGAGGAAGGAGGAGAGTGTTTCTGGGAGACTGTGGGGATTATTTCTGTTGAACAGTTCTCTAAATGATCTGAAACAAGATTTGTGGTTGACATGTAGTTATTGGAAAGGAAAACACAAAGTAGTATGAATCATTTAGCAAACTGAATTCATTCATCCAAACCATAGATGGAGGAATAGGTTTAGGGGCTGTATTTATGGAATGGTACCTTTAGGGTCTGGAGAAGCAAAGAACCTTGGATTTGGGGTAATACTTCAAGACTAATGGTGCAGCAAAACTAATATTGCAAGAAGGAAAATATATTTATTTCATATGTGCAATTGCCACAGTGGATGCTGGTTTCCTCAAGCTTTACTTTAAAATGTCTTGTGTAAATTTTCTTCCCCTGGTTGCATACCTAACACCTTTCTTCAGTTTTGATTTAGGTAAAGGAGACACATAAGTTAGTGTGCTACCAGTGGTTTCCTAGTGTCTAATAAAGGAAAATCCCATTATTTTCTAATGCTTTTTTTTCCTCTGCCTTCCCCCACATGCATGTTACAGGGAAAACACTGAACACGATCCCTTGTCCTTTTTAACCTTCTGTCTATCAATGTTTTGCTTTCCATAGATAACTTTCCTCCTGCTGTTGGTAACTATCTGCATCATGCTGCTGACTTGTCTTTAGTACTCTTGATCCCTTGGCATGCTTCTAATGGTCCACACAGTAAACCTCACAAATATCTTCACCATACTTTTTTTTTGAACAACAAAAAGCAATGTGGCGACTCATCACATTGCACAAAAGCAGAGAAGTCTTATTTTTCCTCTGACCTGGGGTATTCCAGCACTATCCTTTTGTTATCCCACACTGTCTCCCCACTGCAGGATGGCTGGTGTAGCTTGGGAAGTGCTGTGGTGTCACACAGTGAAGCCCTGAGCTGCAGATGCTCCTGCTGCCCCTCGTATGTCCTAGGCAACCAGCTCTCCAGGGAAGCAGGCAAGCCTGGCTGTTGATGCCTCGGGTGACTTCAATCACCTGCTTTTCTGGGCTGTGTAAGGGTGCATGGTGACAGCCAACCGTATCTATTGTCACTAGTGCTGTAGAAGGTGAATTACTAGATACTGCCTACACTTGCCAAGACAAGGAGATATTAGCTTGCCAAAACTGGTATTTTCAGGCTATCTATTATCATAAATACCAAATAGAATACACAATCTGAAAAACTGGGGTTAATAGGGAGAAGATAAGTAAGTGTGGGCTGTTGCCTGGGAGGGGATGAGAGTAATAACGTAGAATTTGGGAGTAAGAAAGAGGGGATATACAGGAAAACAAATGATGGAGTGGGGATTATTGTGCTGCTGAGCAGCCTCACGCTGGATCCCTCTGCCTCGGGAGAACACAACCATGACAATCTGTTGATTTTCACTCCTTAAGAGAAACCAGGGCCAAAGTTAACTGAGTTGTTGAACTCCAACATTCACTGCAAAAGCGTTTGCAAAAGGAGGCAATTATTTATTTTTATCCGTTTCCTGCAGAGGACTAAACAGGTTTTTTTTTTCCCCATTGGAAATGGCTGGTGCTGCTGTGCCTGTGTCTGTTGAAGCGCAGTGACGGAGAACCCAGAAGAGTCCGGGGGTCTCTGAGCTCAGGGCAATGCCTGGTTATCAGTGCTGTATTCAGGCAAGCCAAGGACAAACACAGCACGGGGCATCGGCTCCCAGGAAATCTTTCATTTTTATTCTGCAACTTGTTCGTACGTAAAGAGCTTAGAAACAGCCGCTCTCAGAGTTGTTTTCTTCGTTAGAAGTTCATTGCTCTCTCTTAGTCCCCGTTCCCTCAGCAACAGTCCTCAACCATACCGCAAGCGCTGTGCACGCGCTGCCCCGACCGCGGGACGGCTCCAGAGCCCGGGCCCCGGCCCCGCCCAGTCCGGCGCACGCGCTGTCCGTCCGTGCGCG
>WBNO01001083.1:896-37551 GCA_013400575.1 Peucedramus taeniatus
TTTGTTTTGTTTTGTTTGGGTTTGTTTGCTGGAGTTTTTTTTGGGTTTTTCTGTGGGTTTTTTTTTTCAGTACAACATTGTCCTGACCTCTTTCAAAGGAGTAAAAAGACAGACCAGCACTACCTTAATCCTTGTTATTCTTGGCTAATAGAGCCAGTTTTCAGTTTATTCAAATCAGCTCTGTGACTCATCTGTTTCTACTTCTTGCTGGCATGGAGATAAAATAGTGATGAGAAACAGTGGAAAGACTTTTGGTCCAACAAATGCTGATTTTAGGAAATTTGTATGTTACACTCCTATTGTAACTGGGAATTGCACATAATAAAAGCTTTCAACATTTTATAGACATAAGTTAGGGAGGACTTGTTTACATGGAGATATTGACATGAGAAGAGCTGTTGTCCTCTGGATTAGCACTCTTATTGGAGAGCTCTCTTAGTCTTGTCTGTGATTCTGGGTTTAGTATGCAGAGTATAAAACTCATTAATGGCTAAGACTAAGTTACAGCAGATGCTTTATTAGAACCACAAAACCCCCCTAAACAACCCTCAGGAGTTCTGTGACTCAACTTATTCTCACACACATTCTTTTCCTCATCTAACCTTGTTTTGTGAGTACCTGTACAATGGTAGGGGGGTTAAAATGGAAGGGGAAGGGTGCATGATAACTTTATGTAGACTGTCATGACCAAATCCACCCAGCCCCACTGCTCAATGTCTTCCTCTGGATGGCTTATTAGACTTCTTGAGGCCTTGCACAGGATATGTAAAATGCATTACAACTAACATTCCTCTAAATTCTAGTCATGAGGAGAACAAAGTCTCCACATGACTTCAGTTCAATGAGTCTAAACTGTCTATTGCTTCAAACTATTTTTCCTAACACATGAAGTTATCTAACACTGCTTCTGGAGCTTGGCACAGTCATTAATTCCCTCAGATTCATTCTGAGAGCAGACTTTCTTTCATGGGAAGACACGACATCTATCTAGGAATAAAACCACAGAAGTAGGTTGCTTTCCAAAGCTGCCTGTGAGAATATTCAAGTTCTGCTCTAAGCATTTTCAGGAAATACCTTTCTTCCCAATGTGTTTGTGGTAGAATAAAATTTAGTGCCAAAGTTGTCAGTAGAATGGCAGACTTTACTGAAAAGGTGAAGTATTTTGGATGACTTGCAGTGTGCCCAGAGAAGGAAAGGGGAAGTCAGTATTGCAATGCCACCTGGAGGAGAAGTAAAGATTCTAACATAAACTATAAACAGTTTGTGAGAAAAGGCGTTTTTTCTAATAGCACATTTTATTATCTCAGTCAATGGAGAATAGTTTGGAAGCAGAGCATACTTACGCTTTCTTTCCACAGATGGCTTGCTGGTACCAGTTTCTGCAAGTGCTGAAGTATTTCTTTTTTGTTCCCATAACTTGCTGAAGAGCACAGACATTTGGGCTATGGGTGCAGTGAGAAACATCTTAAAAAGAAGTTTTCTTACATGAAAAATTTTACATGAAATAGCAGCAAATAGTTTTCCTGTCTTGTAAGAAATTAGCATCTGGCTTCAGTTCCCAGGACAGGTGTGTTTTGAAGTAACCACACTGCAGCTCTTGGGACCGCCCAGCTGGATTCTTTGGCAAGTCCACCCTCCCCGCAGCGACAGAAGCTTCCCCTTCATTCTGGTTTGACCCTGTGTCTCTGATGGGCAGTGATCACCAGCTGTGCCAAGTCTCAATATCCATTTCTCCCTTTCCCCTGTGATGTGAATTACCAGCCACCGGGGACCAGTGAACACCATGAGGCTCTTTTCATTAAAGTTTTTGTCTTTTACACATCTGTGAAGCTGAAGGTCGTGGGGAGATGGGGAAGAAAAGTGCCTTGTTCTTTATGTAGAAGGAAGCCCTGTCTTCTGTAAATCAATCAGCTATTTTGATTACCAACCATTTTGAGTACCACAGGCACCTAAATAAACATTCTGGGAATTACTGGGGACCAAAGGGTAAATTGGCATGTAAATAAAAGGAGTCACAGACTTCAGAGGAGGAAAACGTGTTCCTTAGCATGGTGGTGTACAAAGATGAATTTCTTATGGTCAAATTCCATGGAGCAAGGGCATTTCATCCCTTATTTTTATACTTCTGCAATTAAAAAAATTAATCAGTTCAGAAGTTAGAATATATACTTTACACCACTGGGAAGCCAGTGAACTTTATTTGAAAAGCTAAAAAAAATTGGAAAAACATATGAGTGTAGCAGGCAATGGGAAGATAGGACGGTAAACAATTCTTATTCACAGAATGTTTTTTGCTTAAGAGGACAAGAGGAAAATATCTTTAGGCACATGTGTTTCCCTGACACCAGCTGTTCAAATTATTTCTATGTCTCCAAGCAGCCTAGCTTGTAAGAGTTGCCTTTTGGAAGCCCTACTGAGCAGCTTGCTGCATTGCTCTAGTGGGAACAGAAGTTTCACAAAGGATTCCCAGTATATATTCCCATATTAGAAAATATTTAAATAGAATAATGGTTTTCATCAGGATGGAATAAAGAGAGCAAATACTGTGGATAGCCATCAACTCTGCAAAAGTTTGAAAACACATTAAATATTTCTCATCTCCCATTACAATACTTACAAACTGAAATTAATTTTAGGGATTCTGAATCACATTTTACCCATTGCAAAGTGATGTTTTTAGATTTCTTTCCATTTTTTGAAGTGTAACAGTATTCTGTCTCCCTTTAAAACTCTGTAAAAAGCTTTTTATTCAAAACCAATTATTGTAAAATTAATTTTGGAAGAAAATTCTACTTGAATGACAGTAAAAATTCATAGTGAAAAATTACATGTAATATAATGCCAGAAGAAAGGGGAGAATAAAGATTAACAAGCTTCCTTTTAAATTAGAAATAAAAGCCAGTTACTTACCCCTGGTCGCGTGCCCTTATTCGACTGTGAGTTAAAATCTTGTCATAATGAGCAAAAGCAGCTGCTTGTTCAAAAGCAGACAACAAAAAAGTCAAAAAGGTGAATAAGAAAAAGATCTTCATCTTTAGTCCTCTGTTGCTTCTGGCAAGTCTAGAAGAGAGAACTGGCAAAGGGTCTGGAGAGCTGACAATTTATATACAGGCTAGAAGGTGGTGGGAGGGAACCACAGGATCAACCTGAAACTTTGTACCACCCCCCTTAGGACAGCAGCTTTTGCTGCCAGCCTCAGTAACCTAAATCAGTACCCTAATTAACCATATAAATAATTTCTTTTTATCCCCAATTGATTAATTTCTTCCTTCTTACAGAAGGCTTAACATTTTATTCTGCTGACACAACAACAGAGAGAGTTTAAGAAGTTTAGACTTTGACTTATGGTTTAGTATTTATAGCACTGAGGCATCCAGAGGTCATGATCGCTGCGTGTGGTTTTATTCAAACCCAGAGAAAGATGTTGTCTGTTCCCATAAGAACTGCCTTGCTTTCCTTTGTTTTCCATGTCCTCACAGTTATCAGCTATGAGCTGTTTAACTACTGAAGTTGATGAAAGTTTCAAATACAGTTGCCAATAACCTGAAATAGCATTTTTTTCTTGAGGAAAAAAAAGCTGTATTAACACATGTTCTGATTATGAGGTAGTCACTCATGCAGCATTAGTTTAAATATTCATTTTAATTCTAATGATAACAATTACTTTTACATAATGCTTTCATTCAGAGTTTTATGTAATATATGATTACATATCAAAATCATGGAGTATCTGAAAATTTGCAGTGTACTTTTCTGTATTTATTAGTCAGTCCTTCAAAGTCTCTTGTATGGTAAATGGAAAATGCAGTTCTGAGCTGTAACTGAGGAAACTGAGGTAGAAGTGACAGGATCAAGTCCCCTATGAAGGGATAATCTTAAGGCTCCAGGGGCAGTTGGTGTGTGGACTGCAATCCAGGAGTTTGAAATTTTCATGTCAAGGAAAAAAATTCTGCCATTTATATAGATGCATTTGCATAACACTTCATGATTTCTAAGATTAAGAGCAGAGACATTTGGTTAAATAGTATAGTATATACTATAAATAGTATGTGGGCTTCTGTTCTGTCGTGACCTCTATATACCCAACTTGCAAAAAACTCAAGATAGCTCATGGAAGTGCCTGAAACCTCACTGACAGATCCACTGATGGAGGTGATGGGTCAACTCTGTGATTTCATATTACAAGCTTTAGGAGAATATCAGTGCTGTGCTCTTATTCCTCTCAGAGCTTTTTATTTCTTGCTGGTCTTTGCAGCAAGAAATACTCTGAGAAATATCACCTCTGAAGTGCCTAGCTGTGATATTTCAGGTTGCTAATTGGCCTTAGTTGAATAGTCTTTGCAGTTCTCAATTTAAAGGTGAAAAAATCTGAAGATACACTGTAAAATTAACTTGAAAAGCTTCAGAAAGTCCCAGAACTGTCCCCTGTCTTCTCCGGAGTCCCTCCCTCATCTCTGACATCTCAGCATAGCTCAGGTTCTTCTCTTCCACACTTACCATGTAGCACCAAAAAAAGAGCAGCAATTAATGCTGCTGCATGCATTGAGCTCTTGTTTGCAGAGCTATCCACCACAGTTAATGCTGGAGCATCTGAGCAGGGCAACCATTTTTCATGATTTTCCAGTTCTCCAGTTTTCTGATTAGTGACCCTACCTCAAACCTCAGAGAATCCTGTTTGTTCTCTGCATTGAGTACAGTAGGCTATAATCCAACACTTAATACACAAGCCCAGTGCCATCATTATACTGTATTTAATGAGGCAAGTGTTAGCAAAAAAATAGTAAATGCAGAGGTAAAGTTCACTGAAATAGAGTAGCATAAGGAAATAAAATAATGAACATAGTCTTCATTTTCTGAAAAAATATCTAAATTCTTGAATAAGTTATTCAGGAGGAATAAATGCACAGATCCTAAAATGGATAAAGCTTATCTTTTAGTGGATTACTTTCTTGAAAATGTCAATCCAAGAAAAATGACACACTTTCATTTTAAAAAATCTTTATTAATAACAAAAGAAAAAGCATAAAGAAGAGAAAACAGTCCTATTACATGAAACTTATTCCTCATTTATGTTTATGTTAAATTAGATATAGAAACCAATATTAGAGTCAAGTTCTATTTTGCTTGTGATATAATGGCATGCTGAACTGCACACCAGAGTAATCATTTTTTAATTTGCCATCTAAAGTACTGCTCTAGTTAGCCAATGCTTTATTCACTTGCGTCTATTGCTATTTTATTTGTTTTAATTTTTTCTTTATTTAGTAGGTTGGCTACCCCACTAAGCTGCCACCTTAGTTTTTTCCTTCCTTCAGCTAAATGCTTTGTGCTATTATATTTCCTAAGTGATGTTTTGTTGAAGTTTTAATTACAAATGTTAAATATCTAACTAAAAAATAGATTAAAATACCTAATGGATTTGAATTATTACTGTAGTATTAGGAATCTTTATTTTCCACAACAGAAGGAGTATATCCAAAGAAATACCTGGGATAAGAATAGAACACATGTTGATTTTCATCTTCCAGGACATGTAAATAATGTCAAGAAGCAAAGTCTAAGGCATCTGCTATTCTGAACAGTTTATTGTATTTCTCTAGAGACCTCTAGTGGAGAGAAATCTGTAAAGTCATGTTCTGAAACCTGTGTTAGTTGTTTTAAGAACTTATTGTATGATAAGCAATTCATTTTATTCTTCCTAAAGAGGATTAGCTTAACTATATGATACAAATTCTTGTATTCAAGTATTTAGGGTTGTGAATAACTTCTTTTACATCAAATTGAAGCAACAGAAATATCTGTCTATTAGTAATTTGTGGCCTATCCATAGAAATGAAATTTCAACATTATAGCAATACGGTTCAAAAGAAGCCAGAACTAATTCTGGACTTAGTTCTCTCTGGTCATTTATGGCAGGACTTAAGAAAAAGGATTCTGCTCCTGAATAGAAATTTTTTTTGTTTTAAACTTTAAATTTCATTTGGCACACATTGTCAAATCTTTTTTATCCTCATATTTCCACCTTTTTTCAATAACTAAACTTATTCTATGCATTACTCTGTCTTTCCAAGTTTTAGCAACACAAAGGGGTTTACCAAAATGGCTTAATATTATTTTCCCCATGACATCACCCAGTGAGTGTGTGACACACCATGTATATATAAACATACATGGGAATTAAATCACAGAAAGCATTGCTAGGTGTAGAGACACGAAGACAGCTCATAGCCATCTGAATTTAGAAGAGAAGAAATGGAGAAAGGAAGAAAGGAAGACTCAAAGTTGTCATTCTGGTGATTCAGAGCTGTAGATACTAAAAAATTCTTTGGTTCCTCCTATATTGTAAGGAAACATTCATCTTTGGATATCCTCAGAAGCTGTAGGTATCTGCTTTTAAGCAAGTCAACAGGAGCTGCAAAATCAACCTGATCTCTTAGAAAGTGCTATTCTACAGTCAAATTTTGATGGAAGAAGAAATATTCCTAAATTTTAAAATATAATGTACTTACTTCAGGTTTTTTTTTTATTATGAACTCATTCAATCATTTTTATGCATAATGAATTAATTTAAAGTGCAATGTTCCTGTATATTATTCTAAACTTAGACTTAAAGTATCTTGTATGCCAATTTATGGATCTGTTTTTCTTTAGGAAACCATATTTAATGGTGATTTACAAATCCAGGGAAGGATTGCTTCTAATAAATCTCTCAGAAGTTTTTCATTGTATGGACTGATCCTAAAGCTTTTTGGGAAAAAATCTACAGCCCCAAACGTCAAAATATTCTGCTTTTCTCGGTGTCAAAGTGACACTAGAAATCCCAACATAGGAATTATAATGTGCACATGGGAAAATGTTATAAAATACAGCAGTAAAGCATGAATTATATGGTCTGATTCCTCAATCCTGATCTGCATTTTCAGCTCAGTTACCCTGAAAAATTAAGTAGGGATTAGCCTTACTCCTCAGGAAAAAGGAATGTTGTTTTCTCCTCCAACAGCAGGTGATGCTGTTGCCATTGGCAAACAGTTGTTTTTTCCCTCGAGAACGAGCACATCAGACAAGGCAGCCTGCAATAAAATCCAACTTGTGCTTGTAAAGCACGTGGTGAGTGTCAGTGCAACACCGAGACAAGAGCTGGGGGAGCCAATCAATAGGAGCTGAGAAGTCACTCAGGCAGCAGCAGAATGTGCTAGAGGGTCCCAAAGACACAGTAGAAGCTACAAGGGTGTTTGTGTTGGGCACCACCAATTTTTTAAGGTTGCCCAAGAATTAGATGGTATGATAATGAAATATACTGTGTGTCTGCACTCTATTCTTTACTGCTTAAAGGAAAAAGCACGGACAAGCAAACAAAGAAAAATCCTCTGAGTTTGCCAGTGCCATCCAGTTTATTTAGTTAGTGAGCATGCCTTGTGAACAATTTTTTTTGGTTGAGGTTGAAATGACAGCAAATTTTCAGTAATATGCATCCTAAATGGCACAATTAAATGCTTATTTACTCTGCTGCAAAGGTTTTAGAGATTTCAAAGGTCATTTAAACTACTGTAGTGCAGGTAAAATTTATCACACTTCTAGTTAATCAAAAGGTCATTTATTGCAGTGTCTGTATTGTCATGAACACTGAGGAGTGTTCATATCCCCAGGATATGTATACTACACAAATGGTACTTGTTTCATCTGGTTTGAATTTTGTGATTGCTACTGTCAAGTTAAGACAAAATTCTAAGCTTCTTGCTATTTATAGGCTGTATAATCCTGAATGCCGTGAGTCTTGCCTGTAACAGCCAGATTTCGAAACCTAGAACATACAAGGGCATGAATCAAAACTGTAAGAAAGATGCTGGAATTTATGGATGTGGTGGTATGGTGGGTGTGAGGTGTGAAAAACATGGGAATAAGCATCATTTATGATGAAAGAGATCTTTTAAGTTAGGTTTTCGATCAATGACACTATAATAATAAAAAAACTACTTTTGCTTTACATTAACTGTAATATAAAAACACTTAGAGGTGGCTCGAAGAAAAACAAATACTTTCAGGTTTTATAAGGTTTAACACAAGAAAGACAGCGTTCTGGAAGATATGAAAATAAGAATTAACAAAATTGAGGTATGGTGAAACTTTAAAGCTTAATTTGCTCAGTTTGAGCTTGTGTATGTATGAATGGAAGGGAAATGGATTTGACATAAAAATTATTTTTTATTATTGATTTTTTTTTCCCAAGTTTCAAGTGCACATGGCATACAAAGAGCTTTTTTTAAGTAAAGAATGTAGTACTGTCAGCTGAATGTAGGAAAAGAGAAGTGGTCTAGGCAACTACATTAAGTTTTTTGAGAATTATCTGTCAGATTCTCAGAGATTTCAGGAAACAGAATCATTAATATTGTTAGCAAAATCTAAAATTAATTCTTGTTCAGATAATTTTCTTAAATGGAAGTGATGTGAAACTGAATGCAAGATTTATCTCTGATAAAATAACAATAAGTATTAAAATAGATAAAAGCATTAATATTTGAAAAATGTATATAAAATAATATAAATCTATTTACAAGGGTGGCTATAAAACACAGTTTAAAACCTTCAGTTTCAAGAGCTACTGGAAAGCCACAGATTCCCCTCAAACTGAGCAGGGAGGGATTTGACCCTGGCTTCCCACACGGTATGAAATATCAGGCCCTCTGTTTTTCTGATATTCAAGTTTGTTTACTGCACAGAGCTGAAATGAAAGTCAGGGAACCAATTCTAGACACGACAAGACATACTGCCTTCCTTCTTGCATCTACATTCCTATATATCCTGTCTGAAGACAGGGAAATTGTCTGGTGTCTCTTTGCTACAAACAGCTATAGCACATGGCACAAATTTTAGGACCTCCTTAGTATGTGATTAGGCTGCAGTATTGTAAATATGGGAAAAAAACCCCAGTATGGGTTCTAAATCAAGGATTCTCTGTATAAATATTCACTACAAAAAGTAGTTTCTTTGAGTTGGAGACGTTTAAGACAGGTTAACTTTTCTAGGAAACAAAATACCTCTTCCAGGAATTGAAGTATTTAAGGTTTTAACTTTGAAAGAATCTTGATTTCACTCAATAAATAACTCTACTAATAAGAACTCAATGGTGAGGTATTGTTTTATACCAGTGAGACCCTGCACTGTGCATAAAACAAAATAAGACCTCAAATGTGGCCAGATTTTAGTTACCATATACTATGTGATAAGGTCAAAATTTAAATGTTTTTGTAACAAAAAACATGTGACTGTCTTCACCATGAATATTCAAAATACACAGGTTGTCTTCTGGAGGGCTAAGATGGCATGAAAATATGAGTGTCACCTTTCTAAAGCAGATCATACAAACTGGCTTGAAGAAAATCAAGCAAGTTATTTTTTTTTTATTTCATATAGATTCACACTTAAAGAAAAAGAGTGTTGCTCTAGTAGATGGATATGGCTTTCAAATTTAGATTTCAATTCATCAAGTCATGTGAGCACATTTATTACATTTCAGAATTTTCAAAGCCTTCACAGTCAGATTTGATGTGTACTATGTGCATCAGGATGTAGTTTTTATGCACATTTCCCCATCAGTTTTATTTTAGGTCCTTTCTAGAATATGTGACTTTTCATAAGAAGTGACACCTTCTGTAGCTTTTATTATTAAACTGAAACTTTGTTTGGTTTAAAGATCATGAATTGCAAGGCAAAATTTATCAAACAAAATCATACAGAATATAATCTCCCTTGACAAATGAGTAGATCTAATTCTGCAAGGTTAAAGAAAACTGATTTTCTCCTTGACATGGGTAGAGATTTGAGAAAAAGATTAAGGATATCAGTATTGTATTTTGGAGAGAAAATCAAACATTTATGTGTAATGTCAGGTGCACAATTATTATTTCACTGGTTTACTGAGTTACCATAGCAATACAATCCAGTGGCTTTTGAAACAATTTATTTATTTTAGTCACTGAAGGGAGGGGATATTGTATTCAAAATCAAGCTGAATCCAAAAGAGAGAATATTTTTTTTTACCACAATTACAGTGAACAGCCCATAGCTTCACAAAATTAGCTAATTGACTACAGATTTGTCTTTTGAAATCAGCCTCACTTCTATAGTTAATGCATGACTATATTGTGAAGAACCAAGAGTAAATCACTTGAGTAGTTGCTTTTCATGTTGTAAGCACCATGAGTGAGTCTTACTTATTTTGTGGTGTTTGTAGAACACTAGAAATTATAATTAAATGACACAGTTCATTGGTATGGGCTGGCATCAACACTGGTGTCAGACCAGTGAGAAAAAGTGCAATAGGTAAACTCCAACCTTGCCTGATACATCTTTCAGTAACAGGACTTACTTGTTTAGCAGGCAGCACTTATTATAAGCAAGAATTTCACTATCAGATGAGCTCTTGCCACATTAAAGATCAATTAATGGGAACTGGACTGTAACACTTGCTTTTAGTAGCAAAAAGCATGGAATAAAACAAGCATCCATGTCCTCAGAAATCAGAGATGTAGCAAAATAAAAATCAGGTTAATAATTAAAGCTCATGGAAAGATGTGTGTATAAAATTACTGGATTTGTTATGCTGATGAACTGTTTGATTATTCTGTATCTGGAAAAAGATAAGTTTATAATTTCTCATATCACATAAAATAGTAAAGTAAGCCCAAATAAGCCCAAATATTGTACCATAATTATTGCAAAAAGAGACCTATTTTTTTGAGGAGTTGAGTTTCCTTTGCAATTGTACTTAAAAATTTATACTAGATTGTTTGAGTGATTGGTTGCATCTATACATTTTGCAGTACAGACTACACTGATATATGCTACAGATGGTACCAGTCTGTCAGATCATTAAATAAATTTTAACTTCACTAAATTTATTGATTTTTAATGAAATGATCTCTAATACACTATTAGACACATGGTAGCCAGCTCCTTAAATACCTATACTGTGATTTTTCTTGCTTCATAGCTACTGAGTGCTGTAGAGTGTCAATATCAGGAAATTAAAGTATTATGTGTCTGAATGATCCTGAGGCTATCCAAGCAAATAACCACTGCCTAGAGTTTGTATAAAACTCACACTGCTAACAGTGCTTAGTGTTTATGATGTGGAAAAGAATAGATTTTTAGACTCTACTAATACAAAGATAAATCAGTTTATGGATCTATTTAAAACTGATAAGGGACAAAATAAAAATGAACATATTCCAGTAACTTTCAATGGACATCCCATTTATAAATCACTGAATGACAAATTTGATGAAGTTCTTTAGCAAATTAGAGGACGCATTCTCATGCATGGGGAGAATACCACCTACAATTCTGTGCATCTTTAAATTATTTTGAAAGCCTGTCCCCAGAACTCCTCTGAAAAGGTGATCTATTTCAAAGTAAGGACTAGGGCACCTGACAGTATGCATGGCCAGTTTCACTTTGAGACTGAAAGAGAACTTATGTAATACAGGATGGCCCAATATGGGGTCAAACCTTTGTCCCAGTGGTATAATGTTTGTCAAGTATACAGTGCAGAAAAAATGTCTAATTTGGGAGAGGGTATCTTAGACTGAATTTTTGGGGGCTTTTTGCTTTTCTTTTCCATTTTAGGGGGAAAATTCTCTATTGAGCTATGTGATCTTGATAAAGTCTGAGAAATGTAAGTATTGTTTCAATCCAAGAGAACAAGTGATATATATCAGGTACCCCCCCTGCCCTGGGAATGAAGTTTGTTGCTTTTTTTCAGACATCTATATTTGACACAATCATTCCTTGATATGAACATGTCATGAAAGATATATGGAACAATACTTGGTCAATATTATGTCTTATGTTACTTCACAGTGAATAATAATCCCCACTTCTAGCTTGAGTAATACTAGATAATTCTAGCATGAGTAGTCATCAGTTCCAAGGTTTCTTTTTTAGTACTAGGTGGTGTCTAAACTAATTTAGAGTTTCTTCCTATGTTCTGCTCACACAGGCCTTAATTTGGATATGATAATTCTCCCATCTGTAATTAAATCCTGGAGTTAAAGAGCATTACAAACAAAAAATGAGAGAAAAGCCCCAGGGATATTAAGACTGATCTTTCTTTTTAACAGATGGTGTAAGCATGGAGTTTAATACTGAAAAATATAATAATGCTTTACTCTGTCATTTTTAGCAGTGCTTCCAAATGCTTTGACCTTTGTCACACCATTGCCTAAAGGCGCTTGAGTCCTCCTGTTTCATATAGCTTCCTCTGGCAGAATAAGGATCACTGAAGTGGCAAGGAAATAAACCTACATGCCCTTTAGGGAAGCCTGTAAGACTTCCAGACTAAAGTAAGAAGAAAGACATACAATTGAGAATGAGGCTGTCAGAATAAAAGATAATCAGTCCATGTTGTATTTAAAGTTGATAGCAGACTTTTAAACATACTGCTAACATTTAATGAGAGCTGTGACTACACGTGGGTTTTTTGCCATTGCAGAGCAACTGCACATTTCTGTGGATGCCTTACCCAGACTTGCCTTAAAGTTCTGGCTGGCAACATCAAAACTGGAGAAAAAAACCCCAAAAACCTGAAGTTTTGAAGTGGGTATAGACATAAGATATGTGGCAGAGGGCATGACCCAGTATCTGAAGCCCTGTGTACTGGGGAACCATGTACATACTGAGTTTAGGAAACTCCTCATTGCTGAAGCAATAGCTTCTGACTTTGGTCTGGTTCTTGGAAATTCACACTGAATGGCACTTCCAGTGTCTAACATCTGTCTGCAG
Organism: Peucedramus taeniatus; assembly: GCA_013400575.1. NCBI lineage: Eukaryota > Metazoa > Chordata > Aves > Passeriformes > Fringillidae > Peucedramus > Peucedramus taeniatus. The sequence goes on from WBNO01001083.1 coordinate 13,677, forward strand.
AACCCCCCTCCACAGCTAATAGTTCAGGTGGGAGTTTAAGAGAACTGGGTGTTGGATAACTAAGCTCGTATACAGCACAGCGCTGCCCTTCATCTCCAGCAGGAACATCCTTGAGCAGAAGGGATTAAATAACAGTGGACATCTGACTCTGGCCCTGCAGGCTGGGCAGTGAGAGAGCAACCAGATTGCCCTCTGCCAATTACAGCTATTTCCAGCTGCCTCCAAACAGTTTGCCAGCAGATAAACCCCAGGCCTTAAATACCTGTTCAGCAAGGTAAAGGTTGGGATAGGTTGCCCACCCTTTTTTCTTCTTGAACATTCATGGGCAACTGTCAAAATTTGTGTAGTATTACCTGTCTAAAAGATTATGTTTAACATCATAAGAAGAACCTGATTCTCCTGATAAAAGTTTTAGTCTTTCTTTTATTTATTTGTGTTTGAGGGCAAGAGTAGTTTTGTTTGGATAAATAGCAAGATGTCTTAAGGGTTTTTCTACTCCATAAAATTTTGGTTAATTTTAGTTTCTCAGTACAGAGGTTCTCATGAGGTATCTTTTCAGCAGCTGCCCTGGAGCTGTATAGTTTATGAAATGAAAAATAAAACAGGTCCATGTATTTCAGTAAATACATCAATCAAGATATGGTGCATATTTGGTGCCCAAACATTGCTTTATTTATTTTCCTCTCAGAAGATTTCCTTTCCTTTCATGAAATGAAGAACTTCCTTTCATGAAAGGAAATGAAATCTTGAAAATGGAGAAGAAAGTCTCACAAACGCTCTGGAAGGGAGATATGATAAAAAAAAGAAAATTTGGAAATGGAGTGACTACAAGCAAATGGATGGAATGAGGTGTATTGAAAAAAGAACTGAAACTTACCAAAATTAACTACACTGAAATCCCCAAGTCAGGGAACAAAGTCAAATGAAAAGACATGAGAAGAAATTGATGAAATGAAAATCTTAAAGAGAAAAAAAATTCTGCACTGAAGGGAACACAGAAGTAGCATGGGATGACAAGATGTGCAGGGAAATGGACCAAAGGCTGCCGAATTGATCCTTGTTGAAATCAAAATATTTCACTTCCTTTTATGAAATAAAGAATTCCCTTTAAAAATAAAATCTCAAAGCCAGAGACCAAAGTGAAGCAAACTGACTGGGGTAGACATATAATGAAATGAAATTAAATAAAATGGAAAAAAGGAAAATGCTGGAATGTAATCATTGTAATCACATGTATTTGATTTGATTTGAGATGACATGACGCCCTCCACTTGGCATGCCTTTTGTAGTTTTAGTGTGCCTAGAGCTCCAGGCATTATGGTTTTCTGAACCCTAACCCTAGGTGGAGCTCTCAAAACAGCATTCGGCCGAGACTGGTGCCAAATAGAAAGATAAGGAGATAGGAAGTGTAACAAAGTTTAATACAACCTCTGGTAATGATACATGATGAAATAAATACAATTGAAAAACAATTCCAAAAATTTGGAAATGGAGTGACTAATACCAAATGAACTGAGATGAAATGACATGCAGTGAAATAGACCAAAACTTGCACAAATTTTTCCCACAAAAATCACAAAATCATGGAAAAAAGGTAAGCAAAAAGAAAGGAGGAGCAATTGAAAAGCAAATGGTAAAAAGGAAAAAGAGCAAATTCTGAAATTAAGTGATAACAAAGAAAGAGAAGTGCAGAAATATGGATCCAGGTTACCTCATTGATCTATATTGAAATTGCAAGATTTTTTTTCCTTTCAGGAAAGGGAATGAAATCTAGAAATCGGAGGACAGAGTTGAACAAAGACTCCAGAAAGGAGAGATGGTCAATCAAATATGAAATTGAAAAAACCCAGAAAATTTGAAATGCAATGTTGTACCGAGATAAGCCTCCAGGCTGTGGAGGTTGTCTGCCTGGACTTCAGCAAAGCCTTTGACACTGTCTCCCACAGCACTCCTGGAAGAGCTGGCAGCCCACAGCTTGGACAGGAGCACTCTTTGCTGGGTTAGGAACTGGCTGGATGGCCGGGCCCAGAGAGTGCTGGTGAATGGTGCTGCATCCAACTGGTGGCTGAGCGCCAATGGTGGCCTCCAGGGATCAGTTGGGCCCTGTCCTGTTTAATAACTTTGTTGTTGATCTGGACAAGGGGATTGAGTCCACCGTCAGTAAATTTGCAGATGACACTAAGCTGGGAGCATGTGTCAATCTGTTGGAAAGTGGGAGGGTCTGCAAAGGGACCTGCACAGCTGGATAGATGGGCAGAGCCCAACAACACAAAATTTAACTAGTCCAAATGCTGGGTCCTGCACTTTGGCCACAACAACCCCCTGCAGTGCTACAGGCTGGGCACAAAGTGACTGGACAATGCCCAGGCAGAAAGGGACCTGGGGGTACTGGTTGAAAGCTGACTGAACATGAGCCAGCACTGTGCCCAGGTGGCCAAGAAGGCCAAGGGCATCCTGGTCTGTATCACGAATAGTGTGGCCAGCAGGAGCAGCGATGTCATTCTTCTCCTGTAATAGGCACTGGTGAGGCCACACCTTGAGTGCTGTGTCCAGTTCTGGGCCCCTCAACTTTTGAAGGACGTTGAGATGCTTGAAGGCGTCCAGAGAGGCTGGTGAAGGGCTTGAAACACAACCCTGTGAAGAACGGCTGAGGGAGCTGGGGTTGTTTAGCCTTGAGAGGAAAAAGCTAAAGGCAGACCTCCATAATTTTCTGAAAGGTGGTTGTAGCCAGGTGGAGGTCGGTCTCTTCTCCTAGGCAACCATTGACAGAATGAGAGGACACAGTCTTAAGCTGCACCCAGGGAAGTTGAGGTTAGATGTCAGAAAAAAAATTCTTCACTGAAGGTGTGACTAGGCAATGGAATTGTCTGTCCAGGGAGGTGATGGAGTCACTGTCCCTGGATGTGCTTAAAAAAAGGCTGGACGTGGCACTCGGTGCCGTGATTTAGTTGATAAGGAGGTGTTAACTTGGGTCACAGGTTGGACTTGATGATCTCAAAGGTCTTTTCCAATGTACCTCATCCTGTGATTCTGTGATTTTGACAGAATCAGCATGTAAGACAATAGTGTTATGCTCCCTTGGTGCTGGTGACAATGTCACCGAAGATCAATAAGAAAATCCTAGGTGACTAATGAAAATATTTTAAATGGTATTTTAATACTGTCTTTATGTGAGAAATAGATATCCCATGGAAATAGTTTCTTTTCTAGTTTATTGTAAAGAATTTTGTCTTCTCAGTACTAGCAGCTTGTTTCAGGTCTATAATTGCTTTTATTTGGTCTTTCATCACTTACTTCTCTTACTTCAGATTTACCACGCTGGGTAAATCTTGGCTCAGTATCATACATCTGGTTATCTCTTCATCAGCGCCAGTGTGTGAGTGTGTGGGAATATTTAAGTTTTCAGAAGTTGTTCATGTTCTGCAGAAATAGAAAACAAACAAACAAGCAAAGAAAGAAGTAGCTTCCAAAATGAAGTGCTCTTTCCCCACCATACATGGTCCTTAATGAATAAACTTTCTCAGTATTTATTTCTCTGGGGAAATATGAGCCAGATTTGGGTTAGGGGTTGACTTCCTAAAACTCTGGGTGTTCAGACTGATGTTTTGGGTTCTAAAACAGAACAAACTCCAAAACAGTTTGTTCTGTTTTAGACAGGCTTAATTATTGAAATACTTTCTCAGATTACATTATGTTTATGAGCTTTTTTTTTGTGTTATTGTTACTATTGTTTAGACATGACTGTCAAAGACTCTACATCATACCCTATGATTGGGTAAACAAATCATTATTATAGACTTAAAATCAGCAGAGCACATTTCTCTGTGGCTGAAATCCTCATGCTTCCTCCATGTGGATCTGATTTCAGATCAGAGCTGCACAATTCAAGGACAATAAATTCACTTGGGAAATGGTCAGAGAGTTTTAGATCTTGGGAAGTTACAGTCCTGTAAAATAAAATCAGTAGAACCAGTCCTCAGATGAGGTCTCTCATAATCTCTCCTGATTTACAATCTCTCAGTTAATGAAATTCTTAATAATTAATAAATAAAATTCTGGGTGTCTTGCAAAGCAACCCACAAAAGCAACTGCATAATTAAAAAAAATGCTGAAAAAAGAGTCCCTCTAATTTTTCTTAATAAAAGTGAAGAGAACTAAGAATGCTGATATTCACTACTCCAACTTCATAAAAATAGGTATCTTTCAATTCTCTTTGCTTCTTTTTCTTGATGTAGAACTGGATTCTAATAAATTAGTCATAGTGAAAGATTATTTCCATGCTTTTCTAGCTGCATTCATTTTGGATATGGCTGAACAGTAATATATCTGAGTACCACCCATAATTCATCCAAATAAAACTATTTCTAGTATTCCTTAGTAAACTATCTTTTAATCCTGTGGACACAAGATCAAAGGCAAAATTGCATTATTTGGTCTTACTTTCTACTTTTAGAAACAGGTAGCAGAAAAATGTAAGACATTTATCTTTATTAGTGGAGTTACACATTCTCTGTAAAAACAAAGTATTAGATAGGGAAGGTAAGCAGATGAAAAAGGGGTAAAAATTACTGCACTAATGAGTATCTGTTTAGGACTTCCTGAGTTTCTCTGAATGTGTTTGAATAATTATTGTATTTGAGAGAAGTTGACACTTTCAGAAAATGACGAGGTATGCATCACCCATCTTGTAAACTCCATTTTGTATGCTAAAAGCATAAATCATTAACCAGAATGAGTTATTTTGCAGCTGACATTCTCACTTGGATGCATTTAAGGAGCAGTTTATGCTGTCCATTGAATTTATGAAAGGTTAGCTCAATGCTTTCAGATGTTCTTAGGGTACTAATTATACTACAAAACCCCATGATTCTCTAAAAACTGAAAAATCTCTGTTTTTTTGTTTGGGGTTGTAGGGTTTTGGTTTGTTCTTTTTTAAATGAGGACTGGAGTTCAGGAATGAAGTATTTCAATCTGCAAAGATTTGCTATTACAGGAGAAAAAAAAGTCTTTTTACTAGCCTGTTAAATTGAAACACATGGATTCCTAGAACATTATTTTATCTTGCTCCCTAACCATAGACTTTTATTGCCTTTTTAAACATTTATGGAATAATTTTATTGTGAATTTAAGAGCTGAGCATAGAAAGCAGATCTAGACAAGGCTATTACTGCTTTTTCAGTTCCATTGAATGAAGTATGCCAGCTCTTATTAATTAACTCTTGATTCCATTCAGTGGAATAGTTTGCCATGAGTTCTGCATGTGTGAAGTTCTCTTAGTAGTCTTAAGACTGAAACCAGCCTTTCTGGAAACACCTGTTTTACATCTTGAACATTTCCTCTGTCTCCACTTGTAAGCACGACTTTCACCCTCCTAGAGTGCAACACAGTATGTTGCCATAAAGAGACTTCTTTTTGAACAAGGACATCCTCAACTGCATTGTCAAAGAAAAAAATTGAGAGAAAAGATACTGAAGAAGCACCATGCTGAACTGGTATTCATTTCAACTCTCAGCTACTGGAAACAGATTTCTAGTCATAGAACTCCCTCTTAAATGCACAAATGACGCAAGGATCTCCATCAAAGACAATTATCCTGATGTTAAGTGTCTGAAATTGAAAGTTGCATTGGCCCTTGAGTGTACCAATGTGGTACCATGGTGGAAAGGTAGTAGGTTACAAAGAACTAAAGGCCAGAATGAAAAGGTCACAGCAGTACTGAGCAGTGCAACATCTGCTGCTGCACAGCACTTGGTTGTGACTGTGATAGTTAACTAGAGAGAGCAGAAAGTTTAATTGAAATGAAAATAGAGTAACTGGTCTAGACTACACCCAAAGAAACCCAAGGCTGAAGGAGGATGAGTACAGTCAAAACAAACAGTAGTCAGAAAAAAATACATCATTGAAAGATAGTGGCTGCCCAAAAGTACAAATATAAGCAGTTGAAACGATTCATGTAGATAAACATTTCATAGTTATATTTGGCAACAGCAGAGGATCTGATTAATTTACAAAGATAATTATGTGTTGGAGGGACCTGTGATGAAATGGTATGACTAAGTTCTCTTGTAGTTATAAATTCATGATGTTGAAGGTTGTAACTGTTTTTGCTGTTTTGATATTAATGAGAAATGACCTCTGTTTCATTCTTTACACTTATGCAAATAAAGCAACTTCTCAAGTACTAAAGCAGCGGTTACTGAACTTCGTTTGATGTAGTTCAATGAGTTCAACTTCGTTTCATATCGGGAGGATTGAAATTCATCCTTAAGTGCAGTAATTTATTTTGGAGTATATCCAACTACTTAGCCATAAACTGTCTCAAAGGATCTCTAATCTGCTCATGCTGCAGTGAATTTAGGGTCCATAATTAAAACTTCAGCTAGGGAAAGAGTTTAAACAGAGAGAAGTAAGATTTTCTCGGCAGAGATTGGAGTGCCTGCGTTGGAACACAGATGTGCCCAAGGACAGCTTACTGGGGTTATCAATTAGTTGCTTGATATGGAAAACAGGCAAACTTTGTGCAGGGATTAGAACTGGGGAGTTCTCCTTTCCCAGGGGTAAATACATAGTATTTCTATTGTTACATGTACATTTACTAGTACTACTGCATTCACTACCACTATCATGACCAGCTCTATTATTTACTATTACTATCTACCAGTGCTAATATTTTTGTGAGGTTACCCTACTCACTAAAGCTTTTGGTATCCCTTAAGAGACTTTAAAATGAAGACGGATTATGTTGCTGTCCAATCTGCACTGCTATATTCCCAGAAGAATACTTGATACCAAATGTTTTGAACTGTATTCAAAAGTTTATTACCTCTTCACAATATGTAAGCATGATTTGCTTCTTTTCTCTTTCATGCTGCTTCTCAGAATATGATGAAATATTCATCTGAGGTTTTGGGAGTAAATGGAGTGTTATAGCTTGCAATATACATATAGAATTCAAGAAGAACATATAATAATTTCTTTGTGTCTTTTTTCTATGCTTTATTCCTGTAAGGGACCTAAGCAAAAATTTTCCTCCTCAAAGATCAGTCAAAGGATGCCATTAAGGAAGACATTCTTGTATCAAATATGCTTTTGAAGAATTTTGAGTGCCCGAATACCAGAAATTTCACCTTTTACAGCTCCCAACATCTATAAATATGCATTCTCCTGGAACTAGGTACTACTTATTTACAAAAAACCCTCATATTGGGAAAGTCATAGAAATTCTCATTAAATCCTGATCCTGATAAAGAAAGTGCTTTGTGATATATTTGGCTCATACCAGTTAATGTAATGGTCTCAATCTGTGAACAAAGAAAACAAGATTAAAACCAGTTACAGAGCTGTGGTTACCCCTGGAAGAGGCATCTACCTGTCTTGGTCTCTGGTAATATTGCACCACATACAAATATAGCTGTGGCTGGCAGCTGGCTCACAGGACCCCACAGTCTGAATCCCCTGATGTTCTCACCTCTGCAGTGCCCTTGAGGGCCACTGAAACATCCAGAGTCAGAAGGAGCTTTTGCAATTTTGCTTTGAAGGTAAGCATGCAGCACTGGCATCCCTGGCCTCTGACTGTGAATCAATGTGAAGCACTGTCTTGCATGAATTCAAGCTGCCTCCTGTCCAGCTATGCCAAGGTAGCAAAGTCTTGCTGGGCTGTCTGTACTCTATTTCTCCAGGAGCTGAAGAAAATACAAAGGGTAGTCAGGTTTTGTCCTTAAAAAAATAAAAATATAAAAAATTTAAAAACCTAAACCAACCTAATATTGGTATTAAACCCTTTCATACTTGGTCAATTTTCTAGCTGCATGAAAAATGTTACGATTTTAAGCTCTGCTTCAAAAGACTGTCTTTTATAGTGGTTCATATCCTGGTGTGTTTGTATTCCTCCTATATTGATGCTAATGGAAGCTGCAGGAAGGGATGGGTAGGTTAGAAGTTTTTAATTTCTTTTGAGGAGAAAGTATGTTCAGCTTTGCAAAGCTTAATAATGCCTCTGCTGTGGCATTACAAACTTTGCTCTGTGAATATCTTGATCTTTCTTGGCACAGGTGTCCTCCAGAGGGATCCAGTAAGAAAGGATTTTTTTGCCTGCCTGCAAAGCAGTAAAAGTCCATCATCATTTCAGTTTTGGATATTTTTTTCAGCTCATCTGTTGTCACAGAATGTGGTGCATATTTGGCATTACTTTTACGCTACATCAGGTCCTAATTACATCTGGTCCTTATTAGTGTCAAACTTTGATGCCTAAGAATAACATAAAAATGGAGCAAATGTTGATTTTAAGTATGCTTTATTTATTTGACCTATGTTTCAGTATTTAGATGTAAGAAAAAAAAAGAAAAGGCACCAAAAGACTGGCCATCTGTTACTAAGCAATAAATTGTGTCCCTGTGGTTAAGTATCCTGTCCACCTGCACTGTCTCTGCTATTCTGTCTTGTATCCACTCCATGACTTAGACTGATGCCCAGCACAGTGGGGTCATGATGTGATGCTGTGGCTGATAGTTCACTTAAACTCTACTGTGTTGGGAACTTCATGCACAGGAGAAACATGCTCTTATGATGCCAGAATAATATGCTGAACTCTTTGACTTTGTTGTAGTTAACTTGTTCTGATGATGGTGATGTTTGCGATACAAATACCCTGCTCAGGCACTTTCTGTCTGGAGTGAAGCCATGTGGCTGGATCTGTTGAAAGCTCTTTTGGGCAAGCACTGTCTGTTTTGAATTTGGCTACTGTAAAGGGAGTAAGCTAAGGACCTGAAGGTGTTACAAACCATGATGAAGATTGAGAAACTGAAGGCAGTAGTGGGGAAGGACTGGTAACAGAGATATGGAAAATTTTGTGACAATGTGACACATTTGCTTTATGGCATTTTTAGCAAACATGTTACAGTACAAAAAAGAACTCTATAAAAGAGTTGACCTAATACAAATGATATGAGGGTATTCCACCATTATTATTATTTATTTCTTTTTATACTTGTAATAATTCAGGTGCTTTTCAGACAGAAAAGCTGCAGGCCCTGCCCCAAGGAGCTTACAATCTAAAGGTGGACAAGGAGAGAGACGTGAAGGAGAGAGGGTCTACAGAGCAGTCAAGAGGCCAAGATGGAAACTAACCAAACAAATATGATTTGAACATATTGTTGCAAAGCTATACAAACTATTTTCCAATTAAGACTCATATTTTCCATTTTGGTTTAACTGTATCTGCCATGACACAAATAGGTGTGGAGGAAGGAAGTTTTCAATATGTGAGACCAGATAGAGTAGCGCATGTGTAAAGTAGAACTGGAAAACTCACCTTAAAGTATAGAGATGAGAGGGGTTTGCCTGGATTTCCAAGACACAGTTCAGTACCAGAACAATTTAGATCCAGAATGACATGGCTTTAGATCAGGTCCTACAGGTTTACATGGGATAGATTGCATCAGAAATGTAAATTCATTCATGCATCTGGAAGTTTCTTAGCACATCCTAATATGAACCACAAAATCTATCATGGCAGGGCTGGGGAAGTTAAGAATGAAATAACAGCACTTTTGCAGTATATTCAGTGGGTGAAAGAATGGTGTTGAAAGTTGGGGGTGGTTATTCTTATGCCAGTTGTAAAATGAAACTTTTAATAATGTAGGACACCAGCCAATGATTAAAAAACCCCACAATGTTTAATTTTAAAAATACTGGTTTTAGCTAAGACAGTAAGTCACTCATCAGTTATGAAAAATACTATTAGATTTACTTTATACATTTAGGTATTTATTATGGAACACCCAATCAGGTTCCCCCAAACTGTAAAATTGTCAAAGAAACTCCCTTAAGGCGGGCCTTCTAAAACTTCTCAACAAATTGCCATATTTATTCAAGTACTATGGGGAATCTTTTTAAGCTTGTTTATTCCTGAAGTATCTTTCCCTTAGCAAATGCAAGTGTATTGTGAAGGCAGAAGCTAATAAGCAGCTGAATATTAAAGTGCATAGGTTGTCCACATGAGAAAAAATAGATGGTTGAAGAAGCAGTAGATGTGGTGATAAAGAATTCTTGGGGAGTAATCCATCATCAATTTTTAGAAAGCCACAGGTATTTCTTCTCCTATAAGAAACATTTCTACAGTCTTCAAAACTTGTAAATGCATTTCTAACAATGATATCAGGACAGTCATACTCCTCTTGCTATGAGGGAAAAGTTGTAATTAAATAATCAAATAGACCCATTTTTCATAATTTACAGGTATTCATATTCCTCCAATAAATAAAAGAATATAATTTATCTTCTGATTCTGTATAGATTTTGATACCAGTTTCTAGCAATTTAAACAAATGATTCTAACAGCTTGACATGAATTATGCTGGCAGGAGCCATATATGATTATTATGGTGCACAGAATCTTTTAAGAACCTACAAAGTTAAATAAAAGCTTACAAGTCTCTTAAGCTACTTTTTATTTGCATAGAAAAATATTTATCATAGGAGTCAACTATCATATGAGAGAAATTCCATTTGTTGTAATTGAAAAAGATAGCTAAAAAGTTTCTGTGGGTTATTGCAACAGTACAAGAATACAAGATGCTTCCATTTATTAAAAAATGTAAAACAAATCGTGAAAGCTAAAGCAGGCTACAAAACAGAAGGTCCTCATATTTTCTTTCTCTTGACTACTATGTTACAAGATCATGTGCCACAGTTGAGTACTATAAAGTGTAGTTTTGCATTAGCTAATATAATTCTTAAAACATTCCCCCCGCAAATGCACTATGCAAAATATATATATTTGTAAATGCTTCCTCCTGTAAGCATCACAACCTCGTTATCACATAGTCACCCTGAACAATTGTTTCCTGTTTCCCATCAGAGTCCATGCTAATGTCCAATGCCTTGTCCAGCTGACCCTGTGGAGTGGCAGGTTCTGAGTTCTGTAACTCCATTTTCTCTGTTTCTGAAGGACAAATACTTCCCTCTTCCTGTGAATCCAAAGACTCACTGGTAATTTGTGACTCAGCTAACACGCATTTTTTGCCAGGATTTCGGAAGTTTAAGTCACAGTTTATGATCAATTCTCCCTCTTCCAGTTCATCAGTTTTCTCACATTGTTCTTCTGCCTGTTGACGGGAAACTTCTTCAGAAACGGTGTATATTTTATTTGTACTCTGCTCCACAGAGTTTGTTTTTGATCGTCTGTGAAACAACCCAAAATTTTTTATGTCCGTTACAAAATTCACGCGCTTTTGTTTCTCCTGAGTGGACTCTGACACCATCATTGCCGAGCCATTGCTTACATTATGTCCTTCAGAGGCAATATTGGCTGATCGTGGGTGAATCATCGTTGTTATGTCGAAAAGGCTGAAGGGTTTCTTCTTTCCTTTCTTATTTCCTTCGCTCTCACTATTTTCTTCATTTTCTGACAGAGAGGCAGTGTCTTTGCTCATCTTTCCACTCTGCAAATTAGACAGCTTGCTTCCTTTTAACAAACCCAGGACTTCAAAGCGAAAGCTGGATATATCTTGTTTTAACTCCTAAAAATTAGGAAGAAAGATGAAATGTTAGAACATCAAAGCTAATTTGATTTTCCTTTTGAAATTACAAAAAAAGAAAAGGAGAAAAAAAGGGCTTATGCTGCGGTCAGTAATAAACATTACTCTCTGGATGTTGGCATACTTGGTTGCTCTAGGAAGCAAGTTATATGCTACCTGAATAACTGAGTGTAAGAAATATGCTTCACAGTTTTAAAATCTCTTACTAAATTACTAAAACACCTATAAATATTTAAAAAAACCCACATACCTTAAAATTTTCTTCTGTCAATCCTTCCTCAGTTTTGGCATCTCTTATCATTGCTGCAACATACCTTTTAACCAGATTTCTCATAACTTCCTAAAAATATAAAGTATTGTGTTAGCTTTCTTGGTATTGGTTAGCAAACGTACACTCACAGGCTCTGCTTGGGCTTTTTCATGCTTTAGGAACATGACAAAAACTATACAAACCCATTTGAAGATTTGTTTTGCTTTTTGATGGAAACTACTAATGCTTATAATCCTGAGAAGGGATATGTTGGTTTTGACCCAAGGTATGTTTCCTGCCAGTAATATCCAGCCTGGCAGTGAGCATTTGCTGATGCCTCATGAGGAGAGCAAGTCTGGTGGAGTTGTACAACTTCATTTCCAGTAATTCTCTGTCAAGCCTCCTGTGCTGTGAGATGCAGTAACTCTCTGAATAAAAATGATAGTTCTAGGTTTAATTGGCTGTGACAGCTTTTCTTATGCATTTTGAACTAATATAAACTTTCAGCATTCAGAAATCCTCTGCCAATGAATTCCACAGTATGGAGCAAGATTCCATTTGAGGGTTTTATTTTTAACCTTCGGTCTGGTAGTTTCCATTGTTGTCTTCTAAGAATCCTAGAAATTATTTAGGTTGAAATAGATACCTGGAGGCTGTCTGAGTCATCTCAGGGCCACGCCCAGTCAAGTGCTGAATATCTCCATGGGAGAAGGTGCTGCAGCCTCCCTGAGCAACATTTTCCAGTTCTTTACTACCTTCACTGTGAAGGTAATTTTCCTTGCCTTGCAGAATTTCCCTTCCTTCAACTTCCATTTTGTCTTTTTCATTGTACCTCAAAGAAAAATCTGGCTCCTTCTCTCTAACCACCCACTATGTTATTTAAGATAGCAGTTACATTTACCCTCACCTACTCCAGGCTGAAATCTGAGCTGCTTATATGACAGTCCTCTAACCATCTTGGTGTCCCCTTGCTGGATCTCTTCCAGTTTGTTAACATCTCTCTTGTAGTGTGGGGCCCAGACATGACATACTGCTCTAGATACAGTCCCACAGGTGAGGGCTGCAGGAGAATAATCACTTCCCTCAAAAGTCTGCCTGTGTAGCCTCACTAATACAATGTAGTACATGTGTGGTATTCACTGTACAGATAAATGGCAAATTGCTGCTCTGTGCTCACCTTCCTCATGATTTTATAGAAGCCTGTTGTACTTCCCACAGCTGCCTCTTCTTCAGGTTGGAAAAGTCCCAGCTTACCTAGTTATTTCCCATATGGGATTCATTAACTACCAAGCCTACAGCTCACACCTTGTTTAATTTGCAGCCTATGACAAAAATTCAAAATAAAGCTGAAAATTATTCATTGTGAAATAATAACCTAAAAAAAAAGTAGAAGCTGAAGAAGGAAGCATGAAAAATAATTGCTTACATACAGGGAACCTAGGCAAAGGGGTTATTAAGGAAGTTGTCTATGGGGGACTAAAGCTGGAGAGATGAAAAGCAGGTTCTGATGGAGCATGTCAGTACACTGTACATATGGTCCTGATGATTCCTGGCAGGCAAGAATTTGCTATTTTTAAAGGCAATCCATGTTACAATGAGCAAAATACTGGATAGCATGTTATTGCTCTAGAAAATATCCTTTTGCTCCAAAAAGAAGATAACAATATCCTCAAATGCTCTTGCTTGAACATCAAAAATACTAAGCTTGTTTCCTGAAGAGGAAATAAGTACAGATTTTATGTTTTTTTCCATTTATTTTCCTTTTCTACTTTGTCATGAAATTCTTCCATACTTTTTTTCTACATGAAGACACTCTGAAGGCATAGAAAAACAATTGCCCTGAGAATAAACATAGGCCTGTACCTGGTATTGATGATGTCTCCTCAAATTGTCAGCTGCACGCCTCTGAAAAATAGAAAAGAATAAAAAAAATGTATTAATCTCTGTCTGGAAGTAAAATACTTAACCATATAAAACAGCAGACCTGTGCATTATATGGTATCTAGCAAGCTGAGAGAAGAGGTTGAAATCTGTTGAAAAATGACAGTGTTTGAAAAAAGACTATCATTTGCTTTACAGAAAGGGGAAGGCTGCTGTGGGGAAGGCAAAGTGGATTTTCTACATTTTTGTCAAAATGCTTTTATTCCTGCATCAGCATGGATGCGGTGGGGCAGCCAGGTCACAGGTTGCAGAGTCCCAAGGTCAGCAACCTGAGATAGAAGTGGAACAATGGATCATGTCACTCACTTGCACAGACTGAAGCATATTTTACTGAATTGAGAAAAGCTTGACTCATGTCAAGTTAGATTTTTCTTGGAGGTAGACATTGAAAGAACAAGAAGACATGAGTTACAGAAGGGAAATTTTGGGTGGAAAATCATCAGCATGGTGGGGTTCATAAAGCCATGCTGTAAGCAAGACACTTGCTATGGCTCCTAATGTGTCATCCAAGATAAAGCTAATCAAAACCTGCACTATAAAACTGTGTAAAAGAGAAATTTCCCCCTTAGTTCTCTGTTAAAAACACTCAGTCATAGAGAGGTATGGAAGAATGAAACAGCTTTCAACACCGTTTGGTGTTGATAAGGAGGGAGGGTAAAAGGGACAGTAACTCTGGAGAGGAGTGGCAAAAAGAAGTGTGGTAGGATGAAAGAATAGCCCAGGTTTCAAGCAGGTGTACTAGATTATACTGCCATATCTAAGGGCTGCCCAGAAGAAGATGGGGAAAAAAGGCCTGAATTATTTTTTTCCTTGAATTCCTTTTGTCCTCAGTTGCATAATAAGTAACATATCCCCATCCTCTACAATCATTATTCCTAACTGGCGAAAGAAACACAACTTTAACTTAGACTCTCATATCTGCTGCTGACATGAAAATAATGTGTCTAACCAGTGATTGTATTTCTACAAAACAAAACACTTAACAGCAGCTTAAAACAGCGTGAAAGGACATCCAAGGGACTTGTTAAAATTGACCTCAGTTGCATAGTAAGGCAGGCACAGCAAGTTATTTCTTATTTTTTTTTACTTGAAAGAAATGATGAACCTTTTCCCTGTACTTGGAGTCAGTTTACACTTCAGGGTTGATTTCTTGTTTGCAATTAATTTGAGGGATGCAGTGGCTTTGTGGCTAGGCTAGTAAAAATAATAGAAAGGGGAAAAATTATTTCCTAATCAGTCTGAAGAGCCACTGTGGGATAGGGCTTTGTACATGAGAACGCTTTCTTCGGTATTTTTCCAGATGTGTTTTTCCATCTATGCCTCGTGAAAGAGCAAATGGATATTTCTTATGTTTAAGGATGGAGGGATGGGCGAGTTTGCCCATCACCAGGGCCTGAGGGGACAATGCAGCCGTGGGAAGGCTCATACCCTCACAACACCCGAATTTAGCCGGTTTTAAGAAAAAAAAAATCTCAGCTTTCTTGCAGTTTGCCACACGGTGGAGATGTTTCATTCTGCTGGGAGAGCACTAAGGAAGTCCTTGGCTAAGAGAGCTCTCAGCAACAGATCCGACTCACAGGTGAAGGGAAAAACACTTTAGGATGTAATTGAAACACACTTCAGGTAAAGTGAATAACTCCTAAGCAAAAAAAAGCTGATTCTCGTCTTGCACAATACTTCCTGCAGCTGTTGTTTGCTCTATTTTACAGTGACATGTGAAATAAATGCATAGGTTCAATTCTATACCTGTAACAAGAGCTACCTAGATAACATTTATCCTTTTTTTTTTTTTTCTTGCAGCCAATTTGGAAACTTCCAGAAACAGAAGCTGTGGCTTTTCCCCTTAATGTAATGCCAACAAGTACAATTTGGGATAACTATGTGAAAAGATTTGTGTAATAATGCGTCAGAACAGTTCTACTGCACTTAATTGTTTTCAATCCATAACACCAAGAAGCTGAAAGAAAATTAATTTAATTGTATGTTTTCCTGTACATCTATATACCTACTCCACTGGGAATTACACATAACCTATCCAATTTATTATCACCAAACAGTTCTCTATCTCCCATATAAATGTTCAGGTTCCATCTCCAGCTCTTAATCATCTTTAGCTTCCTTTTGAAAGCAGAATGAATCTTTGCCCAAACACATCTGAAAATCAGGCTATTCACTAGAAATAAAATGTCATTAACATTCATATTGTCCTTATTTAGTTCTCAGCTGGCCTGCTTTACTCTACTCAGTTATAGTCTAATTTATGGTTCAAAATTTGTTTCAAGTAACCATTGTTTTATGTGCATGAAGAAGTCGAAAATTATAGCTGGCAAAGGGATGCAAGTTTAATTTGACTAAAAATAATAGCAAGGGGGGAAACACGGTTATGCATGTTGAATGCAACAGTGAAATTGAGGGGAATGCTGTTGTCACTTTCCAAAAGGGGGCACTAGTATCCTTTAGGAAGCTTTAATAGTAGCTCCACTAGTAGTGATAATTATTCTGGTCTTCCTGTTTATGCCATTCTTAGCAATTTACACTGTTTAGAAAAAATATCTCTTTAGCAGTCAAAAATTTACCAAAACTGTATTACTTATTTTGATAAGTTTTATTAAAATTATATATTTTATAATGCAGGAATACAAATCCAATGTCTGCATGTGACCTTAAACTGCTTAGCAATAAAGAAAATGGAACTATTGTCTGAAGTTGAGGGATATATTCCTCATCTTAAATAGAAGCATCACCTTTAAAGGATTAGAACTTATCTGTGCTGACAGAGAGGCTTCTCCGTGAAATGATTTTTGGCTATACAAGGAACACTCTAGATTATTGATTTCCATGCCAGATGGAAGGTGTTACTTCTTTGCTCAACTTTCAATAACATACATATCAGAGAAAATACAAAATGCTTACCCTGACTTAGAAATTGCATCATTTTCCACTAGGTGAAAAAAGAATAGGAGAAGGGAAAAGGAGATTTTCTGTGTCAAATGATAATAAAATCATGTAGGCTGCTCAGAAAATGACATAAAATTCCAGATAGCTAGAAAAGAGGTAACTGTTTATCTAAGCATCAGATAAAAAAAAAAGTTACTGAAGCTATCCCTGGCAATATTCTCCACTTTCACTTCTGAAATACTTATAATTATATGTAAAACACTTTGGTGACTGAGCAGATGTAAAGTAGAACGTAATTTGAGGAAAACAGTACCATTTGTTCCAGTGGGACTAGAATTTCTTTTCCCATATATCTTTTCTTTTTCTGAAATACCAATGGATTTCTGATGCCCAACAGGATTAGCTTTGACAACAGGATTAGCCTTGACACACCCATAAGCCTTGTGCAGTCAGGAAAACCTCAGCCTAATTAATAGAATTATATTACTAATCTGTTTTTTGCGAACTAAAAAAATTAATAGAAATCATATAGATATAGATGATATAGATATATGTAAAGAGCAGCACACAAACACGCACTTATTTCAGAATTTTAAGTGCAGGAGATAACTGATAATAGCTGAAGAAAGTGCTGCATACCTGGGATATGTCAAAATGACAGAATAGAGAAATGTGCTGAACTCTGAATGGCAGAAGAGCTCTGTCTGATCCATAGCAGAGCTGAAATATTAGTAAATCACATGTACCATCCTGGCCTTCCTTCAGCTGAAGCTGTGGCTAGAGAAGCTGCCATGAGCATGGCTGGGCACCGTGGGCACAAAACCTCTGCCTTGAAAAGCCTCCCCTTGACTTCAGCACCCACTGCTTCATCTGTCCCACTACAACAAAGGACAGAGCCACAGAACTGACATCCAAGGAGATACAAATTAATTGTTTTTTTTTTCAGAGGCACCTCAAAATGCTACAGACTGTGTTCTTGCCCATGATAGTTTTGTTATAAACAGCAATGTAGATGATCCTCCCAAACAACCATGTCCTACTTATTTGTACTGGCATTTCTCTTCTTCCTATGGGCCAGATAAATCATTTCACTAGAATGTGTGCTGTAAACTATCCTGACCCTGAACCCTTTCTTTACACATTCTGCCTGCATATACTGAACTCTCAAGTTGAACACAACAATTTATATATGAACACATATATAAATTTTACAGTGGATTTTGACACATTTGATTTGGTCCTTGACTCAGTCCTAGTTCATGATTCCTGGCTTTTTGTTACTGAGGACTTTTTGCAGAGATCATGCATAATGCTTACCAGCTCCTTTCTGTCTGTTATCTGTTTTGTATCCTCTAGCACTGACTCACTCTTTGGATGCACATTATTGCTTTTTCTACTGGAAAACACCATAGTACGTCACTGCTGATTAGTGCTTCTTAATAGGAAAGTTAACATTTAGAGATTTCAGAACAGAATGTTTTGAAATGTGAGCTCTGCCTTACAGACAATGTGGCATCCATCCATCCATCCATTCAGCCAATATAAGAAAATCATGTTATAGCACTTTTTTTTTTCTCTCCCAGTCCTGGTTGTAGGGAAGGAGACAGAATTTATAATGCAGGACTCAGTGAAAAGGAATAGATCCCAACAAAGCTTATCTTGTAGCTCAGAGGCCAAAGCTATTACAGAGGAGATACAAGTGAGCTGAAGTCATCAAGATCCTTGAACAAAAGGCAGAGAAAACTCTTCATTAACTTTTGGTGGAAAGGGCATAGAAGTTTTAAATTTAATTTGTGATGTAGCTTGTTGGGACAATGAAAAAAAGTTCTAGGAAATCAAGGCTGAGCTTTGAGAGATGGGAAATTTGTCAAAGTCAGAAAGACAAGCAATGAGATCACCGTGGTGTGCCCATTTGTTCACTGATGATTTAACCCCTTGGAGGATGTCTGGCTAACAGCACCTATCTGGTGGTTTGCATCTATCCAATGTGGTAATCAGAGCACAGAGCCCATATGCACATCTTACTCCATTTTGGAGCTTGGGTGAATAACTGGGTCTGGAAATTGCAAAATGTTCCAAATTCATATAACCTTAATAGGGCTTGTGCTATGCTGAGGAATTAGCTGAAGAACTTTGTAGTTTTATGAGATGCCCATATTGTGGACTGAATCTGCCTGGTCAGCCACAGTCCCTCACTTTTTTCAGGCAGCTGGAAGTCTGGTTGCCATGATAGCTCTGATGGTGAGCTCTCTGCTTCAGAGGGGTTTCAGCTCTAATTCCAACTAAGAATCTATTCTGGAGGGGAAACCAGTGATGGATGTGGCCCTACTGTCCCACATACTTTAGGGATTCCACTTTCAAATAATTAAAAGAAATGTACAGGAATCAACTAAAAATGTCCCACCTCTCTCCCTCTGACATCCTCCATTCCCAAACAGTTCAGTAATTAGTGGTTCACATTCAAATCATAAGGAAGCTTGGTTCAGTTCCTTCTCTTCTGTACTCCCAAAAGAGCACCTTAGCCCCTGCAGTATCTGAAGGAAGTATTGAGAAGCAAATTTCTTTTGCCATAGCTTTTATGCTTGGGGTAAATAATTACATATCCACTGGAGAATAGAAGTAAATCTGGGTCTCCTCAGCCCAGGATATTCGCTTTAAATGACACCTGCTCCTTTCTTCAAACAGAAATTTCATCCTGAAGCTGAAAAGTCTTTCCCAGCAAATGCTTATTTGAAATTGAAATATACTAATTAAAAAGTTTGGTGTTTAAAGATTTTGGGGGATTTTAACTTAAAAATAAAATTTTATTTGGAAAAATTCTCAAGCAGCTTGGTGCATAGACTCCCTACCCTTTGAGCCTTTGCTGCACCAATTTTTCCAAATCTAAGATGTGGGTTTCTCGGAGGTGGTATTTATGTACCCTAGCAGGAGGTAGGTGCAGGAAGTAGATATGATCTTTCTGAATCCCCTTCCTCACCATGCCCTTCAGCACAGGGCTGGGAGCACCCCGCATCTTTCTTTATTATTCCACTTGACCAGGAATGAGTTTACTCCTGAATCTGCAGTTTGAGAGGGTAAGAAAAAGGAAAAAAATATTTCCTTATCCCAGATGGAAGGTCTGAAAAGAAATATTGTCCTGAAAGTTTAGCTGGGATGTATAAGGGTATTCTGTATCTGTCTCAGTCAAACAGAAATATTGTGTTAATCAACCCTCTGCTATACACTGGCATCATACCATTAATTTTAATATCATTCTCTCAGTTTAGACTAGCTAATCATCCCTAACAAATGTTTAACTAATGCCTAGAAGCATTGCCCACTCTCCCACACACACAAGTACATCACTCTGTCTCTTGACTTTTTCTTTCTAACAACATCTCATAGTTTCTCCTTCTGTTGGTCTCTGCATTTACTTTTTTCACTTCCTATATTACACAGAGATGTTTTACTCTTAAAATTATTCACCATTCATGCCAGCTCATGTTCTTTTTAAAGTTTCTATATGAATCACTGTTAGTCTTTCTTAACTTAATGTTTATTCAGTGTGTGTTTCTTGTCGTCCATTACTGGTTTGTTTCAATGTCACCCTCACATTTATTAGCTTCTTTTCCTGTCTGTTTTTTCCCTATATGACAACTAAGTGAAACAATTTTGCATTCACAATTTAGACACTGGCCAAAAATACCAGTATATTGCAATAAGCCTGATTTGAAGCTTTCTACAAAGAGGACAAAATCCATTTATCAGCATAGTAAGTGTGAATTATTTTTTACATCACTTCTCCTCTTTCCTATATATCTGTACATGCACGTGAACTTCTTCCTTCAAGTGCTTCTAGAGATTAAGCTGCATTCCAGGATACGGCAGCAGAATAGGTAGGGAAAGCTTATTACTCACTTATCAAGAAATAGGGAAGAAATACAATGAAAAGATTGATATAGTAATGGTCCCTCAAAGAATTGTATCATACTCCCTAACTTCTTTGAAATGGATGAAAGGTTTTTTTTTTTAAGAATCAATAGCACAAGGACCATACCCCTTTCTTTTCCCCCTACCCACATTTGACTTTCATATTCTCACTTAATGCTTGGCTGAGTTCCTAACAGAC
This sequence comes from Peucedramus taeniatus, assembly GCA_013400575.1. NCBI lineage: Eukaryota > Metazoa > Chordata > Aves > Passeriformes > Fringillidae > Peucedramus > Peucedramus taeniatus. The sequence goes on from WBNO01001083.1 coordinate 34,411, forward strand.
TTGAAACATTTGTATTCATCAAATGGCTATGGTATAGAGAAAAAGCCATTATCCACATCTTATCCCAAATAGTGTTCCTCACACTAGAGCTGGCTAAATTCACTCCAGTTACTGAGGTACTGACTCGCTCATGGGAAATGAAGAAAATACAACTAGAGAGAGTTAGCTGTAGGGTGGTTAGAATGTTGCCTGAATATTTGCACTGACAGTATAGAAAAACTGTGTCGCTGACTGAGGTATCTCAAGCAGATGAAGTTAGGAGGGAAAAGTCCAAATCTGCTTTACCCACTGTATCTGCCAGAGAAAGCTGAGATATTGCACAGGCATCTGCTGAATCCAGGTGCAGGGCTATTCTTGGTTGCCCTGTGTGTTTTTTCCCCTCTTTTTTTTTTTTTCCTAGAAATGTCACTGCTAATCAGCAGTATCAGAATATGGTATGATTTCAGAATTGGATTCTGAAATAGCTCTACCTTTAAATTCATGAAAACAAGTCCAAGTAAATGCTATTACCTTTTTTTTTTTTTTTTTTTTTTTTTAAGGGAACAGCTTTTGGTAAAAATGCTTTTATGGCAAACTCATTTTATTATATACAGTGAGACAGAGACACAGAGAATATCCCATGAGGAATGAATACTTCATACATAAGTCTCTGGTTCATGGTATTCAATTATACCTGAACTGTGAAACTTGAGCTAGGGATTAGCAACCAGCAATTCTGACACTGACAGACAAGTATACACATTTGATCTCTTGTATTCTTCATTGCTCCAAATCTCACTTGCACTGTCTGTAGATGAAGCACAGTCACGGATCATACTGTTAGTGTACAGGGATATGATGATGCTTTCTCTTCAAATACATTGACATGAATGTAAAAAGTAAACATTCTCTGCTAGAATTATTGTCTAAATCAAATGCACATTGTTTGCCAGGTCAGACACTCTATAAAGCTGAGAAAAAGTCATCTATGTAGCAAAGAGGAGGACTACAGGCAGAGGAAACCACACAACTTACTCCTATTGTTCCAAAACTTTCAGGCTTTCTTCTAATTTTTTTCTTGCACAGGTGTCTCCATAACCACTTGATCAGATACCACAAAGACTTTGGGCTTGGTATCACATTAAAAGGAGTGGGCAGAGTGCCTCCTTCTTCAAAGTAACTCATCCAGAGTTTTGTTCGAGCAAACTTCCACTCAATATCTGCATGATCCTGCACACAAGAAGCACATCATCAACATAGATATTGCTGTAATTAAGGAGGCAAAAAAACCCTCTACAAAAACCTAAAAAAACTAAAGTTAGAATAACCTTGAAATACTAATAAAGGGTCGTTTTAAAATACTGCCATCTTTTGACAGGTCTTTAACACAAAGCAAAGCTAAGCTGCTTTACCTCAGTAAGGAGATGTTCAATATGTAAAATATGTATCTACTTATAAGCACTTCTTTCCCTGTTACAAGCTGTTAAATTATTGAAAGTCTCTCAAAAAACAGAAAAGGTAATTACAAGCAGAGAAATACTACATTTCTGGAAGAACTGTTTTGTTGTAATAGCAGCTCACCATTATTCCTCATAGACCAGTCTAATTATGCTGCTCTGCAGCAGCTGCAAGTCAGCAAGGCTCATGCCTTTCCTTAGAAATGACCAATTCTCAAAATTCACAAATAGGTTATCCAACAAATAATGAGGCTACTAAAACTATTGAATCAAGTATCTTTTTTTCCTTACTACTTCAGAATTCTATATTTGCGATAGCTGTGGGGTGGGTTTTTTATTTTTATTTGAAATTTTATTTCTTTTGGAACCTATATAATATTGTATAATTTTGAAAATTTTAGGGAAATGAAAGCTAAAAGCCATAGAAAGATATCTAAATCCTAGCAGCTGAACAAGAAGCAAATATCACTAATGTTAGATTTGGATGGCCAAGAACCTCAGCTACAGTCTAGCCCTGGCCATACAGTAACAAAAACAACAATTTAGAAGTTGCAGCAGGAAAAGTAAAAACCACCTACAGCTCAAGTTTTAGTGAGTGGGACTATGTTGTGATATGGTTCACTAGACTCTGACAACTAGAGTTATACAAACACAGGTGGTCAGTTTTTCTTTTGTGGAAACACTTGTAATTTCCAATTGGAAAAAAAGGCACATTTTAAAATCTTAAGACTGTGAAGCTTTCTTTTGATTGCTTTTTGCATGATCATATTTGAATTACCATATGATGAATCAGTGTTTATTTTTCTGTCTCCTTAATAGACAGTTTAGAAATAAAACTACGCCAATAGCTCTGGTAAGGATAAAGACAGTTTTCATTGAAGGAGGAAACAGGGCACTGTGAATGAGAAGACATGACCTTTTGTTTGAATAGCTAGTGTCCTTGGAACACAGGTACCAAATTTCTGTTAACTATATCTCCATGTCAGGTAAAAAAAAAATAAAATAGCAGTTTTTCAAATTCTAATAAATATAGTACATTAAAAATGAAGCAGCAACAGAACAATCTTGGGCAGTCTTTTCTGAAGAAGAGGCCCTGCACAGTGCAGCTTGGGCAGGGCTGTAGCCCATGTCACTTGCCAGAAGCATCAGGACACCCTCCTCAACCCATGAGCTGGCTTATTCACCTCTTCCCCGTTCAGTGTTGTGGGGAAATTTCACTCTACCCAGTCCAGCTTGGGTCTGGTTTCTTTGTCCTTCCAGAACAGTGCAAAAGAATCAGAGTAAATCACAATATTTATCCCAATGTCCTGCCTGTGAAATGTTTTACTGCCAGAAAAATTGAATGTGGGTACAGAGAGAGGGTATATATTATAAATGATCTAAAAATAAGAAACAACTTACAGCAATGAGTTGGTAAGAGTTATTCATCATGGCTATCAGCATGTTGAGTAGAACAACCAGAGATATTACATTATAGGTACCAAACATGGTGGCCCCAACAAATTCAGTGAATTCATGCCTCGCTTTCACATTGGTCACATAGAGATTGATGAGTCCAAATATAGACCAGAATAATGACTGCAGTGTTTCAAATAACCTGAAAAACAAAACCCAGAAGGAATAGCTGTATAATAACTATACATTTAGTTTTCAGATTGTTCAGTTTCTCCCAAAACACACAAAAGTTGACTGAGATGAATGACAC